>JAODTR010000007.1:4992764-5014454 GCA_025399935.1 Amblyopsis rosae | reverse complement strand
AGATTCCTTATTTGATTTTGATGTGATGTCATAATTAAACTTAGGCCTTATATTATATGGCACACTGATTAACAAGACATTTGGAAAAGGGCACTTCATATCAAAAAGGTTGCTGACCCCTGGGATATACATATTGATGATTATGGCTTTGTTTCCGTTTTGCCATGGAGAAAAATGTTAAGACCTTGAAGATGTCCATAGAGGTACTACTTGTAGTCAGTGTATTTTGGGGCCACACATTTCCTTAGCTGTCTGCAATGTCCATGTGTTCAATTCATGTATTTGTAATTAGGATTGGCAGAGTTTAGACACATTTAGAAGAGCAACAGAATTACATTTATTTCAGCACAACTTCATAGCTATTGAATTGGCTGCCAATTTATAGGTTGCCACTAGGGGGTGGTGTCAGTGCTGATGATACTGTGTGTTTGTTTTACAACCAAGAGGTGTCGCTGTTTCTTTCAAAGTGTAGTAATGTCTGATGAACTTTATTTCTTAGAAATGGCACCAAAAGAAATGGCCTTGACTTTTGTCAATTCAAGGTCTATTTTAAGACAGTGTTATTTTATTCTCAGGCTCGTCATGGCGTCGTGCTGGTGAAGAGAAGCGCGAGGAGCGGGAAAAGCCCACAGAGAGGAACGGGGAACGTGAGCGTGAAGCCGATGTGGAGAAGAGTGTCTGGCGTTCTGACAAAGACCCTCGTCGCATCAAGAATGAGACTGATGACGATGGATGGACCACTGTCCGCCGCTAAACCTCCCTGTGGCTCTTATTATGACAGTTTGGAGGAACACTATTCAACTCTCCATCAGCCAATTAAATACCGTGGTTAATAAATTACCAAATCTTCAGTTCTTTAATTAAATTTATTATAGGCAATAGTATTCCAGGTGTTTACTTCTTGATATCTTTGCAGCTCACATAGAAATGTGTGCCGGGTGTGTGCACCTGAGACTTGTGTAGCAGATGAGCATAATCACCCAAATTACCTTTTTTGTATCTTATAACATCAATGTGAACTTGACTGGCTCCCAGTGGCTTGAAGTGTTCATGCATAAAATGATTTTACACAATATTCCATGTTCGCATCATGTGACAGATCATTGCATCACTGCTTAGTATCTCAGTTTGATGGCTTGGTATGGTATTTTGATGGCATACACTTAAACTGCAGCAAATATCAGCATTTGCTGTGATGGGTGGAAAATATAGTGATATGTAATCTGCATCATTGACCTGCCTTTCATCTCATAATGGTGATTAAAGATGCTTCTTAACCTATTGAATAGTGGAATTTCCATTTTGATGTCCATGCTTAGACTATTAAATTTGTCTATTCATTGTGTGGTTCTATCTTGCAGCATTTGCCTGTATGAGACCGGGTTGCATGTGCACAGATAAAGCCTTTATTAATAAAGCAATTTGCTCACTAAATGCAATTAGTCTGTTTTGTGTGAAGACCTATTTTGTGTATGAAACTGACAGACTATAGCGGTGATAGTGAAGAATCAGCCTTTTCTCATTTCTGCAAATGCCTGTATTGTGTAGTACAAATACTTCTCTTAGCGATTCTTATCCATTTTGTTTATAATCTAGTCATACTTTATTTACACATGATACTGAGCATGGCTTCCACACATTGTTTAATTACATATTTGAATTATTTTAACATAACTTTACTAACTTATTGTGAAAACGCACTATATAAATGTAAGTTTGCCACTATCAGCAGAGGCATTAACATTCACTGCTGTATTTTCTCGTTTCCACTGGAGGCCGCTAAAGCACCACATTGAAAGAATAACACGTCCAATATTGTGTGTTTCAGTTTCAGCTTAGTATTTAAGAACGGTCAGTTGTAAACTCACAGTACATGTCAACAAAGGCAGTTAATAAAAAGAACGTGATGTAGTCAAATGTAGGTGTGTCTGCATAGGCTATAGGCTATAGCCTACATTCTCCTTTTTCACTTGACCTGGTAAAGTATACCTGGTGACACAATAATGTGCGATGACAGCCTAGTAAATGTAATAGATCATAACATTATCTATGAATATTTAGGCTATCGTAATACGAATAAATGCATGCTCTAAACACAATTCAAACACAAATTAGGATCACTTTGAACAATAGGAATTGGTCTATGTTGCATAATTCTAGTGTGTTCATTGTATTTATTGTAGCCTACTTATATAGGCTACATAAAAATAAAACGTAAAAAAAGGCAAAATGTTCAATATGCTTTGCCACTGCAAATAACTAAATGGGCTTTACCTTGTATGAATTGCAAATAACCCGACGTTTTGCAATCAATATATGCTTATATGCATATATAGTCCAATATCTGTTTCTGCACTTTCTATTCAAATCGTGTTTGATTTCTATGTTGCACATGTCAACTGAACACTTTATACTGCTCTTCTCTGTTTCTCTGTTTTTTAACTTCTTTTTAACCGAACAGTCAAATTCCATTATAAATTGACTAAGTGTCCATATTACCACTGCTTGTAAGGCATACTACTACTACTACTACTACTACTACTATAATAATAATTGTATAATAATAATAATAATAATAATAATAATAATAATAATAATAAGAAGAAGAAGAAGAAGAAGAAGAAGAAGAAGAAATTAGTAATTTTAACAATAACAACAATAGTAGGACAGATAGATAGCATATAGGGCAAATAATTAAACACATTTAGTCACAGCATTATATAATATTTAAATTAAATTAAGTTTACTTATATATTTATGTTTTACGTTCCATAAACAAAACAGGCTAAAATTAAAACAACCTTAATATGAACAGCTTACGATGGTATATAGCACTTTAAAATCTGATCATTTTAAAAACAAAAGGGGTATATACATCTCGGCCTAGTGCAGTCTGCTGTGTTTACAGACAATTCGATATATATATATATATATATATATATATATATTATTTTTTTTTTTCATTCAGAAACTTTAATTGAATAAGCGAAAAACAAAAGGCCTATACCCATAGGCTACCCTGTAATTATTCTCTGACACCTTAACTAAATAATTGTGACTGGTCGAGAGGCAGCCGTTACGCAGGTAAGACACTCCATTATACACCTGCAAATATTTGGTATTAAGTGCATGCAATGTGACACGCAAATGTGTTGTTTACAGGCTAGGCTAATAGGGTAGTTTGTCATTGATCGATAGTTGATGTTCCATGTTGCATTGTAAACAAAATATGGCTCTGAGACAGTTGCGATATTTGGCTCTACAAAATTAGACTAGTCCTCAATGTGCCTAACCATTCATACATGGACGGGAAATATGAAAACGTGGAGAGACGGATCATAATCGGTGTGTGTAGGCTCATACCCCATTTTCTCTGAAAGCTAAAACAGAAAAATAAAGAAAAATTATAGTCCAATTAATCTAATTGACGTATGTTACTGAGTTGTATATGCTCCATGAAGACGACAATTACGTTTGATTAACGTCGTTATAGGCCTTTATACCTGAAATAATCACTTCGAACTACATGCTCCCTTACAAGTCGAATTGCCATAGGCCTCATCATTGGACATAAATGCAAACGTAAGTACCTTGAGCTTTTCTACTGGTTCAGCTGAGTGTCTGAAATGTTCTGAAGACGGGGTTCTGAACGAATCCGTTCCGTTTTGCGCGAGTCCGCCTCTCCGTGCCTGTTCCTATTGACGCACTTAAAGCCTCTTCCCTCAACCTTAAGGCGAGCAGCAGCGACCAATCACCATGCCATTACAGGCTTCACAGGAAGCTGTTTATGGGACTCCAGCACTAATTATGCTCATGAACTAACAAATCGCCTGCACAACTGGTGAGGAAAACGATCACATCCATGGATTGTCTGGAGGAGTAGTCTACCTGCTTTTATTGCGATTTGCAGTTTTGGCTTTCGATCCTCTACCGTATTTTTCCAACTTATTGCTGAGAAACTTTCCTCTTGGCTGTGTGGAGTATTTCAGCGAGAACGCCTGCAACACTTCAATTTAAGCTGGGGAATCTTGACTATCAAACCATGTTTCAACCTACACCGAAGAGGTGTTTCACTATAGAGTCTCTCGTAGCTAAGGATAATCCTCTACCGGCGTCTAGGGCTGAGGAGCCCATAAGACCAGCGGCTCTGAGCTATGCAAACTCTAGCCAGATGAATCCGTTTCTCAATGGCTTTCATTCCAGCGGCAGGGGCGTCTACTCTAATCCGGACTTGGTGTTTGCCGAGGCGGTCTCACATCCAACAAACTCCGCTGTCCCAGTGCATTCAGTGCCCCCACCACACGCTTTGGCTGCTCACCCACTATCATCTTCACACAGTCCGCACCCTCTTTTTGCCAGCCAGCAAAGGGACCCGTCAACTTTCTACCCCTGGTTAATACATAGATATAGGTACTTGGGTCACAGATTTCAAGGTACGTTTGCGGTTTATTTCTCGCCTTTACGCACAAGTGTATTTTGCGCGCAGGTCGGCGTGTACCCCTTTGGTGTGGACATAGGCTAATAAAAATCGATTAAATTAGATCTGAGAGAATACTAGGTTATTGCTCGATCATTTCGAAGACAGATGCTGTTTAGAATTTATTTCTATAAATTGTGTCCTATGTTTAGTCACATCAACCAAAATGGATCACCGTCTGTAATATAAATAGGTTGGGCTATTTGATATTTCATTAGAATTATTAATCTAAATATATAGACTCCTAGCTAATATTATTATGTGTATTTATTTAGACTAAAAAATGTTTTCTTCAAATTTGTAGATACTGAAAAGAAAAAAAATAAATGAAAGAATCGAGACAATGCTAAATGTTTTTCTACTGCCCGGCAACCATACTAATTTATATCCAAACTAACATGCGTAGACCATATACTTTGCTGTAATATTAAATATGGGATATATACGTATTATGTACACAATGCAATTATATTTTATTTCTTCTGTTGTTGGCTGTTGATTGTTACAGGCCTTGTGGTATTGGCCTACCCGTATTTGCGTGACAGTGACAGTATATTTTTGCCAACACGATCTGAAAGATTTACAGCGATGCGTCACTCCAAAAATGTGTATACAGTCAAAATAATATTATTTTTTAAAAGCCTAATTAAATGTGTCATAGTCCTACACTGATATGTAATTATTGTGTATAAATTATATTAAATACATCATATTTATCTATAGGCCTAGTTCATGTATTATTTTGGCTATATCGGTTTCAGGAAAGCTATGCGTTTATATTTTCAGGCCTGTGTGTATTACACATTAGTTATTTGACTTTTATCTTTTGGCCAATTGCAATTTGTTATTTTTTAGATGTAAGCCCTATTTTCGTATGTTTTGGTGTTCCCATTAGTGATGGTTACATTTTCATGGAAAATGTGTTGCGTGGAATTGTGAAATGTTGTGAAAAGTCATACTTAAGTCCTTTATCGTTTTTTTTTCTCTCCAGGTAATGAAACTAGTCCAGAGAGTTTTCTTTTGCACAACGCACTGGCAAGAAAACCCAAAAGAATTCGGACAGCCTTTTCACCTTCGCAACTTTTACGGCTAGAGCATGCGTTTGAAAAGAACCATTACGTGGTGGGAGCCGAACGAAAACAGCTTGCGCACAGCCTTAGTCTCACAGAAACTCAGGTAATACTTATTTTGATAGGCTACTATCCATTAGGTACTAATAACCTTCCAGTCTAATTCTACATTATTTGTTACCGTTTAAATGTGAAGCTTATAAGGTAGGCCAATTTTGCAGCTTTGTCTATGTGATAATTTATCTTAATTTTTATTTGGCATGTGTACTTTTATTTTGCTTTGTTATTTTGACCTTTATTTACAAAATTGTGGAATAGCCTATAGTTGTGTGTAATTTGGTTTTGTGTATCATAATTATTTGAATAGACTACATTTTTTACTTTGCACCGCATTCCTGGAAAGCACAAAATCTAACTATTAATTAAGCACGCTGCGCGACTAGAAATAGAAGAGTGATAGATTGAAAATAAAAAATGAATCAGGTACCTAATGGCTTCTTTGTAAACGTGTAGCCTACCTGATTCAGCAAACGAATGTTGTCAATTAAAAACAAGGGCTTTCTTTGGGATCAAATAGGTACAGTCACCGTGTCATATAACCTTATTTTAAGCAGGGGTTGAATTACTTTGTTTTGGGGAGAGTGTTGCCTTTCAAAATGGAGGACAATTAACCAGTTAACAATTTCACGGGATAAGTAGGCTAATACAAAGAATTAGGGTTATTCAATTAATTCCCCTTTCCATATTTTAAACCTTGTTTGAGCCTATCAGCCCGCGGAGCAGTTGGTGTCTTTTGTCCCTGTGTCAGCACCGACTCTTTTGGAAACGGGGGCCTTTAGAGAGGTTGAAGGAAGAAATGAACCATCGCCTATACTTCAATTAGCCGAGTGAAGGCATATTAAATGCACCTCAGTTGCCATATAGACCTTAGGGGCGCTGGGTGACAAGGAGTGCAGACAGTTTATCGATTTATTTGTTGTAATTCCCCAAGGCATATTAAAACAACCTAAACCAATTACGATGGTTTATGTCGAAAATATAGGTTTGATAGGCTACAACGTGGGTTTAAATCAACACACAGAATAGAATATAATAGTCTTATGCATAGCTAATTGTATAGCCTACGCCACAAACACGTTGCGTAAAACTTTCATAAAATATTGGCCTGTATTAATTATGTCATTGACATACGATGTTGCAGTTGCCACCACGTGGGTTGTGTTTGACAAAATGTCCAGACCATGTTATGATTTTGCGCACAGCCCTGTGGTGTTTTGACCAACGGTTTATTTGTCTTCAGGTAAAAGTGTGGTTTCAGAACAGAAGAACTAAGTTCAAGCGGCAGAAACTGGAAGAGGAGGGCTCAGAGTCGCAGCAGAAGAAGAAGGGCACACATCACATAAACCGATGGAGACTCGCAACGAAACAAGCAAGCCCGGAGGAAATTGACGTCACTTCAGACGATTAAAAGACTTATACCAGGGAACTGATAGCGTCGTGAAGGACGGCACGCTGAGACATGGATGCCGTGTAGAGACTGAGAGAGGGCGAAGCTAACGACACTATTCAAATCTTCGGAGATCGGCAGCTGAGGGTGAGAGATCTCCTAATGCAGCAGTGTCACACTGCTGTTACTGCCGTGGGTCTGTCAATCCCTATCAAATTGCCCAGGCAATGTGATTGACAGTGTTGCAGGCCACCAGACCCTCTTCCTCGCACTAACCCACCACTACAAATCCCTACCAACCACCCATTTTTTTCTCCAATTCATTTTGGACATTTGCACTTCTGAGGGTTTTTAAAAACGTTTTCAATCAAGAAACCACAATACAAACGCTGTTTTTTGTAAAACTTGAATTGCATGGTAGTCTTCTCCTCTGGTAGTTGTTTTTAATTTGAAAAATTTCTCAAAAGCAATTTTGATTTTACTCTATTTTCGACTGAGAGATGTTGTGATTCTTTCTTTTTACAAAGTGTGCAGTCTTTAATTAATGATTATCGTGTAAAGGTGATTGTGAAAACATAATTAGCGGTGCTGCGTTATAGTGTTTTTAAAGAAAAGATAACAAAAATTAATTTCAAAAAAACTTTATAAAAGTTTATCATGCCACATATAAAGTACTTAAAGGGAAGGTATCAGGACATTCCTTTAACCTAAAGCTTTACCAATCCGATATTCTGGCTGAGCCTATATAGGCCAGGACTTGACCCTCCAGCGAGAGTTGCCACGAAGGACTAACTGCAATTGAGGCGAGAAATCTTCAAGCACTGAGCGTATTCCATGTACAGAAATACAAAAATGTAATGTTTCTGTTAAACCCTCTTTTACAGAATGTAAATACTTTTGTGTATTGTGTTAAATTTGCTACAATTTTAACACAAAGTATACTTCCAAGAAGTATGTAATTGTCAATATTTTGTCAATAAAGTTTTATCAATATGTTGCGCGCAGGAAAGTATAGGGTTTTGACAACCGAGTCTATGTGGATATGACAATGGTAAATAGCACGGTGCATTAACACCCCTTTCTACATTTGCAATATACCTCACTAAAATTCCAAATTTGACAGACCAAATTCAGTGTCTTCTTAAATTGCTTTGTTGAGGTCTGTAAGGCAGTTGGACAATAGATTATTCCAAATTGATGCTTTTTTCTCAAATTTCCTCTGCATTTGTTGCTGCTGCCTAATAATAGACTGCACTATAGTTTTATTTAAAGGCAAGGGACGTTCGTCTAGTCTGCTCATACTACAAAGAGTCCTGCAAGCTTTTGTGAAAGTGCAAATCAGTTTAGGCAATTATCATGCGAGTAATATGAGGGGGAAAGGGGATGCATTGCCCTGTGGTCCACTTTAATCTCTTAATCCATGGATCCAAGGGGGTTTGGTTGGACATAATTTAGTACAATCTGACTACCCCTCACTACGCGATAAGGGAAGGTTGCAAAGTGGCGCAAAATTGGATATTTGTTTAAACTATTGTCTCCTTAGTTACATTGTGCGCACAATATGTTGTTTTAATTAATCTTAAATATTTCTACTATTTAGTTTTTAGCATTAGCAGTTTTAGCAAAAATGTAAAATGATGCAGCTCTAAAATGTAAATATTTATCCAAAAATCGCCAGGCAACAAAAATCCCATCAGTAGGCTAATAATGAAACAATAATAATAATAATAATAATAATAATAATAATAATAATAATAATAATAATATCAATAATAATAATAATAATAATAATAGCCTTATAAATAAAAAGAAAATACTATATATGACGCCACATGATTGCATTAAGCGAATTTCAATTAGACTTTTTCTTTAGAAATTAAAATAGGTTTTTATTTATCATTTTCTAGTTTTTTTATTTTAAGTGTGGATGTGAGGTGGAGTGTAGCTATAGTGTAACCTAAATCTATATGGGAATTCCTAATCGGTCTATACACTATAACAGCAATAAAAATCTTATAGAATACCATTAGCTTTGAAAAAACCCTAAAAGCTTTATTACAAACCCAGCTTTGAAATAGGGGGATTAGAGGACTGAAAGGGTCCCACAATAGTTAGAAGAAAAGGTTTCATGCTAATGAGGTTAATGCCCTTTGTATCTCCGGACTCCACAACTTCATTACTCCTATCTCGGGCAACACGGAGCGGCTCAGAGCCCGCAATCCACTCGAGCTTTTCCCTACCCTGCCTAAAGAAGGATTTGATAGCAGTCCTGTTCAAACTAGATAATTATATCTTTTCAAGTTGGAATTAAGATAAAGAAAGTGCAGGGAAGGCGGTGAGCCTTGATCCGCTGCAAACAATTTGGGCGCACTTTCTCCCTTCTGCGCGCTTCAATGAACAGGACAGTATGGGCCAACTCTCATTATAACCCATAGACTAATTTTTAAAAATTATTTACACTTTGGATTTTAACTGTGAAACTTTGGTTCTATTTTAACTAAACGAAATTGTAAATGGAACCCATAAAATACACGTCAGGTGTCATTGGAATTGCACAGTGCAGCCTTTATGCCCTTATACACCCCCCCCACCCCCCCGACTTTAACATGACAATTTCCTAAAACATAAAAGGACTGCTCTCGAGCTAGTTTGTGAGATTGTGCTAAAACGCATCATATATGATTCTATGTGTTTTCGACATAATTAATGCAAAAACAGGTTTTGGCCATGTTTTTATGATTTAATTATTTCTAGTCTATAGTGTCTGCATTAAGAAACAAATGCACTTAAACATATGCATATGCAAGACTCAAATGCATTTTATTAGGCTATGTGTTTGTAAATCCAATAGGGTGAAATTGTATTTAGGGATTACAGCGCCGTTGCATATAGCTATTTCATGCGCATCCTAATTTTTTTAAGGTCACGATTGCATGTGGATTAGACTAAATTCATATATTGATGAGATGACGAGAGATCAGCTTCAAATATCAAATGCGCCGAGCAGGCATCTGGTGAGTCTTATAACTGCCGCCAAGGGCAAAGTTTTTGAGGTAAACAACAAACAAACAAAAAATAAAAAATAAATATGAATTATTAGATATTATAGGACGACTATATACCTTAGTTATCAAATGTATTGGCACATTTGCTCATTAGTTGGATTTGGTTACATTTCACGTGGACAATTGTTGCATGAAGAATTCACTCTGCTAAGGTGAAATAATAATCGGTTATTGAAAACACAGGGCATTCAAGTGACCCCATGACCCACAACTCATAATCTTTAATTAGCGCTTATAATTCCACACTGTAGAGTCAGTGGCATTATGTTTTCTCAGAAGGCATTGGCTGTTGACATTATTCAATTGGCAACCGTGAAACTATTCAATGATTTGAAAAAAAGAAGATGTATTTATGTCATGGGTATCAAGACTGGTAGCAGGATACTTATGCAACAGTAACGGTCTGCAGTGATAGTTCACTGGGGCCCTTGTCGAGGGAGTTGTAGGCCTACTGTATACACACTGTCGTGTTAATGTAACCTACTGAGCTTTCACGTTTTATTTTTAAGCCAAATTGAATCATGTCACGGCAAAAACTGTTTTGGAGGTGACACTTATAGCCAATCGTCGTACAGGCCTGTCAGAATATGACGTCATGACAAACTTGATCTCTCCTGTTTCACAAATTGCTTCTGAAATTGATCCTTGAAACGAGAGAATGAACCCTACACAATTCCCTTGGCCTTGACATAAGGTACAGCGATAAATATACAAGACTAATGAGCAATTACCATATAATCACCCTCCAAATAGCTTACATAATAATGAATTAAACATTCGAGGCTCGGATTCTATTTCTTTCTTTATTACGAAGGAGGGGCATTTGCACCATGATGTGAGGAGATGATTATATTTTCCAAACACAGCAATTTGCAATTTGCAATTAGTTGAGTCATGTAGGGGATTGCTGACATGGATCGTACTTTACAGAACTGTAGCCTACTTTGGGGGAAAAGGCAATAAGCCTACAGTATATGAAAAAATGCTAAACCATTTCTGATTTTGTAATGATAATAAAAAAGTATTATCTTAAATTTAAAGTGTGATTGAAGTAGAATTAGGTCTACTGAATGATTGCCATTCTCGACAAAATCACCTGCTATAGACTACAAATGGTTCATGCTTTCGCAAACAAAATGAAAATAAACATTTAAATGCACACACACGCACCACGCAGGCACACACACGCACACACACAGTTTGTAATTATAGATATGAAACTGATATGCAGTGGCCCATGTCCTTACCTCATTGCAAAGCTATTTACCATTTGCACCTCTTTAATCTTCATTCAAATTATGTATTTTAAGAAAAAACGTCTAAATAAATGACACATTAATGGATATTTTTATTTGAGATTAGACAAGATAGTATAGGTTGTAATTAATCAACCTCTTGTGATTATGCATTTCTGGAGAGTCTCATAACAAGTTAAGATTTGCTGTCATGGAAAGGATGGCCAGTGCTGTTGTGTGTGCAAGATGTGTGTGTGTAATTGCAGGTCTGGCATATGATTGTTGTTCAGGACTGTTCACAACATATAATCATTGCATCACCCTATATTTTTCTTCAGTTTTGGTGAGATGGTGAGATATACAGTATATACCTCTACCACCTGCATAAATGTCTCTTTCTCAGCTGTCAGGGCAGGGTGTGGGCACACATGGTCCCACACTCGCTGCATCTCTCTCTGACACTCTAACTTAACACTTCCATTCTGTTCCATTCTGCATTTAGAAAACATGTTAAAATGCAACAAAACAGTTTAGAAGTCTCTCAGGTTTCCACTTGCATATCGACATAATCAGAATTCTTCCCTTAAAGTAATATTTAAAATTCTTAGTTTGCAGTTGTATTTGATTCATTGGCGTTTAGTCGTGAGCAGTCCTTTACGGCCAGCTCTCCAATCAGGGGAGAATGTAGGCCATATTCTGATACAGTCTCGTTTGCATTCAACTGGAATGTTTTCCACAAGTCATGGACACAGTAAGAGAGCAATTGTCCACCCCCTGTTCTCTGAAGTTGAATCTCCAAACATTTTATAGGTTATATTTGCAACTAGTATTCCCCACAGTACGCTAATGTGTAACATACGGAGGACTGTACACCTGATAAAATACCTCAGGGGCTACCTCAGGAAAATCCTCAATTCGCTCGCTAAATAAAACAAACAACGGCTTCACTAAATATATTACATGTGCCTGCTGAACTATTGTGTGTCTCATGACCTGTGTATCCCCTCCCACATCACCAGCCATGATAGGGGCCTATCTCACCCTCTCTTGCCCGGCTATGGCACACAGCAGGTACTTTCTAAAATAATGCCTCCGATTTTACGGGATGCCACATTTACCTGCTACAGGCTAATAGTTCAAAAGTTTCCTGGAACCAACATTTATCCAAACGTCCACGTTGAATCGACAACGCGTGGCGGCTACCATTCAGCTGTACGATCTTCTTCATGTCTGGATTTGATTCCGTCCAATGACTCCGGTTCACGTCCACTCCTTTACAAATGTCTTACAGCCTTCATCCAATGAGATGCGCGCTGACTTTTCATCTTTGAGAAAGCGCCATAAATGTGGCAACAATTAGAGGTGAAATGTAATATAGCCCGTAGGGTGTGAGTTATTGAGCAGACAGGTGAAATTATGGGCACCTGTTCGGCTGTCCCTCCTTTGCACTCTGCTTAACTGTGTGGGCTGTTGTGTCTCCCTCTCTTGGTAGCTCTAGTTGGGAGGGAGAGGAAAATGAAACGTCTAGCTGCCTGCTGGCTGAGGCTTAGTTTGAAGGCTGAGGCAGGATACAGATCTACGCCGTGCAAGTGGTGTTTGGATAGGTACTTGAACAGGAATTGAACCATATTCTTTTCTGGCTGTCCGACTCCATTTGCCAACCCTTTTGCCAGAGTTTCTATTGAGTTTTCCTATTAGGGTTTTTGATGACAGATTACAAGGCTGTATGCTCGATGGTCTCCAACTTGCCAGGAGGTCAATCTGCTCAGTTGGAGTACAGCAACATTCTCTGAGCTAACTTTAAAACACCAATGTTAACATGGTCAGACTGCAGAGGAACACATGGTGCTATGTAATGATGGCTGAACACATCACTACGTGGAATAAAAAATGCTATTTGTGATAATTCACTATTTTGATTGTTCTAAAGACACATTTTGATTAGGAAATCCAGTGAAAGACATTTAATGCATAATTTTAACTTCATAGACACTACTAAGGGCAAAAATAGCAGTTGTTTGATTACGGAATATATTATGAATATACTGCACAATTAGATGATATGCTTATAGGAAGGTTAGACATGTTGGGAACTTCTGTATTATTAACTGTACTAATGTATTAGTCTACAAGTGCAGACTCAAGATGTGAGTCTGGGATGTGGGTTTTCTTTACAAATGATCTAAGAATATCAGCATTGTGTGCCAGGAAGGTGTAAATGACTGGCGCTGGTTATTCATAGATTGACATCTATTACTGACCAATGAGCACCTTAGCACTTCCACAAAGACAGTGAACCCACATTAAACTCGCTAATCATTCACTCTCATTCACTTATAATGTCCGACCTCATAGGTTGCATAGCTCAGCCATTGAAAATGAGGGATAGGTGCTATAGTTCTATGGTGCTTCTCGAGTGGCGAGCTAGCAGCCTTCTAATTAATAACAAGCATAACTTATTACGAGGGTTTGTTTAAGGTGAAATAATTACTCCATCAGCAGCGCCAGGGCTCTCTGTACACAGTGAGACTTTGATGTTCAACCAGCAACCTCTCCACTATGCTAGCTAGCATGTGCAGCTCTCCGTAATGCATTAGCAAGTGAGAAGTGTTCACCGCCGCGTCACCTTGCGCTAGCTGGCAGAAGCACCTTCTGCTGTGTACTGTAATTGCAGTTGCAGTGTGAATCTCAGCGCCGTAAATGTGCATAACCTCAGAGAAATTATGGGCCGAGGATGTTGAATCGGTGTGATTTGTGACGTTCTACGGCGCTGAGAGCAGCCAATGCGTGCATTACTCTCTCAGATTAATGACTGCTAAATATAAAACAACAGTCAGCAGGAACAGGTGCAATAATAACTCAGCAGTGGCTGACCGACACAAGACAAGAATGTGCAAACAATGTAATGTCAATATATGCATTGTAACCACCTTTTTAAGCCAAAGCTATACATTTGTCATACCCCTACCCTTGGCACGCACGCACGCACGCACGCACGCACACACACACACACACACACACACACACACACACACACACACACACACGTGTTCATAAGAGAGGCATAATGATAGCAAGGTGCGTAAGCGCCGGAGGTTATTTAGTATTTGGAGGTGAGGACATGGCAAATCAGACCACTTCACACATGAAAGGCAGCAGCAGTAGGTCCCCTTTTAATTTTCTGATCTTCTCATACCTCGCCTCTCGCAGTCATTTTAAGGGACTCCAGAGGCTAGTTAAAAGGTGTCTGATTCTCTCCATGAATCTAATTAGATCTCTGACTGAGGTCTTAGCGTGTCCTTTCTGTAGGAATAAGGTGCTAAAGCTCCAGCCCCTTGCCTCTGTGGCCTGTCCCTCGCTCCCCCCTTTTCTAGAGAAAAACAAAGTCCTGCAAGCTAATGAAGTTTGTAATTATGGAGACTCTGTCGGGCTGAATGAGTAATTAGGACATGGTTTCTCATGGGTGCTAATGGTGGTCAGGCTCCAAGGAGCAGGCTGCATCTATGGCCACGGAGAGGAGCTTTTCAAAGCTCGCCATGAGGTGCATGCTGACGAAGAGAAGTACTACTTTGTTGCTTGCTTTGAATGCATGCTTTCGGACATGAACATGACTTAAGAGAAGAATGCTAGGTGCTAACTAGGATGAACATTTAAAGGCATACAATACAGCATGTCTGCATACTAGCACATATTCCAATGATTTGCTGTAAAATTCTGGTGCTGTTGTGTAATCAGATATAATATGTAAAATATGGCTGAGGGACCAGACCAGTCTGTGTTCCCAACGAAGACATCTCCTTTCTAATTATCACATTTACTTCAGATTAGTTGACTGTGGCGCTGATAAAGAAAGTTCACCTGGCCTCAATTAACTATATCTATCTGAGATTATCCTTCCGTAAGTTTTGTGCTCTGGCGAAGAGATTAGCATTATTAAGAGGTGGATAGGCAGGATGAATACATTGCCAGACAAAGTGACATCTCTTTAGGAGGATAAATTAAATAAATGAAATGGGAATCAAAAGGTAATGTTGGCTATTCCTGCAGTTTCTTGCAGCGCATGTTCTTTCTACTCACAAAGGCCTATCATGATTATTATTATTATTTCTATTGAGTGAACAGTCTTATCTCAAGTCATTATAAAAAATTATATTTCTTCAAACCATAATACAGGGAGTGTGATTTACCTCTGCAAATATGAATTAGTATTAAGTTTTGTACTGAAATTGTATGTTGTAGGGTTAATTTTAATGTTTGGATACAACTGGATCCTACACCATGTTAAGATACAGCAAAACTCAAATACCTGATGTCATTACACCATACAAAGCAGATGGGAGCCAATGACTGTCGACAAAGTGATGAGTTTGACAGGTCTAGCAGAAACAGTCTCTGATTAGGTGGGATGCTTTGATCTCCAGTTAACCTCTGCATTCTCTAAAATCACTTACACTGTTTAGACAGGGACGTGTCCTGCTGCAAGGCACAACACCTGGGCTTTGAACCCATGACCTCAAATCTGCGTGCTGGAGCTCCAAGCCCTACACAGCCTCCCGGTCAGCCAGAAGATCAGTGTGGACAGACGGGCCCAAGACTCTTCATTTCCTGTTTTCCCCGCAACTACCCCCCCTCACCTCCCACCCAAAATATAAAAAACTAAAAAAGCAACGCTACACGTGTTCAGGTAATGTTGATAGAAGGCATTTTTATGATGACAATGTATTGTAATGCACCATTCAAGCAGGGCACACACACACACACACACACACACACACACACACACACACACACACACACACACAAACACTGTCAATATATAAGACATAACATGTCATGTTGTTAGTTCACATAAACAGTTACATGTATAATAGTAAAAGTGGGGAATTGAAATGTGGCAACAGTGTAAAGCAATGTATTTCTTATAACTATTAGTATATTTAGATATGCTAGTATATGAAAATATTTAGTTACTGGTTTCCACAAAGGATAACACACATTTCTGAATGTCTTGTTAATGCTAAATAATATACAATAGCATATCTAATACTGTTTCTGAAGTATGCATGGATGAGAAATATTATGGTGTCTGCAGGCAGGTTTATTGGAGCAGGTGTTTGTCAACTCTGGGCAGACCTACGTGGACGAGGACGTTTCATGTAGGCTAGCTGCTTCCTCACACATTAGTCTTTAGCCAAATTGCTTTGAGTCGAGGCTTTGCCCAGCCCACTCCTCATCGTCCACACTGACCTCTCTTCTCAGCGCTGCAGGCAGGGCAAGAGATAAAAAGCTGACAAACTGCTTGAGGAATTCTAAATATTAGTGGTTGTAAATCAGGCCCCAGTGGCCTATGGGTAGCAATTATCTTTTTGGCACTAATAAATCCCCCTAGTCACAGATAAGATCATTAGCCTTCCTAACCTGCAAGAAAAACAGCTAGGCATGAGGTGACAGCCAATAAATACACATCTTCACTCATGCACTGTGTTTAATCACCATAGAGAATGTGAGGTGCTTCATATGTACAGTATATCACTGGTCCTCTACAGTATTTGTCTCGTGGTTCCAAATAACACAGCATTTCATTGCTACCTCTCCCCCTGGTTTACAATATGGCAGTGCCTGCTGCTAAGATGGAGGGAGGGGTAGGGGACAGTGTAAGCCTAAGTGCTCTGTGGTGGAGGAGTAGAGAGGTGTGCCAACACTTGCCAGGGTTGAGTTACATGTTGCAGATAAGTAAGTTCTATTGCAATGTTTTTGTAATGTTGATTTCAATTGATTACTTCATACAGTGTCCACCAGTATAACAATATGTAGATGAAGTAGATGAACAAATATTTTATCTTGTGCCTCCCATAGGAGATCCATAGAACGACTGAAGTGTATCATATAAAGATACTGTATACAATATACAGTTAATGGTTATATTAAGTGATACGCTGCATGCATATCACATAATGGGAATTCAGATTCCTGTTATTGATGCCAATTGTACTATCACTGTACAGAGGCTTGTTGTGAAAATGTCACCGGAGGAGGGAGTGCAATAGATGATCTAGATGACTGATAAGAGCATTCTTTGATTTAATCTAATGCAGGTCAGTGTGCTCAGCAAGGCTAAGCTGTGATAGAGAGCTAGTCGTAAACTGTCTGAGCTGACAGGCCATCACAAAGCAGATGCAGTAATGTCACCATACGCTCATAGCTGGAGAATTGGTTTACATGCAACCACTCAGATATCTGCAGTCCACTGGGATTTCAGTTGTTCCGTTGGGATTAGAATCAAGTCAAATGTGTTCAAAGGTGATGAATGCACTTATTATGGTGCTTATAGGAAGGATTTCGGCATCTCACTGATTATGTTTGAAACTCCTGTGCATCATCTACACATACATGAAGGTTAGGCATCTTCACACAAAACAAATAAAAATGAAATGAATAAAGACATTGCACAGAGAAGGGTAAAACATAGAAAGAAATAAGACATTTGAAAAAGAAAATGTCTGGAAGAGAATATAATTATTGTATGAATTATGTCATTTAAGGTATATTTGTGTTTTAGAATAAAACTTTATACCAAAGAATAATTTCCAAAACTGCAGTCAACATCTTAATTCAGTGGGATGACATCATTTTGAGGTAAGGAAGCTATACATGGTTTTAAGTTCAAATGTACTATACAGTAAATCAGACTGAACCACACAGTCAGCAGTAATGTTTTTGTTCTATTTTCTGAACCCTTATTCCATGTAAAGACTTGTTAACCTCATTAAGCTTGCTCACACACAAGATATATAATTATCCCAGAGAGAATAGCCGGTGCTAATACAAATTAGAAAGATAATGAAGCTACTGAGACTGGCCAATGCATCTCCCAGAGAAACATTATAGTGATTTAAGGCCTTTGTTTACAGTCACAACAAAAGCCTTTTTTACCAGTGGCCATGTTTATACTTAAGAGTTCACACCGACTGTGGTTCATTCAATCAAGTTTTTTTTTCACTGTAAAATGACATACAGGTATTTGTAAGATCAATGAAGAGAGACATTTTGAAGGTGAATTCCATTTAGTGTCAGGTAAAACATGAATGTACTTCCTTACAGAAAGTAAAAACCTTAAAAAAAAAAAAGTATTTTTGAGGGAAGCCCCACTGGGCACTCATAAAGATTCACTTGAAAGGATAAAACACCTCGACGATCTGAAATGCAGCTCGTCTTATCTGCAACATGGCAATTTAGTGTCCTAGAAGCCTTGCAACTACTTCAAAGATACATACATTCCTTTTCAAATGTAAAGAGTAATTTTTCCCTGTGCCACAACATTCATCTTAATGGGAACAATAAATCTGGGCAATTTCTTTGGATCATATGAACCCTGGACAGCAGAGACCGCACAAACATCCAAGCCCCAATCCCTCCGTTAGCTTCAAACTTAAACGTGCTTCGTAAGACCGTGTAGAAATGCAGTATAATGATTCGATCAGGCCTGGTCATTGAAAGTATGTCATGAAAACAGTTAAGTAGACACAGATGGATGCATTCTGGAGAACAGTTCCCATGTACCAATGGGAGAGCCCACACAAATGCAGAATAAGAAAAATACATGATCTGTTTGAGAGAACTGCATGGAAATAATTGCTCCTTATTACAAATGTGTTTCAAATTTCAAATTTTTTTTATTTCTAATTTGTTTTATTTGTCTAAGTTCATACACAATTTTTATGAACTTACTGTAGAGATACAACATTGTCGGGCTGTTTACTTATTTATAGGCCTGCTGTATATGTTTTACTTCATATATGTCTGCTGTTATGTTACGGTAATTGGAAAAAGAACAACGTGGTAATGGCTTGTGTTCATGAGCAATAAACAACTTCTGTTTAGGGGTCTAGGGTCAAGACGTCTGAGAGCCACTGTTGTAGGTTGTCTGGTCTCATCCAGGCTCCTTCACCCTGGTGGTGAGCCAGGGTCGAGGAGAGGGGCAGTCTGGTGCTCTGCCAACGCTGCCCTCTGCGGTTCCACGCATAACAGCCTTGCATGTGCGGGGCTTTAAGTAAAGCATTGATTTAAGAGGGCACTTCTTCTTTCCACTGCTTTAGCAAAACAAACCCCCCGTGTTTGGATAGACCCGGTGAGCGGCTCACTGACCTGAGCAATGGGTCAGATTAAGTTAGACCCTCACCCCCTCCCCCACAGCACACAGCATAAGGAAAGGGAAAGTACTCTTCAGGGCAGACCAGCCTGGCAGCCAGGTCAGGGGAGTTGCTCAGGAAAACAGGAAACTGACAAGAGAGACAAATGATAGGTCGTACCCGACCACGGGCGTTTAAGCACTTTGCCAAAGGTTGATCTTCCATAATTGTCCCGAGAGTAATAATTAGTAAAGTCTTTAAAAGATAGAGGTCTTATGAGATTTCATTCTAAAACGGGACTCTTTTCCTCCAGCAGTTTCGGCAGTCTGGAATACTTGCAAAAAGCTCAGCCAGCAGTAAAAACAAAGATACATTTTTTCCCTTGTTAAGTGATGACTTGTCATTTTGTATTAACATACGTGGGAAACATTTATCTGCATATTTGTGAACAGAATCACAATCCCTTCTTAGGGATGGACCTGGATTACTGACCTGATTTAGACCTCTGCAAGAGCACTTAAACAGTTTGTTATGAACAAAGTGTAAGGTCTCTTGTAATCCACAATTAAAAGAAACATTAACTTTGAGTGTGTTTTCCCTGAAAACCACAAAGCAAACATTGTGACATTGTAACCGATATTATCTATTCACCCTGTGGAGCGACAGCCAACACAGAAACAATAACTCAGTTACATATTTCCTCCCGGGCGAGCTCGGAAGAGAATCTGTGCGCGTTTGAGTGCACGTGTGCACGTGATTGGGTACATAAAGAACGTGCACGTCAGAGGAGACATGGAGGAAAATCACGCTTTTTTTTTTCCCTTTTTGCCCAAAGGCTAAAATAAGATAAGGGGGTGTAAGGTGGGGAGACAATGGGCTGAACCCAGCAATCAGTCAGAGATCTGGGGCGGTGTTTAGTACTGCTGTAAGATCTGCTAAACTAGCCCTAATTTCCCCTGTTGTAGGAGATGTGTTACTTGAGGTGGAAAGGGGCAGGAGGAGTGCAGGCCTTTGGTCTGTCAGTGTGGAGTTAATCTGAACCTGGGGCGGCACGTTCACTTCTGATGGAGGCCAGAGATAGGACGCTGAGGTGGAGGAGGAGGAAGAGGAGGATGGGAGGGGGGGATGAAAGATCACCCACACCTGCAAGAGGCTGCCGAAAGTTACAGCTCACTCAAAGAGGCCTTTCTGCGAGCGCTCCATTTGTCAGGAATGATGGGAACAGCAGCGGTGTGAGCTTATAGCCCCCCTCTTGTTTTCACTGGAGGCTCATCAGATGCATTCATCAGCACCATATAAAGATTGCATTGATTTGTCTCTTGACCCGGGAAGTTGTTTTGAACATGCCAATAGGAGGGAGGGGGAAAAGACTACACTTTAGCTTGTCAATTTGATTGTGTTGTGTCTTTTGCTAAATGATGTCTTCTATTTTCAATTAGCTTTTCTATTGCTCTAGGTATACACATTAAATGGCTTATTGTAATAATTGTGATAATTATGGCAATTAGCCTAGCACTGCAGTAAATGTGTATTAGTACGGCCTTAGTGTGTCTCAGTATAGCCTTTTTTGGGTTAGCAAGGTGTGCTTTTTGTGTAACCTGTCTCTTCACTCAAAGCATTATATAACTTGTCATCCAGAGCTGCAATAATTAGTTAAATGCTTCGTTCTTTATAAATTATAAATGTTAAATGCTTCGTTCTTTCATAATAAAACTCCCAGTTGCGTACATTATCTAGTACACACTCCTTCTACATTAGCCCCTAGACAAAACAATTACACAAACAATAAGTAACAAATTCAGAGCTCATCAGTGTGAACGCTTAATGTACAATCCTTAAATTGTGCATTCAATGGTACATTGTCTAGAATTAGCATTGTGGTTACACCCAGCATTGCAAACGTGCTTTTGGTCTAGTTTGAAACCTACATACCTCAAAGATGTCTGCTTTTCAGACATAAAAAGCGAGCTGTGGCAGAAATGTGACGTTCTGTGGGCACTTCTACACAATCAATAGTGTACAGTTTTTATCTCTGCCAGTAATCCTGACAGAGATAACAACCCACATCCGACATATTTCATGAACAGGTGCAAGGCGGGAATAAAATAACACAAAATAACATAAATTTAGAAGCATTAGTAATGGAGCTGTTTGAGAGAGGGCCTATATATTATGATGTAAGCAAGCAGACATCCATCCATCCATCTTCATCCGCTTATCCGGAGTCGGGTCACGGGGGCAGCAGCTTCAGCAAGGGACCCCAAACT
>JAODTR010000007.1:4938545-4990840 GCA_025399935.1 Amblyopsis rosae | reverse complement strand
CAGACAACACAGCCCTCAGGTTCATGGGGGCACCCAAACCTCTCCACCACGATAAGGTGATGGTTCCCGGAGAGGAGCAAGCAGACAGTAAATGCATATTTGGGTCAGTAATATGTGGTAGTTATTTCAAGAGCAGGTTTCCAAAACGAATGCCCCCCTCCTCTTGTCTAATTAATATGTTCTCATCTGGAACAAAAGTGATCTTGCTTCCGCTGGTAACGCCTGGATCTACAATAACAGTGCGAAAAGGAGAAGACGCTGAATGCACAGCACTGCCTGTGCACCTTGTGTGTGTGTGTGTGTGTGTGTGTGTGTGTGTGTGTCTGTGGGGAGGAGGGGGCTGGAGGGTGGGAACATACATGCGTGCTGTGTCCCAACACGACAAGGTGAATTCCCTAACAGGCCTAGCTGCTCATAAACAAGCACATGGAAAGGCAGAAAATCCTGAAGATGTTTCCGTTTGCCCCGGAGTCCCGTCGGCACAGCGTTGAGAATCTACTTAATGTCTGAGAATGGGTGTGCTCTGTCTGCAAGACAGCAAGTCTGTAAATTATTATCTCAGACAAGGAACATATTTCCTCACTAAAAGGGAAGCTTGCTGCTTTACATTAGATTGATTATGTTTATGCATATAGTTTTAATAATTATGTAAATCTTTGAGCCATGTTAACATATTGAGCAGCTGAAATACTTGCTTTGACATTCCTGCAAGACACATTACCTTTCAGTGTGTGTGTGCGTGTGTGTGTGTGTGTGTGTGCGTGCCAAATGTGATGAGGCAAAGTGCTCTCTTCTTGAGACCACCAAACTCAAGTGCGGAATGTTTTTGTGGAGTGTGGTTTGCATTCCATGCTTTTGAATTTATACTTGCAAATCTTTTTCCATATGTTCTCTTGTGCATTTTCACTGCCAGGCCTATTTAGTCTGGGGGGTGGATGTGTGTATACAGTATGTGTGTGTATGTGTGTGTGAGCGTGTATTTGTTGGAAGAGTTAGGGATGGTGTCAAAAATCACTTCTCTCGCTGCCATTCTAATGAGTCTGTGTTCAAACATAAACAGGAGGACTGCACATGCTATATATAAACAAAGAGGCGTTTGGAAATCATTGTGTTTGATGACAGAACTGAAGAAGGCCTGCATGCACGCTAGTGATGCTAGCTCTGGCTCGAGGCTCTTGTGCTATCCACATGTGCATGGGAGAAAATGTAGGACAGAATTACCGGGACATGCTGACAGCTCACCCACCAAGTTACTTTATAATGGGCTGTTGTTGGCGACAAGAAAATAAGAAAAAAATAGCAGCTTGCAGGGCCAATTAACATAACTTTTAAACTGGACAAACGAGTAGCAAAGAGTAGCCAAAGGTCAGCTCTGTTTTAATGGTAACTGTGTCACTAAAAGCTAACCACAAAAGAAAGAGTTCCCATTTCACAAGGGAGTATTGGCTAATGGAGGCTGGAATATTGTCTCCAGTAGTGCTTTATAATCACAGTAAAAAAAATAAATATATATATATATATATATAATATACAGCATTTATATTAAACAGTGAATTCTCCATTGTCCTTACTAATGGTATGTATTCAGTTGTAAACCATATGAAATAGCACAAATCAACACCCAAGTTATATCCTTTAAAATCACCTCTGTGATGTCTTTTCCTCCCATTTTTTCTCCTCTTTAGATGTATTTTGCAGGGAGTCCTATCTTAAAGCAGTTGTAGACTAATAACTGGTGACACTGGGTGTGAGAAAGTGATATTTCGCCACATGGAAGGCAGACCAATTGTGTGTACAGCACCCTCTCTCTGGGGATTAGAGGTGGCGTTAGGTGGCTACCAGTTGCCATGGTGGGATGTGACGACTCTCCCTGCTTGCTCATTAAATCGCCTAGCACTGGCCTTTAATCACAGCATCTCCTCTGATTGGCTCATAGAACACACTCCAACCAGCTTCTGTCATCAGCACCCTCACACAAAACCACAACACCCCTGGTGCCGGCCTACACCACCCTGGAATCCATTCGCCATTAATCTCTTCTGGTAGCTTTCAGTACAAAATTCAACTGTTCACTGTCAGGACAACTCTGGAAATGTGAACTCTTCTCATGGTTACAGGTGACGAGTGAAACGATACTGTACTTTTTTGTATAACAATAATGGTCCTTACTGGAAGTATGGCTATAAAATACAAAGCACCATTTGTAAGAACATTGTCTTTTTCAGGGTGTGATTTGCGTGAGGATATCTCAATAAAGGCACTGTTGATTGTCGACTATGAGAGGTATAGGACAGATGGGTATATTCCTCTAGGGACAGCTAGATAATAGGGATCCACACTTTAGTTTTAGTTCATCAGGAGAGCTGCTGAATGGTGACTATAACCACTCAGCAAATTATGTGTGACTACAGAAACAGTGGCTGATGTGGTCCGCTAACAGCATGTTGTCACGGTAACCCCCTCATGACAAAATGCACCAGACTGAGAGTTCTTGATTTGCGGGTGGAACTAGCATTGCAAAAACATTGTTTTGCTTTCACACTTGGAGTGCATATCCCTCCCACAACTCAGAGCCAAGACCTAGCACCCCTCCCCACTCATCCCCTAAATGCACATTTCACTACCCCCCCCTTACAGCTTCCCACACTTTTGGGGACAGCTAGGATGGACATTTGGGTCTCTAGAGGTGCATACATGCTATTAATCAGTGTGTTCTTAACAGGTAATAGTCCACATTTAGGTTTCTGGTGCAATTGCAGTGTACACATACACACACATCTATGGAGGTTCCGTGCATATGTGTGCTTGTGTGTGTCCGTTCTATATGGTGAAATATCAAAGGGGTCCCATAAATATTCTGCTTTTGAAGAGAAGAGACTGGTGATGGGACCCCCGGGGCCATGCCTAAGGTGCCAAGGTGGGCTTCTAAACAGTGGGGAAGTCATTGCATGTGGGGAACAGACGCCCCCACCCCTCACCTCCCCTATGTAGAGTTGCCATTTCCTTCAGCTGAGCACAGAAACATAAGATGAAACAGTCCATTCAGTACTATTAGTTTCCTCATTAGGTTCAATTACTGAGCTTAGGTTATTTGGGAACAGTAGATTGAACTAGATTTGTATTGGTTCTAAAATACAGACGCCTGTACATGTCCACACCAGGAGGATTAGACATGAAGACATAAATGCACTATGTACTTTCTTTGTGGTCCTCCTGGTGAAAAAACAAGTCAAAAACATTTGTGAAAGATATGTTTCTGTTCTGCAGTTTCTGTCATGTACAATACAGTGTTCTCGCCTGAAGCATAGCAGTGATGAGGCTTCAGAAATACAATCATACATAATATGCGTGTGTTTGGGAAATTAGAGTTCCATGTGATAAGTCTTTACACGTAGTAAATATCCTGTCACGACTGTCAAACTTGTAGCATTACACTTGGGCTACAGTGCAGAGGCGATATGGACAAGAATGTGTATGCACACAGACACATTAACACAATTCCAATCTGGTGACAATGGTTAGTGATAAATTATAGTTTCTGTATTTAGCAAATTAAGTTATATTTATTTTGCAACTCCGGCAAGATAATCAACAAGAAGACATCCACTGATATGACATATGAGATAATATGCAAGCTACAGAAAGCATCAATTCAAAGGATAGAACTGAATTGTGTAACCTGCCATGTCAGTTTCTGCTATCTAGACCATGAGATATGAGTCTAATTTCAAGGCAATTAGGAGCATCTCATTTCTATTTATTCTTTTCAATTTACATGTATTTTTCCATACATCACCCGTAGGAACAGTAAATCAAATTTGTACCCCTTGAATTGGGTTTATCACAAACCCGATTGCATCTGTAGTTCCACCTATATTCTGAGTTTTGACTTTAGTCATACTTGTGTAATTACATGGCCAGGGAGAGGACTATTAACTGGAAATAAACCAGGCCAATATGTAATAATTCTATGACAGCAATGTCACACCAGCATTGCCTAAATAAGTTCCATTTCCATTACTCCCAGCAGTAAAGTTGGCAGGAGTTTTGTGGCTCCTGCAATGCAGTGAAACAGAGATTGTAAAGGTGATTGCTGCCAGTGAGCCCCAGTAATTTGTTATTGAGTGTGCTGCTATTAACTGGACAGAGCCGTTAAAAGAGAATAACAGCCATATGGAGATCTCTATCAAAGCACATATCTGATCGAGGGCCAGATCAAACAGTCAGCCACACAGAACTCGTTTGATGTGGCCATCCGCATGTCTTCAAAGGTATTGTCTCCGTATTGCCATGAAGACATATTCTGATTGCCTTCATTGCAGTGTATATTCTGCAAGTTATATGCAACAGCAATTCATATTATCTCCCTGTTAGCTCAATGTATTAGGCTGGACAGTATAATTTAACAACTACAGTAGCCCATTCAGGATGTAACTAAAATATATTTACAGCCATTTGTGGTGCAAATAAATGTGTATTGCTTTGAGTGATACTGTACACCAAATGTTCTTATTTTAAACTTTAAATGTAAACTAATAAAAACAAAAATAAGTAAATAGACATTTAATATGATTACTCTCCCTAATGCAATTGTATTATATTTCTGAATTGTAATAGTTCCATTGTAAATAATTAGTCCACCTGTAGAAGTAAAGCACAGATATAATAAATGCATCTTGACAGCAATCTTTGTCGTGGTTCGTATCACCTTGATTCTGTCTGCTACAAACAGTTATCATCTGGCAGATTATGCCTGAAATGTGGAAAATATCAATAAAGTAGTATGCATGCCTAATCACTTTCCTCCTGGAATATTACAGAGGATTAACTGTGAAAGGCAGAAAAACACAGTGCTTATTAAATCATTTATTTTCCTTTCTCTTACAGTTTTCATGGGTGGTCAACAGTAATCAGTTTACCGTCTGGCTCTGTACAGTGGGTGTTAAAAGACATTGACTTCTCATTTGCACAATACTAGGATAGTTTCAAGCACCCATTTAAATTAATCCCTCTTAAAGTTTTTGTTCAGAACCTCAGGAAAAAAAACACCCACTTTTAATCAGAAGCCTTTTTTGGTCTGTGTGTGTGTGTGTGTGTGTGTGTGTGAAGGGAGAGAGGGGGGGTAACCCATAATTGTCATTGCCTGCATCCATTTCCCCCACTTGCAGACAACACATCTTGCAGAGACACACACACGCACACACACACACACACACACACACACTGTATAATTTATAAAGCCTAAACCCTTTCAATACTCCAAAATGCCAGATAAACTTTTCTCATTTGCTCCTAATTTGGTCACGCAAGATAATGCCAACATCTGAAGGCTTTTTAAACTGCTTTTTAAAATGCATTCCTGAAAGGAGCTGGCACGTGCACCTCTGCACCCTGTCAGCTCACATAATTATTTCCAATCTGGAGCTAGCCCCTTAATATGCTCATTAATCCGGCCCTCTCCTCACTGCGAGGTGCATTCAGCTCCATTCATTTTTCAAGAAGGCCTGGCTCTTCTCTGTTTGAGCCGTGCAGACGTCAGGTCTGTGGCAGAGAAAGCCATTAGAAGTTAACACCTCCTGGTCCCCAGAGACTGGCATGGATGGTCCCCCCCCCCCCTCCCTGCTTCTGTGTTCTATGCCAGGCACCCCACATCTACCCGGCACCGGCCAAGGCTGGCATTCCTGGAGCTCCATCCGACACACGCACGCACACACGCGCAGACACACACACACACGCACACGCACACACACACACACATGCACACGCACACACACAGAGCAATAAAAGTGGTTTTAACAAAGTATAAGCAGGAGAAAGTGCTATCGGGGTCTCAATCTTTAACAGACACGATGGAATCTCCATTTCCTGGGACTATCCAATGCTGTCTAATGCATGTAGATTCTTATGTTGTGTGTCACTGCTCTTATCTCTGTGGATCAAGATGCCTGGCCAGGTTTAAGCTTATGCTCATGTGAAAAATGTCCTTATAGAAGTGGTTGGAATCCTCAATTGGTTAAAGGATGTTTTTCTTTTTGAGGGACTAATTTGTGACATTTACATGATTTTAGAGAGTACATTCTCAGTGGTATTCATGACCTTACAGTGCATACAGTGCATGCATTATGTTAATTAAAAAGAGTTGCAATCATGTACTCGTGTACATGGTTGCAGCACGGACCTCGCCACTGTCTTCAAATCTAATTGGGTTGGGAATCTGTGCTTCAGCCTTCTTTCGCATGCCGAGCTTTGTACGGCCCCCCTCATGCAGACTGGTTACAAGCTGTCTCAATTGAGGAAATCCCCCCCTTCAAGCAGCTTTTATCTGCCGATAGGTAGGTGAATGGTGGAAATTAGGATTCCTGGGGAGACTTGCGATGGAGAGAATAGAAACAAAGACTTCGCCATGTCGGGAACCGATGTCTCTTTTTCCACATGCCTTTCCTTTTCATCCCAAGGGCTCCTGTCAGACAGAGGGAAGGAGAACGAGAGCACATATAATACCTTTTAAGAGGCTGCCAGTTCTCTCCCATGCGATAAGCTCAGCTTGAATCACAATGGAGTTTCAGGACCCTGCAGTCAACCCACTGCAGGCCTGAGAACACACGTCAGTATACACAGCAATACTGATATGCAAGCCACGCATAAATACTGCACTGGTACTGTTTACAGACTGGTTTGTTTTGACTCATTTTGTTTTCTTATCATGCTGTATAGACCCCAGGCTATTATATAGAGAAATACATCAATTCTATATTTAAGGCATTGTATCACTCAACTGTATACTGTGCACTGATGTATACTATTTTATGAGTTCACTCAACAGTGCCTATAAATAAAATATTTTATATACAAGCCAAGCAGCAGACACAGTATTAAAAACTCTATATAAACAGAGGCAGTGTCAAATTCCTAGCCCTTTTGAATGTTAACGAAACGAAGGTGTTAGGATGTCAGAAATCTGTTCAATAACGATAACAATACAACTCCTGTTTACACTGAGTATACCTCATCTCCCCAAAACCCAGAGAGCAGCCTCATTTACGTGCTAATGTAGAGAGGGAGATAAAGGAAGGAGGAGTGATCACTTGCCATGTCAGAGAGTCACCCTTTGAACTATCTCTCACGCTAGTGAATGGAGGGGAGTGCCCAGCCTTTAAACACAAGCACAAGGCACCCTCCATTTCAAGAAGTCAATATGCTGGTGCTATACATCAGTTACGTACTGTTATGTGCAAATGGACACGTGTTATATACTCAACATTATAGTTTATATTACCTTATAGATTATGTTTCAATTTAAATAATTACATTATTGCTCTGTCAATATTTAATATATATAACACGGGTTTAGCTCACAATAGCCCATGATAACTGGTCTAATGTGTTATATTAAGTAATACAAGATTTTGACTTGCACAAGAAATAATGGGAAATTAAACTAGTATGACATATCCTATCACATCTACTCCTGTGTGATGTGATACTGTGTGATGCTAGTGATATGATGCTATTTCAATGTCCTCATGACACAGACATAAACAAAAGCAATACACTACATGCAAACACATTCAGATACAGATGTGTTTAGAGCTGATTTACGGTTGCATGAGACTGCCGGAGTAATGTAGCCTACATTATAGCAGCTGCTCTGGAGAAGTGTCCCCCTTAAAACAGGAAGTGATTCACTGGGTCATTTCAGGTGTGCTGACGTCCTTAAGCAATGCATTGCAATGTTCTCTGTCACTCAGTGACCCAGGCCTAGCGTAGCAGCTGTGCTACTAATGAGAAGAGCCAGCTAGGCCACATTAGCGGTGCTGTGTTAACCAGTCCCACATGCTGCTGAGATGTCAGTTATCGCACCTGTAATTCTCCCTCTGTTCGTTAATATTTTACACAAAGGGATTAAAGCCGGCATCACTGATTCTGAAGGGTTTTGGTGCGCCTGCGGTCACAGCTTGATGCCACTTTCACTTTTAATTCACACCTGCTTATGTACTGCAGATAGACTACATAAATGGTTGGGTTAGTCATTCAGTTATTTGACACCGTCGTAATTGACACTTCCTGCTTCCATTTTCCATATTCCGAATGACATAACATAAAATATGCTGAGACTGAGAGCATGGAATAAGCCATTGTTGTATGCATACATTACCTGACTATGCATACTAAAAATAAACATTCCTCATTTATTCTAAAGATAAAACGTTGACGAGAAAGAATTTTACAAAATCATTTATTTTGATTTGTCAAAGGTCCTGGAAAATAATCAGATCTTCAGAAGCATAAAGGCTAAATAAAGATCAAGTGTAGTAATTTAAAGCAGACTGAGCCTAGTGGAAAATTCAGCTCTATTACATTTGAAATGATCAGGAATATACTGTAACTTTATGTGTTTGACAACATAAGCTAGGCACTATAGATGACAATGAATAAACCTACAGTACATTTTAAGCGCATGTGTGTGTGTGTTTGCACTGGTTTGTCTCAGAGGGATTTGTTGTCCCTTAGTCGTGTATGCAGAGCTATTTATGATGCATCAAAAAAAGGCAGTGTAAATGCTGCATAAAGGTATAATGGCTGTATAATGGTCCTTGTGTTTTTATGGCGATACAGTATTTTGGCAACAGAAACAAAAGAGGAAATCTCAATGAGTTCAGAGAGGGGGCACTCCACATTGCGAAACAACTGCTTGGAGTGGTGGATCGGCATTGCAGGAATGTTTTAATTTCCTGTTACTCAATAATTCTGCTGTTAGGCCCTTGGACAACTTCCTGCACTGTATGCCGTCTGATCAACTCGACCCCTGGGACATGCAGCAATCTTCTATCATTGGCCAACGACATGGCAGCCTGGTCTGTGACTGGTCAACCAAGTATAACTACGGGATGGGTATCCGTCCTGCTGATAACACATAAGCCTCCATGTGACTGTTTATTCCTATGATTTAGTACTCATTTACTGGGGAGGGAAAGAAAACAGTCAAACGAGAAGCAAAAAGCGGTAAGTGCTTTACAGTGGGGACGCTGACTCCCAGGCCTCTGGTGATCAAGAGAGACGGCCCCTCCCCGCGTACTCCTCTCGTCACGACTGTTTAGGGCCATATAAATCACCTGCCATCACAGGTGCTGACCTGCTGTTTATTAGCAAGCGTCTGAGGGCAGGCCTTCAGTGGGGGAGGAGTTGGAGAAAGGTAGCCGAGGGGTTAAAGCACTTGTCTTGTGTCTTAAGGTTGACTTAACAGCCCATCTGCGTCCCTGCTGCACTTCGCTTAAGAAACGGACGTCAGTAAAGGCTACAATGCCGAGCGTGATAGTTGCATTTTATACCCGTGTATTTTACAGAAGCAGTTACAAGTTGATTCTGTCATGTTTTATGTCATGTCATATATCAAATCGATAGCAATGCACAGACATACAAACAAACAGCACATATTAGTGAAAACTGTAATGCCTGTCAAACAGAGGGGTCTGTGATTCATTCCATGGCCCCTACAGGTAGCAGGACTTAAATTAAACATTCTGTCATTCTATCAGTGCCTTATATGTGGTTCCACTAGATCAGGTTGGAACAGACAAGTTCCTGTTGATTCTCACAGGTAAGAAGAAAGGCCTTAAAGCCTCATGTGAGTTTGTCTGCGAGCCAATGACGTGCTACCAAAAGAGGTTACATCATCAAACACTGAAATAAGGCAGTAGCAGTTTGCATTAACTGGAGTGCTTTAATACATGTCATGTGAAGGCCAGAGAGTAACTTGAGTGTAGTCTCAATGGGACAGATATTTGTAATGTTGATGATCTACAGACGCATCTTTGAGTAGGTGCTTATGTCTACAGATGGCCCCATTATCGGCGTATCATTATCGTTATAAGGACACAGGTGAACAAACATGAATGATTAAAACAACATTTGGCATGGCTTCATGAATAAACAGATGGACACATCTTAAATAAGTGAGACATAATTGGATTGACAGTGGATCCTTATCTTTATAGTGATCTCATAAATGACACAATTGACTCATCACATTTGACTTATGTCTTCTGAAGTGTGAGAGAACCTGAGGTGCATTAGAAGCCTTGACAGAACACTCTCAGACAGTGACTGGAACCGTCACGAGGTAAGTCAACCAATAAACATTTATAAATGAAAATAAACATAAATACATTTCATTTCCATGTACATACACCTTTGTCTATGCACTGACTTGCCATAAAGATAGCAGAACAACATTAGCCCGTGCAAAATATCGATATCAAATGATGCCATCTCACCATGTAATGTAAAGCTAAGATTGAGCTCCTTCAATTAGGATTTGCACTGGAGCAGAAAATAGCTTATGACAGAGCTAAGGTGGAGGAATGTATGAAGAAAAATCTAATTTGCATCTGACACACACACACACAAACAGTCACAGTATCACACCTTAGCAGATTCACAATGCAACCTGACTGCGTAAAGTGACAAGAGCAAAAAACAAATGTCTCCTTTATATTTTATAAATCTCATATCACCTGCATTATTTTATCATAATTCTTTTAATTGCATTGGCTTTATAATGGATATACTGAAAACATAAACTGCAAATCACATATTGTACTTTATAGTAGATAAAATACGTAAGTAAAATAAGATTTATTGAAAGGTTGTTTAGTTGTAGTTTAATTGTACTCGTGTCATAGTATTTCTGTTTACTTGCTACATACAATACATGCATATTCTGGTCATGTTTATATATACAGTATACTGTATATATATATAATATGTGTGTGTGTTACTCTGCTGAACCGTCAGGATGTGCAGTACAAATAAAACATTAGTATTAGCTGAACAGGACAAAGGTCATTATTGTTGGCAATTACATGTCTGCTTGCAGCTTCATGTACAGGTAGTTCATCTCAACGCACAAGTGAACATGTTTTTAAAAGGTACAATTCCTTCTGAGCTGAACCTCTTAAATTCTTAAGTTTCCACATAGTGTACAAATTTGTAGATTGAATCAGTACAGTCATCGGTATATCATAACAGTGTAAATGATGAAGCAGTTCAAATAAATTATTACCTTCTCATATGTAATTTATCGTATTGATCTCCTTGATGAAAGGTTTTCACGTATAAGATAACTTCCTCTTGTTATTAAGCAAGTCTGAGCAATAGGCCTGTCCCAGTGACGGCTGCTATCATATTTGTCTTTTAGCGATTGGTTGAGACCACAGGGTTTGATGGACAGGTGTAATAAGTCAGAGAGTTGAGATGTCACCCACGGGTACAGCCTGGGGAAAATAAGAGTTTGTATGTGTGTGAAGATTCCTGGTGCTATAATGTAAGTCTTTGTTCAAGTTGTTCTCCAGAAATGGCAAATATGTTCAAGTGTGATGTATTGCAGTAATACCAAGCAAATGACTGTCAAGCAGCAATGACCATTCCAAATATCCTTTGGCATCATGTGTCATTTTGTGTCAGTCCTACTATCATACAAAAGATATAGTTGTAATTATTTGAGTTAAGATTATTCTTGTCAGTTGTCATCTTTGGGACTTTGAAGAACAGTTTCCTTCACAAGTCAGGTTTAAATCAATAAATCAAGGTGATTCTCAGGTATATATTTGTCAAGAGAGAAAATGTGAGTCCACATTTTACATGAAAACAACCATCGTCCCCTGTACCTTAGCCTAAAATCAGACCATGAAAGACAAAAAAAAAAAAAAAAAAAAATTTTTAATTATAACATAATGGAAAATCAGATGAAAAGAAGAGTCACAGAACAATGAGAGCAATATTAGTAAAATACGGCTATACATTTTTAAATGTATAAACAATAAAACTGTGGCCGATGCCTTTTTTTATAATAACATCAGTTTCTATACAATAAATTAATTACGATTAATATTTGACCAAAGTTATACTTCAATCAATACGCAATTTTTTTGTGTGGATTTACCAGACTACAAGCAAATTTTTCCATGTTTTTTTATCAATGCTATTTAGGGGGGAGGGGTAGATTCTACAATGCTAAATGCTGTTAATCCTGGCCTGAGGCCTCAGACAACAGAAATACAAATTTGCAGCTGTCTTAATTACCGGATTTCAAAAACAAATAATAAATCTGACTTAGACAGAGATGCCGGTTGGAAAACAAACATCCTCCGGGCTTACAGACGGTTATTGCCATATTCTGATGTCTTAGAGAGATTAACACAAAAGCTGCACTCTTCTTATATTGTAGAATGCATGGTTTGTCACTCGTAAAGAAGTGTATGAAGTTGTGTGACATATGATTCTGGGTTCTTGGAGGGACATATCAGCTAGTTGTTTATTGTTGTTTAAGGAGGGTGAGTCGGGTTGATTAAGAGCTACATCCCAGCCGTTGGAAACAAGGTGTGTCTGTTTCATGCATGAGTACTACCACTCTCAGCACAAAGATGTGCTGTGTTCTTCTCTGACCACCCGAGTATTAGAGCCTGGCTTTTGAGGTTCTGATTATATTTTACGAGTCCTAATTGTGTCTGACCTGGCACGCTGGTGGTTTCATTTCATGTGGGGAAGAAGGCGTGGCCTTCCTGCTGACGGGGCCATCTCGGCTGGTTGCTGACCTCCACCCTCATAGGACGGTGAGGGACACGTCTCAAGTTCATCCACCCCTTGGGTGGTACGGCTCTCAGCTTACCTCCACCTGTCTGCCGGGACCGGGCTCTCCCGTCACCCCTCGCCCTCCAGCTCCTATGTGAGGCCACTTAACATACCCTACTGGGTTCCTTTTACGCCGCTTAAACAAAACTCCAACAGTGTTTACCAACACCGTGAAGAGATAGACACGCTGCCTTTGAGGTTCTTCTGGAACGATGGACAAGTATCGGCTCACAACAAGGCTGGATGGGAGCTCAGTCAGTGGCTGTTGCACTCTTTAGGTAGTAACATAAGAATGTGATTCTAACCCTTTATTAAACTGCAGAGTCTGTATTGTTTACTTAACCTCCGAGTGACTCAAGAGTCACATTTGTTCTTCAGGGCCCCCATACAGAGGCAAATGGCCGCTACATGACCAGCTCCTCTTTGATGCAATAATGAAAACAAATGAGTGTAACATGATAATATATTGAGGAGTGCCTCGGTTTCAAAGCCGACATTGCAGAGAATTGAGGTGCAACCAGGGAAGCACTAAGCTACATTTGTCATCACTCCTGACGTTGTCTCTTACACAAATTATTTCCTCCAGTTCACATCGCAATATTCGTCTTCTTAAAAGACTCAATTAATCAAAAGATGCACAGTTCCATATGGCTTTGAGCGGTTAGCTTAAAATCGCCTCACCATTACTACAACCTGGACCAAATACATCTAAAACATCCACATACTTTTACATAACATATACAATCTGTTACATTCTGGATTAATACTATTATATCAGAAAAATCATTCCTAATTGCAGCTTAAATAGGGATTCCTAGAGAGAATAACTGTTGTGCTCTCAGTTCACTAACAGGGCATGACCCCATTTATTAAATGTGAATTGAATTATGGAGCCCTTTTATTTCCATAAACATAATTTTATCTCTATAGACAGCATTACCTGCTATTTAGGCGGGCTCCTAGCTATTTTCAACAAGTTCACCTGTTGTTCTCCTAAGGAAATCAATGCCTCTCTCTGGATGTATAATACCGGCCCCACTGGAGAGGACCAGCTTAATTCACTCTTATCACTTTTGGTTGTCTGGCTTCCAGTCAAGCTGGGGTCCAAGAGGTGAAATGAGTTTGGCAACCTCGACTCCAGGCTCGACAAGAGAACACACATCATGGTACAGTTAGTGGGGGAGAAAAAAAAAGCAAGGGAAAATTGCCTGCATAAGCAGGAAAGATAGAGTTTCATCGCCATCCCACTAAAAACGCACCCTCGTCTTTGGCAGACTTCAAACACTTAATCGGCAATCATTTTTCAATGAGCCCCAGAGGAGCACATTTGAGTGCTCCACCAAACAGTCTGCTGCTGTTGTGCTCTCTAATCCCTCACGGTTATGCATCATGGGGAGCACCGTGGTTGTTTCTTTAGGCAGAGGTTAACCCCTTACCTCTACACACACACAGGCAGGCTGGCTGGCTGACAGACAGACTGGTATAGCATGCTTGAGTCGTGTCTTTCACTCCTCTCCACTCCCCTCTCTGCCCGCAGCGTCTGCATCCATCAGGAAACACTCACTTTCTATTGGCTCGGCCCTCAAATTAGGATTGTCTTTTGATCTGGAGGCGGGACAAAATGCAAATGAAACGCGATCCCATAAATGCCCTCCTCATCTGCCTTGTTAGGCGCTGGCTATGTGAAGAGCTCTGCTTCTGGGTGACCATACACCCCCCCTTCCCGCTCCAGCCCTGCCTCATCTGGACCCTGGATCCCACATGTAACTGCCTGACTTCATACGACACCCCTCCCCGTAACCCCGGCTTCACTCCCTGCCTCGACAACCTCGTCATTTATTTCCCCGCGTTCACAAGCTGAGACACAGTGCATGGGGAAGGGGGGTTGATCGTATGCAGGGAAGCCAATAATCTAAACAGCACTTAACCTGGCTAGTGGAGGAGTGTATTTGTGCGATGAGAAAATCTCCAGGCTCCGTCTCCATCTCGTTAATGAGAAAAGATGAGCGCTCCCCACTGCAATTAAGAGTCAATCTCCTGCATTAAGTCAGCGGCCCGCGGCCACACACACAGCACAAAGACAACAGGCCATCCCCTGTCACTCCCGAGACAGATGAAATGAGACGCTCCGTTCTCCTGGGCTCACCTGATGAAACCTACACTTGGAAAATATATAGGGCTGAGCATGTAGCCATCTGAGACCACATGAAATGTGTGAGTTAAACTGTATTACGACATTTGTTGTCTGACGGAAGGACGTGTTGTCAAGGTTGTCTGACAGAAGTCAATTATTTTACTAATTTTAAATGTAGTTATATTGTCAAAAAAGAAAGACGTTAAATGTATGGTGAGTTTACATGAAAAAACCTTTAAGTCCATCTGAAAAAAGTAGTAATTAACTATTTAAAACAATATTATTTATAATATTTCTATATTTGAGTTCACTACTTTCACCTTTATTACAATTAAAATGCTGTTTGTTATTGAATAAATAGTAATATCTTCCAAAAATGTAATTAATTATTAAAATATGGCCAATTTAAAAACAAAAGATGTCAGATGAACTTTTGCATCTGAAGTCGTCATTGTTAAATTAATTGCTCACACATTTCGAGAAGAGGAGCCCGGTGTTCGGGTTTAAGCAGACAACATCCTCCTATCCAGGATTTAGTGTGCTTGGCGACATGCCTGAGACAAGGGGGGACGTTTGATGCGGATGCAAACAACATAACAACATAAATGTGCTCTTCAGATGGCAGACAGTCTGAAGTGACCACAAAACACAGGGGTTAGATTTTATGAATATAATTGTATCCATTTTAAAATCCTGCTCTTTCAATTCCAGGTATAACCTATTTTTCTGTACCATAACAGTGTGGATAAATGGTTTGTTTCTCGCCAATACAATCTCACAATGTTTTGACTCAATCATCTGAAAAGCAAAATCCACAGAATCACAATTATAATTTGAACAACAAACATCATTTAGCACCAATATTGAATATTGCACCAAACGAGACTGCACTATGCCAATGCCTGCTGTCAATTCACAATAAAAGCCATCACCTTGGACATAGTATGAGAAACAAATCAATATAGACAGTGCTAGTAACACACTGAAATATTACTTCATCAATGTTTTCTCTCATACATCTGTTGAATGTCGAGTGTGGCTGTGTTTGTGTGCGTGTGTGTGTGTGCGTTATGTGGTCATAGAGATTTGAAAAGCTTGACACAGGAGGGGGTGGGAGATTGCAGATCGGGAGCTGAGTAGCATAATGAGCGACATATTGTGAAATCTTTACCTACAAAGCAGAGTCGTCCTCCATGCAAATGAGACTGGCTTGATAAGGATCTGTTTGATGGCACACATGCAGAATACAGGGCCGTTAATTCCCTCATTAGTATTCCACTGAGCTGATTGGCAAAGACTGGCGAGAGCCAGGCACAGAGCGCGTCTGCAAAACCCAATATTGATTTGTTTAATGGTGTCAGAGAGTCAAAAATCACAAATCTCCTGTCAATTGTTTATGAGACTGTTTAGCAGAGCACTAGATGCCCCTCGCTTAATTAATACCTCATTAAGGAGATGTGATTATATGCTTGAACTGTTAATGGCCCCCCACGATTTTTCTGAGACCACCATAAAGGGTGTTTTGACAAACAGAGCTGGGAAAATGGTGCTATGATGAACCAGGAAATAGCATTCACAATCTGTTTATGGTCGAAGGCTGATATTATTTCCATGGTATTATTTGTCCATTTCATAACACTGTGCAATATATTGAAATATTATGGTGAAAAATAGTGCATTATTATAGCTTATACTGCATATTGTGCAGTCCAGGGTTCCACAACCCTGGTCCTATGGGCCGCTGTCCTGCATCTTTTAGATGTCTCCCTGCTCCAACACAGCTGATTCAAATGAGTGGGTCGTTACCATAACAAGCTATCAAGAGCAGGGAGACATCTAAAACATGCAGGGCAGCGGCCCCCTAGGACCAGGGTTAGGGACCACTGGTGTCCAAAGATCCAAAGAAAATGACAAATGGTCACGATGATTAGCGCACTAAACACACACACACGTTTTCCAATATGTAAATCTTTTCAAAACATTTATTTGGCAGGGCTTATAACAAATAGAGTTCATGAAAAGCAAGGGGGGCTGGTATAGAACTTAGCGAGCACACATGGCTGGTTTGAAGTGCTCTCTATTAAAGGCCCATAAATAGAGTGATAATGGCATAGGTTTATGAGGACTCAGTCCACTGAGACAGGCTGTTACCGCTGTTGTTGTTGTTCCCACTGTTCCTCGATGGCTACTAAAGCGGAAAAATGGATCCCCATTTTGGGCTGAAATATGAAGCCAGGCTTATTCTCTCTCTCTTTCTCTTTTTGTGTGAAAGGCGCCCAGGCATTTGCCTGCATGGTTATGGAGTTAAATGCTCAGCTCCATGGTGAGGCTTCTACACCATCCCACCCCCCGCCCCTCTATTTCATTCCCCCTGACAGGATTAGCAGGTCTCCAGTGTTAGAAATACATTAAGTGGACCTTTGCAGTCACTTATTATGCCTGATTATGCAGCTGGAATGGGGAAGGTAGGCCCTGTTTGTAGTTAAATAACTTCTCAGATGCTTATTTCTTTTTTTTTTTTACAGCAAAATATCTTCAAAGCGTAAACGGGTCAGTGGCTCAGGCACAAAGCCGAGATTGATTTCCACCCTCCTACTCTTTGTTCCTGTGGTTTAAAGAGGGACAGGTTCTGCTAAATTAGTCTGCCCATGTTATAAATGGACCAGGCAATTAAACTCCCATACAATGGTGTCATGACAAAACAATGCAGTCAGTCAACCTTCCCACAGCAGTGGTTAGTGCAGTGGGTTAATGGAACGGTTAACTTATGTTGATGCATAGATAGGATTAAGGTCCATCTGGGCAGCACGCCACTCTCTAAGCATGAATCTGTACACTTTAAATACGACAGCTGTCCGCTTAGCTAAATACTGTATATGGCCCCTCAGAGCAATGCATGCTGGGATATTCTCAGGTTGAGGTATAGAAATACAGTATTACTTCGACTTCACTGGAGACCCAGGACATGCTGAATGGTGACTCCTCTTGTTTTGACAGCTGGGACAAAACAATCTGAGCATTTAGCCTTAAAACAAGTGGACAATGTAGCTGTGTGCTCCAAGGTTTTTGTAAAATCAACAGTAGATGTGAGATTGACAGGGGATAGGGAAGGAAAATACATTTGTACCGAACAAAGGGAATGCTGTGTATGTATTGGCGTGTTTGTATGTGTGCATGTGAGTGCATGTAAGCATGTGTTTTGGTGGTTTGGGTGGTTTTGCTGGCCTGTTGTTGTCAGTTGTTGTCAACTGTGACAGTGGATTTTTTAAAGAGGCTGTCCAAAAATAAGGAGCATTCATTGTCCCCTCCAACAATGAAACACAATACTGCGTTTCCCTCCTCTACTTGAAGATATTTTCTGCCTTTTTGTTATTCATTCATTATCTTTGACAATGTAAATGACTCATCACATTTAAAATGACTGCCTCCGGTGAAGTGACTTCAGGCATGATGTGAACACAATCATGGCCATTTAGGTTACAGCCGAGATGTCTTCGCCTGAAATTCTGGTTAGGCTAAGGCACATCAGTGGGAAAATTAGTTCTCTATTGACGGCTGTTATAGTTGGCCACTTCCTGACCCGAAACTCTAATACAGTATACAGTATGGCAATTATAGAGAAGTCACCCCACATATTTTAAATGAGAAATAATGGCTGAGGTGATGAGGCTGTGTTAGCAGTGGCTGTTGTCAATGTGGAGCCTCACATTACTGCTAGAAAATGCTTCCATCACAATATCTCTGTTGTTAAGCTCCGTAAATGCAGATTTGTGACGTATTTACACACAACCTGGCACAGAGATGTATCTCACAGCGTGTCTTGTTTCCCTCTTTCCCAACAGCTGACACAAACGATCCGTTATTCCTCAAAGGGGAGGTCAGGGCACACGGGGGCCTCCTCACATCACACACCTCCGGCCGCGACCAGCGTAACCCCCCGAACCACCCCCCTTACTCTCACCCCATACCAGGCCAGTTCTGTCACATCTGGAGACCTGGGACGTTTTCTCTCTCCCTGTTCAGAATGCACCAGTGGTTCCCATTTAACACCTGTTCGCCCTGATTTCCATTTTGGGGGACGCTGTGGATTTGAAATCATTTATCACTTCCCAAAGTGCTTCCACATGTTCGCCGACTTTCCCAGTGAGCAGGGGTTCCTGCCTCCGGCCAACCTTTTCCAAACGTATTAAAATTCAGTTTGGTCCAAAGAAGTTCAGACACTGATGTTTCATTGTGGTGACGTCTGGTAATTATTAGTCCAAATTACAGCTGCGGCATGTGACTTGACAGGGTGGACTCTGTGTTTTAGAGGAAGACATAGGGCATGGAGGTGCAGGGCCAAGGTGGTCTGTCACGCTTGCCGTACTTTCTATAACGGCGTTCTCCAACAGTGGGACGTCAGTTAGGCTGAAACAGTCTCGCCACCGTGGAAACACTTGTGGTTAGGGACCTGAGGGAGGTCTGCAGGGTCTCGCATTGGGTGAAGGCTGTGTCAAAAGCACTCCAGTGTGAGGGGAGAAGACACCCACCACACTGAGCTCTGATGAACATTAAATACGAGCTCAGGTCCGGTTGAAATTCAGGGTCAGAGGTCATATTATGAAACCAGGATTAGATCTCGGAGGGGAAAATTATTTGAATGAAAGTGAAATCAGATTATGTCTTGGGGCTCTGTGGTCAACAGTCGGCAGGCCTAAGCATACTAACAGTATGTAATTGACTTTGACAAAATGGGATTTGAGACATGACCAGATCAAATTCAGCCTACTTGAAAATGTGTAATGTGATTATGTCGCACCCTATAGCTCAAAAACATTGTGTCGTGCGATCAGACTGTACTGTAACTGGAACATGTAATTTCTTCTGTATGTGTATTTAATATAGCTTATACTGTATATAGCCTATTGTATATATAGATATACAATGTACATGTTTTTTTTAATGTGAAACGATGCCTCTGAGAAGATATGTATTTTACTACATTGCAAATATGGTTGAGACATCTAAAAACATTAAAGGAACAGACCAGCAAAGAAGCTGGTACAATAAACGGTAGTGTTACTGTTACCATAGTCCATAACAATTACAGTAAATTAGAATGTTATTATTTTCACAGTAAGAGGCACCTGCAACCTAGCTAAAATTCTTCAAACATGTACAAAATATGGACTGTATTAAATTTATGAAAATATAATCTTAATGAAACTCAAAAGTTTTTGTTTACAAAGTGAGGATTTGATGTAGCGGGCTTCATCTTTGAGAGAGGATTTTTTGAAATTGTACTGTAAGTGCGCTTAATTAAAGTGGGCTGTGAAAATGTGCACTAATCAGATACGGCTAGTAACAAAGTCCATGAAATTACTAATTAGAATTTAATTAAAAGGTAATGCTTTATCATCTGAGGAAATCGTAACCTTTAAAATGCTTTCAGGAAGGCAGCAAGCCTCTTTAAAAGAGGTAAAAGGGAAAAAAAACATGTGGGTTTTGATGTAATATCTCATTTAGGATTTGAGTTAAATTGGACCATTTAAACATGTCATTGTTTTGGACGTAATTTATCAGCCTAATTAATGACAGTTATTGCCTGGGTTGGGCAACTAACAGAACACCCAAGCTCCTGCAGGAACGGATCACAAAGAGCGACGTTTAGCTGGGATAAAAACACACCATTAGTAAGTGTGTGTGTGTGTGTGTGCCAAGAACAAAAACCTCCAGCTTTTGATTTCTCCTTTTCCTCAGACTACCTTAGATGATTAGAAACAACATTTCAAAGTGTTGTGGGGAACAGAGCACCCCACAGTTAATTGTGTACTACTGTCGACTTAATACTATTCAGACTCAATGCAGCCTACTGCAACATTTCATTGAACGCTGCATTATCTGAGTATACTGTGTCATCCACGTGACTCAGCGTGCCTGATTACTATTCAACTGCTCTACAGGACAGGCTGTGTTAGGCGATCCTATGTCAGAACCCGGGCCTGTTCATCTGCAGGGGACCCAAGACAAACTATTCTGCTAATGACAGCCTGATTTAAGACCTTGCCCTTCAGATGTGACATGAGTCTAACACAGGATTACAGTTTGCCTCCTCGGTTATGGCTGATATGTATAGAACATTGATTAATCAGTTGTCCATTATGGCACGGAGGTGAACATGGCTGAAAAGTGAAAAGTCACATATGTTTCCCATGTATCATGCCCTCTGCAGAGGTACTGTGTTACTGAGGATGTTGAACATGGGCAGTACTGTATGTGCACTATGGGGACAGAAAAGTAAGTTTATCTTCCAGAACTTCAGATTTTTCAGATTTTAAAAAGCAGGGAGTAGCCGAGACCAAAAAACACTAGGAGCTAATTCAAATCCTACGCCCCCAATAATATTTAACTGCCAGGTTGCAGAACAAGGCATTCTGGGAATGCAGCTGTTTAATTTGCCCTACAGGCTTCATAAACCTTTGCCTTTGAAACAGCAACAGGAGTAACCTTCTGCTGAACACAGCCTACATGTGTATACATGTGTATACATGTAATTTAGGAGACTCATATGGCAGAGCCCACTGAGTTCCCGACTGTATAGCCAATATTTTCATAATACAATGCATTCAACAAACATGAATGAATTGAAACACTGATTAATGAAAACACAATATGTAAACATTCAATTATGTAAACATATCATGTGACATTAAAGTGATTTATTTACATTTATTTATATTCATTCATTTATTTACATTCCTAAATTGCCTCTAAAACAATCAACAATAAAACCAAATGGAGAATACTTTAATTTGATTAGCATGGGAACTTGGTTGATTGCACCTTATGACTGAAGCCAATTGATGCCATTAGTTTGAGTTGTGACACGCCCTGCTTGCTCTCAAGTGGAAACTAATTTGCACCTCTGCACGGGTGACACCTAGGCATTAGCCTGTGAGTGTGTCAGTACCTGTAATTAAAGCAGATGGTCAAATAACCTTGTCAAGAATGTTAACAAAGTAGGGCCACTACAAGGTCCTAATTCTCCGCCTGTTTGCAGAGCCAAGCCTTCCTCAGGCTCACCCCCTCCCTCCCTTCCTCTCTCCCTCCCCCGGCACTGTGCAACAGAGGACTTATTTTTCCTTTCTTCTGGACAGGCTCTTGCTATGGCTGTGGGTACAATTAAGGCTTATGGTAAATAGAGTTGGGAGGGGACATCGGTGAGCAGGTTTGGGCGACAGTCTCTCTACCACGCCAGATCCTACCTTAAACGACTTGTAATGAAGCTAGATAATGCTGGCCAGCGTAAGCTCTAAAGTGCAGGTGCACATGTTATTGACCTCCAATCAGTTTCCTAAAATAAAGTGCTGTATTATTTTTCTGATTAGGGAGCAAGGTAAACAGTTAGAGAGAGAGAGAGAAAAGAAACGAAATAAAGAAAGAAAGAAAGAAAGAAAGAAAGAAAGAAAGAAAGAAGCTGGTGGTCTTACATATACATAACACTAAGGATATTAATTAACATGCAACATTATAATGTTTCCTAAATGTAATATCTTTACAGTTAAAATAAATTACCATAGTATTTTCTCTTAACTAGTTCAAACATTGTGCCCTCAAATTATGAGAATTATCCAAAAACAGGAGCACCACACTATGTGTTAAATACAAAGATACCCAGAAAAGTGCCATTAAAAGGATAACAGGAGTATAATCATAATTCACAACTGGAACACATACCCTGTGCTGTAAAAAGACATGCAATAGCTCTCTGCAGCCACTATGCTTTCTGACATGCAGCCTGTAATTATCCATTTCCTAAAGGTGTGTAAAAATCCATGTGCTCCCATATGCCTTTGATAATAGAGTCCCCTCTCCCACTCTGGCAATCTCTCTCTCTCTCTCTCTCTCGCTCTCTCTCTCTCCCACACACACACACACACACACACACACACACACACACGCTGAGTCACTGGGCTTTGAGTTCCACAATGGTATTTTACCCAGAAAGAGACTTAACAAAGCAAATTAAGCTGCTTAACACCAGAAGGGGTAGTAGTACACCAGTGCTTAGAAAAGAAAAGAAAACAACCACTCAAAAAAATAAAACATATATATGATTTGTTGTACCACTGGATGACAACAGTAGTCACAGTTCAGTAAGGTGTCACAGTATAAGTAGCAATATATCAGACCTATAGCGATTTACAGGACTACATCGTGCTCCCGTCAGGGCACAGTAATTTAATTTAGCCCAGGCCTCTATAACAAACCTTATCCTAACCCCTCATCCCAATAGACATCTACACACAGCTAGGCATACATGATACTTGTATCTTTTAGTGCCACAAGGTTGCACTATCTAAATAAACATAATGAGGCACTACTGCTGTTGGCCATGCCTTATCTGAGAATACTCCACCATCTAGCTACTTAGATTGGTGTAAGTATTGAAGTCCTGTCTTAATGATACAGCGTACAGAGAGAGAGAGAGAGAGAGAGAGAGAGAGAGAGAGAGAGAGAGAGAGAGAGAGAGAGAGAAACAAGGAACAGGAGGGGAAAAAACATTAATTATTATCCCCAATGGGATCGCTTATACTCTGCCTAGTCTGGACAACACCAATTAATACTGCAATTATTATCCTGGCCGGTAGCACAGGGTCGACTAAGCTGCTTCGTTTTACGATGATTATGGTATAAAGGGGGAGTAGCAGACAGGCATGCCAGAGCGAGATTATTCATCTCTCACTAAAGCCCTGCTTTTATGATGCACGCTTGATGGCCCAGATATAGCCGGGGACTCATTTATTCCGCAAATTTCAACTCAGCAGTACTGCAACACAATCTCCCCATAGATGAATTTGTGTTGGGTGTCAACTTCAGGGGCAGGAAAAGGGAAGGCGCGCATGCCTGACAGTTTGCCTCCTCAGGAGTCACACTCCTCTGTATTAAACCTACGACTGGCTGCCTGACAGGTGCACAAAGGCACAAAGTTAGAGACTTACCCCCCCCCCCCGAGGTCTTGTTCCCCACAGTGACCAGGTCCTGCACATACTCTCATTTCCGAAACACAGCCTCCTCCCCTCGGCCCTGACTCTGCCAGTGCACGCAGATGCAAGCAATAGCTCCACCTAGTTTCTCTGCACTGCATTCCTTTTGAGCGCGGCAGGGAAATGTGAATGAAACTCGGCTGAGAGGGATCTGCTGTATATGCACTGTGCTCTATTCTACCTCATCATATTTTAGGACGAGAGGGCTCGGGTTCTGTTTCTGTGTCTCTTGTTCTATTTTTGATGCCTATGCTCCTTTCCCAGATCTCCCGCGGTGACAGCCGCCAGCAGGGGCATCTTAAGCACATGTGCCATCTTTTCTTCACAGCTACTGTAAAATCGGTGCTGACAGCCAATGAAAACAACACGGATGCTTGCACGTTATCTTGACATGGCCGCGTTAAACTTCGCTCCCGTGATGCTAAATAGTCGTCATAAACCTTTTAGAATTTGCGTGGCCTAATGTGGTCTTCCATGAAAACATTATGCTGTGTAATTGGCCTACTGTATGTTTAGACTGAGCAAAGACACACCAGTAGGCAGATAGTGAGAGTGCTTTGTGTCAAGGAACTCAAACAATAGCTGCCTGCGGTACTGTATATTCCAACTGACAGTCAAGTATACGAGGAATATGGTATGACCTGTGCTATTTCACTTGTTAAATACCAAGTTCAATATTTTATTTGTAATGTGTTTTTTGTAATCCACTGCATCCTTGTAAAGTAATCATTTCAGAATAATATGTGTGCCTCCTGCTCGCGGTATTCCAAAATAATGTTCCAATGTAAAACTATTCTGCCAGCTATCTGGTCTTTTCCATGGGATCAATTGTCAAAACAATTACAGTCTACAGTATCGTGTCTAACAAGGCCTTGGAGTGTTAAGAATGATTAGATGGTGGGAATTACATGAGCAACCCATCTCTGGATTAGCGACGAGCACAATAAAATCTGAAATAAGTGGTGGAATATGTACATCCCCTTCATGGAAGACGCTTAGGTGACTGCTGCCACGAGAGGATTTGTCAGCATAACACAGGATCTCAAACAATAACGTGAGTGTGATAGGACACCATGGAATACAGTCATAGACGCATATACACCGCCGATTGTCTAAATGTGATTTCTCCAGCATGAAACCCAGCGAAAGGCCCAGCATTCTGCCTGGTTTCGTGTTAAAGATGCACTCATTGATTTGTTAACCTGCATGGAACAACGTTCCTGTTTTGGTTTGAGTGTGTGTCCCTCCTGCTGTGGTTGTGTTGTGTCAAACCTAAACAGTGAGCTGGGACAGAGATGTGTGATTCTGGACTGTGTACAGTATAAAGCAACCAATAATTGTACATTTAATGCACCAACACCACCACCACCATCATCATCAGCACTATCATCTTCATCATAAACATACGGTATATGCTAAAGCCAAACAAAGCCAACAGATCACACATTTAAGCCAGTCATTAGTTGCTGTTATGTGTCCATCTTTACCAGTGGCTTCATTTATTTACAGGGGTGTTGTGTTGCGCCATGGCCCTCAGCACATATAAACCTGACCGGCCCACTAAAAGGAGGCGCTGTCGTTGTCACTGTGTAGGTTTAGGGTAACAGCTCATGAGCAGGTTGTAATTAGAGTGGTTGATGTGTAATGAGGGTGCAAGATTCCCCATTATGCAGCCTGTGCCAAACCGGACCGAGGTGACTGTGGCAGACACCATGCATGTCATTCAAGTGTAGGACAGGCTGGTGTTTCCCATGCACACCACGGTAGGTGAGCTGTTAAGACTGTGTTCAAGCTGCAGTACCAAAGGTGACCACTAGGCGCTTGGCTCCAAAACAGAAAATGATGTCAGTGAATGGACATTATTTAAAAAGTATGTCAGATACTCTCTGGAAATAATAGAAGTTAAGGTATCCATAGCTCATTTCACTTATACATAAAGTGAGTGTGATGGGTTGATTTGGAAAATTATTGTTCCATTATGATAATAGTAAGGATTAAAAAAGGGTGTGTTACAACCAATCACAAGAGATTGCATGACTCAGTCAACCAACCCTGATCACATAGCCGTCACCCAAATGCCATATGGTAAACAGCAAATTCAGTTTAAATTTGAAATGGTGGCACTCCTATAAATTCTTAACCTGACATGCCATATGGATGGTTAGTCACAAGTCCATCTGGAGAGCCGTCCATCAAACTGTTTGTAAAGGACAGGCACTTAAAAAAATTACTTGGCAGTTGATTGGATGAACCTGATCATTTTCACAGTCGGCACACCTAAACCACGTATAGCTATCAAAATGAAGCGGATTGTTGCTACTCGTACACATTCACAATGATGTCTAAGATTTCCAGACTACAGATTCTCGCAGCGAAATTAAACTTAAGCCTCTGAAGGCTAATAGATTCTAGCTTCAAAACATTCCTTTAGAAACCCACAGGTGTTGTCAGACACACTAATACAGTATTGTACACTACAGTCTATGGTGATTTGAATGCATTTGAGTCTGAGGCGAACATAGAGGATGTCCGAAATAGGTTTGCATCATAACAGAGAGGGCTCGGATCCTACTGACAGAATATTCTCACAATACTTTCTCAGCAGACTTGGAGTATTGCCCAGCAGGTGGTAATGATAATAACAATAATAGTAATGACCTTTAGGAATAATAATAACTACATGATAAAATAAGCCAGGGGCACAGGCAATGTTTTGGCACAAACAGAGGTAAGTAATCGGTGAAAACATTTGTGGAGTGAGCTTGTCTAGAGTGAAATTACGTGTTAGAGCTGAATATTTTTTGAAAACACAACAGTTTATGTCCAAACCGTTCTTTTCCCAGGGCAACACTTTAACTTGTGTTCACGAGATATGTAGTCCGCATCTCCTTCCCACCCCCTTTGCTTTTCTGAGCGCGCTTGGCAAAATGAAAACTTCTGTCAGAGTCAGATTGAAATTTATATCAGTTTGTCAGGCACAGGCCAAAAAATGATCTTAGTCCACATTATTTTGATAAGTTTGGTGCCAGAGATAGAGAAGAAATGGAGGAAAGAGGGAGGAAAGTACCCCACACTCCACTCACCAGATAAGTGCAAAAGCCAAGATTCCTACTTCGGCTGCATCAGTCCACGCCCAACCTGACCCTAAACATTCAGCAGAACCATTCTGGTAGAGTTTCTTCTTTGCATAAGATTCACATCAGCTGTGACTTCTGCGGGAATTAAAAATATTCACACAATCAAACATTGGTTCCAGCCAAATGAACAGAGCAGAGCAGAGCTGCAGCCATCCAGCTGTGTCACAGCAGCTAGGCTTGTCTCTATTACTAACACTTACAGTCAGTTAGTACTGCATGTGCCTGCATGTGTTTTCCACTAAATTAACGAACCTTTTAATTTGTTCACCGGAAAATTAGCAGTGAACATATTTGAGGAGCAACAAGGAGACCGGAAAATGTAATGTGTAAATAACATGTTGACATTCAGTATGATTTTCTTACCTTTGCTATTGATTAATTCATTAATTTTTATAATAATTTTGTAATAAACAAAGTCATTATCTACAGCTGAACAGCAACTGTGAAATAATATTCTTCTCCTCTGTGTGAATCGTCATAGTGTGACAGTTACACCTTGTCAGGACTACATCATGAATTTTGATGAGCTAAAAACATAATCACAACATACACAATGTTTCCCACAGAGATTGTCAATATAGGCTATAGCTTAACTTGTTTCCTTTACATACCACTAAAATTCCAGTTAATATATTCCTCAGGGAAATCACGTCAATCACCCAAATAAAGGTATCTGCACACGGAAAATGGCGCAGTGGTAGAGCGGAGCGACAGGTGATTAAGAACTTTCTGGTTCAAACCCTGCTTACTCCTCCCCAAGTGTTGAGGTGTCCTTGAACAAGACAACTAACTTTAACTGCTTCCGGTGGTCAGGTGTCTCCTTGCATGGCTCACATTGCCATCGGTGTATGTATGTGAGGCAAATAATGTAAAGTGCTATATAAACGCAGTCCATCTATATTCATGATACTGTAAAATTATGGGTTGACATTTGGGATTATCAGTTATTAGAGTTGGATTTAGTACCTTCGTACATTTTGAAGATACAGTGCCAGTAAGCATTGCTACTGTAGGTATATATAGCTCTGCCACTGCAGCCATTGTTGGAGCGACATAGGAAACAAATGCTTTACTTCAATGTCATCGTACTCAACCGCCACCCACTGGTCACTGATGGGTCCGCCCTTCAGAGTGTCTGAGTGAACCTTCTAGCTATCAGGGTTTCCAGATTATAATCTCTACTGGCAGGTGGATACAGGTTAGGTGGCCAGACCATGGACCAGATTAACGATGGTTGGCAGCCTATAAAATACAAACACTTATTGGATACATAGTGGTGACTTAAATTAAATGAAGTCAAGTGTATTTACATCACACTTAATCTCATTACAGTTTCAAACGGCTATACAATCTTTGTATGGAGAGTCACGATCATCTATACAGCACCTTCCCTTACACTAATTTTTACTGGTGTTCTGGTAACAGGGAGTAAACTAGAAATGCAGGTGTGTGGTGTTGCTGTGACGGACAGGCGGCATTCACCGCAGGTCGTAAACTAATGTAGGCCATCACAGCAGCTAGCCCGTGTAAGTATAATTTACCACGGGCTTCTAAAATACCATGGCAGCGTATTCACTCCAACTCCTAACCCCACCCTTAATCCACTAAGGGTGGGGTTGTGCTAAGCAAGCGCAAGAATGTCAATACAAGTAAAAAGAATGTCTCTGGAAAATGTCAAGAGGATTAATCGACACCTGTACTCCATGGCTGGGGATTTACAAATGGCACTTTAGGCTACAAGAGCAGGAAAACGAAACAAAGCTACCTTCCCAATATCAGTATATTCGCCATTCATTCATTCATCATATTCTGATTATAAATAAGTCAATATTGTTCTATCATTCCGAGGCTCGAATTGAAAGTTGGGTGTTTGGAGTTGTATGCAAGGTAACAAAAGTAGGTATACCACATACTGTGCGTGTGATGTAAAGCAACTAGAATAGGTTCAACATCAGCTTCCCAAAAGGGAAATTGAGATGTTTCATTACATGTCAGTTGGCAGTAAAGTTCCAGTAATATGAACATAGGAGAAAACTCAATGAAATATTAACACAGTGTGGTGTTACTGTCTGCAAGTGGTAAACATTTGTACAACGGAAACACAATGATAGCACATAAATCGACACACCATCCACTGCCTTAAACAATGTAGCACCGCAGATTGTGACAGTGAGCCAGCATTAAGTATCTGCGTGTTTTGTGCAATTTCTTCCTTTCGTCTGAACCCAAATAAATTGTAATCCAAACACAGGTGGTGTCTAGTATTATAAACATATGCTTATCAGCGCTTACACCTATTACATTAGCCCTTATTATAATGAACAAATTATGCTGCATTAGTGCAGCGAAGTAGCTTTGTGACCTAACACTGGTTAATATACAGCTGTGTTGTCTGTTCTGATATGCAAAGAGCACATGATGTTATGAGGTGATAATGACCATGCTGTGGTAATTGCTCTGCTCGGAAGAGACCTGTAATCGCTGCGGTGTGATTATGTAATGGACCTCGCTGATAGAGAATAGGTGAACTCCTATTGCGGAGATTCATTCTGGGGATCTGCAAGAAAAATGATTGTTGACGAGTAAAGAACGGCTACTGAACAGAATCAGTCAATTAACAGGCACTAAAAGTATTGTGTTATTTTTATTTAAATAGTCAATTATAAGCTTACATCTGCATGTCAGTACCCTTATGAATACTGTGAATAATTACACATCTGATTACATGGTCTGAAAATAAGTGAAAGTGTTAATTACTCCCCTTAGCGTGGAGTTTCAAATGCGGTGATTATTACTGATTAACAGCCAGAGAAGACTTAGTGAAAGATAGGACAGGCCAGATAGCTCCATCTCCAGCCAACTCCCTTATTCCAATGTGTTGGAATACAGGCTAGAGTGATGGGAACACTTAGCAGAAACAGACCTCCCCCAGACCAGCAGAGCAGGACCACTCTCTCTCCCATCCCCATTCGCTCCGAGCAGGAGGACAGCCCATTCCCAAGCAATGTGCAGTCGCAGCCTCAACGCTTCAGTGCACTAGAACATCAAGTAAGGAACGCATGCTGAACGTCTGATACATACAGTAGACCCCTGACAGCACGTCGGTACTATCAGGCGGCGGGACAGAATATTTGTAATATATGCATATTGATATAATATATGTTTATTTTAAACAGTAACCATACTTGTTTAAGAGAGTTTTACGAGACCTGCAAACAGCCTGTCATTTAGCGTCATTTAGTTTAACAACGAAAAAGCCATGTGACCAATGATTTACTGGTCACAGTGTATGTAGTCGTCGTATGTGGTCGTCGCGCATGTCCGTCAAAATACCACTCTAGTCAAGTAGGCGGGTCTTGACACAGTTAGCCAACGCTGTGACCCAGCCTTTACTCATGTAAAGGCTATCTCTGCGAGTTGCGGCCCAACACCGCCACTGCCTTTTCATTGCTTGCACCTGCTAAAACATTTGAGGTATTTGAGCGGCAAGGCAACACATTTGCTTTTCATTTAACCTGTCTTTAGAGACCGTTGAAGTAATAGCAAAGCAGCTAAGCCCCCCCCCCCTCAGCACTCACTTGCACACGCACACACGCAAACCCCTAATCATTTACCTAGTAAAGGCGCATTCTCTGCAGCTAACCCATCAAGCGGAAAACGAGTTTGGCCCACTATTTCTCTCTCCCTCCCTTTTCTATCCCACACGTCCTCCCTCCCTCTTTCTCTGGTTGTCCCCCGTCTCCTCAACCTCACCCTCCCCTTCCCTTCCTTTTGTGAGAGCATCACGCTGTTGTTCTGTGAGTGTGTGAATGAGCGAGGCAAGTAGCCAATTGTTGTTCATGTCCGGGTGTGAATGGCTCTGAGGAGGTGGCGTGGCTAGCGGCCTATTGACACAACATGGCTAATTAGCTTTAGCGTCCAATCGTGGGGACAGTTTGTTGGAGTAGGAAATCTAACGCTATTTCGTGCATGACGATGAATTATGTGTGCCTCAGCCAGAAACATGAAAAGATCTGGTTGTAAATTTGAGTTTGGAATGCAGCCAGATCTGGCATAACGGTTTAATCATTTTCAGCAATGTGCTTTAATTTTCACTTGTGAACGCCCTTATTAGACAGATGGGTCAGTGTGCGTGTGTCTCCAAGGAGAGTGTATAAGTAATTGGAATGATTCGTTCACAGCTGTAATTTGATTATTCTGTAGGCTGTAGACAAATCAATATAATGTGTCCTTATCTCAGTCCCCTTAACATCCAGGGAAATAATAATAATTATTTATTACAAATGAAACAGCTGCTCAGGTCTTACATTGTGCCTTAATGAGAACATCTGAAACTGTTTTCTGGTTGAAATATAGCCAACATGTGAGCAGTTTTGGGCTGGATTTGTCCATGACAGTCACAAACTAATGATCCACACTTGAACGCTCACCTGATACATTGGGAACCGTTAAATTACATTACACTGGAAATGATGTGGCAATATGTTTTAGCATGTTAACATGGAATGGTTTAAGGGGGCTAAAATGAGTCAGGATTCAATTGGAGGAATACACAACTGCAAATACTGTTTTACTGCTTTACTCTTCATTTGTTTCTATGACAGATAGGACAGATAGGATCTATCAAATACAGTATTCTCATGCCTGTGTCTTATTGACAAACACAAAACCTTTCTTTAATATGAAAATACCGATGCACTCCAGAATAAGGTCTATTCATGTGTTATACTGTAATTCAGTACAGAATGCGTTGAATGACTAATAATAGCACCTACATACTATAAATTCAGAAATCCATATCCGTCTTTATTGTGACAAAATCAGTATGATTGACCATGTGGTGGAGTGAGGTGTAATGGTTATAATGCATGTGTGCATCATCATCATCATCATCATCATGCAAACCTGTTGGAGGATTTGTGTGACAGCATGTCTGAACTCAGCATGTCCAGTTGCTAAGCTGCCCTGGAACTGTGGTATTCAACCCTGGTTAATAAAATATTAGCTTTTTCTATTAGGCTTTTTCTATTTGCTTTTTCTATTGTCATTGTGGTGATTAAAGCGAGGGTAGCCATGTTTTCATTGAAGGCTTTGCAGATTCCAGAATCCTTAGCAGTGTAGTTCATTATGTTTATATTAAGTGTTTGTCTATTTCTTGCCCATTATTAGAGGCTAACAGTGAGTGTTAATGTTTAGCGTGTTTAATCTGATGTTCACGCATACAAAAAGGTATTTAATTTAATGTGAAAAGTGACCCATATTTGTACATAACACTGTAACAAAAAACCCTAAACATTACAACTGGGGCAAAGACAGGTTTTCTGTTCGTACAGGGAAGCTCCAGTAAGCTACACTCTGCGCTATTTGGGCTATCAATGTCAGTCACAACTCACTAACATTTTACTAGAGCGTCTGAGTGGTCCTGTTGAATGCTCAATTTAACACAATCACCATGTGAACGGCCCACTGTGGCCACCTGGCCGAGTCCTGTGGGAGAAAATGTCCAGCTCAGGATCAAACACATGACCCTGGTCGCATATATTATAATGCCTGCTATGAAATGAATCTGATATGCACACTTACTCAACATAAATCAGCCCTACAAAGCCGATATTCCTTATGTTTTTATTTGATTTTACAACAAAGTCAGAAAACACTGAGTAGTGCTTTCCTCCGTAGAGAATAGCCTGCTTTTCCCATTTGGTATTTGTTTGTGTTCATATGTATGGTTCCTCTTCCAGTTATGTCAACCAACAAAAGGGCTTGCTAATAAGGTCCACTCTTCCTTTTATCTATAAATCTTAAACAATAGGGCAAGAGAGAAAAATATGAAAAAGAGAAATGGTCTTATAACCAAATAAATCACACCTGGATCCTTGGTAGAAACTGGCATAAGCATTCCTTATATTACTCTCAAATTACTCTATTTTTTCCCTAAAATATTTTAATCCTGACTGACCTCAAACTTCCCATGAACCATGCCCTGGACAAAAGGCCGCCCACTGTCCTCGCAGTAAATCTGTTGTCTCCCTCCTGGGCCCGCAACAGGGGATCATAGATCACCACAGTTCTGCAGCTTGCTTCAATTTACTCAATTAACTCTGGTAAAGCACTTGTAGGTTCTGCAGATGTTGGTTTATTATCAAGGTCTAAAATGTACAAGTGAGTTCAGAAGCCATGCACGGGTTGGGGAAGGGTTCAGAGAAGGGGGAAGGGCAAACTTTTGTTCAATTATTACTTTCAGCACAGGGCATGAAAAAGACACGGGAAGTGTTATGATGAGATTTATACATGAAATCTCAAATGGACTCATAAATACATTCTCTTCAAAGTAATCCAGTTGAAAATGTCCCATATAGGTTGTCTGGGATACTGATTAAAGGAGGTTTAATTGAGTCATTGAAACAACAGAGGACCCCACTAAAGACATGTGCGCCTAGAATCGAGCCTTCCTGAATGAAGTATTCCGAAGGTCTTCACCACATGAAATGGCTTAGTCCATTCACTAGAATCATTTGCAGATGACAAAACCCAGGAGGCGTGCTACAAATCATGATCAGGATATTATTGCAGCGCTTACAAGTGTCTCAGATATGACCTCGCACCAAAATCATTTATAAACAGTTAATTGTATCTAATCTGAATTATCAGAAAATCTGCAATATCCTAAAACGTAAAATTTGTTTTAATCTATAGCTAGCCTATTGGTTAAATAAACCTAATAGTGAGACAAGGAATGTAAAATATACAGTAAGGAGGTTCCTAATATTAAACAGGTGCTGTTACCATCACCATGTAAACCATTCCGCCAACACCATCCATGTGTGCATATATGTACGTATATCCTACAGTATGGCCAACTGCATTTCAATTAAGAGTGGCAACACAGAATGGTATTTATGGTGCTTTAAAATAAGGTTTTGACAAATACATTTCCTATGTAAAGGTAGTACGCTAATTGCATGCACCCCCACTAGTTTAATAGCATGCCAGTTGGTTGTAATGTATACAATATTGCTAATTGTCAGATGCAGCAGATTAAATTACGGTGTCAGATCTAGAATGAAATGTATTTTAGATTGTATAATGACTGCTGAAGATATACTATTTGGGTGACCTCTTATAAATGTTATTATGATGTTAGCTCTAGTAATAAAGATGTTATAGTCCCAGAGGCTGCAGTGTGAAATTGATTACCGCAATGAAAATATACAAGGTTATGACTGAGCTATTATAAAAGTGATACGCATTATATACTTCACCATCTTGAAATGATGAAGAGGTCTATTAGGAGACTGTAACAAGGCATTATAATGATATTCCCTGTGGGATCATTGTAATTTATTCAAGTTAATGCTTGTTATTTTCCATTCAAGGTGTATTCCATGGAATTACCAAACAATTATAATTGTTCATCTATCTCCTTGAAAACAAGCAACATCTTGTTCAATAAGCTCTGAGTCAGCTTGTTCCAATTATACTAAACCAAGATGTTTGTAATCATTTGCCATATCACACAATCATTCTAACCCCTCTAAAACCAACACGCATACATACACATCTTGAGCTGTTTGGGGGAAACCAAATACAATGCACGCTTGGCTAGCATGAATTAATAGAACTATTGAGAGGTGAGGGGTTGAAAATGGCCGTGACCCAGAGAGGTGAGGTCAACACTGGAAGGGTAAGTGATGTACAGATGGTATGCTCAGCCTTATAATGTTTCCTACTGAAGAAAATGAGGTTCTTCACTGTCTTTATTAACAGGTCCGTGGGGAGTAATATGGAAGTATGGAATTGTAATGAACTTGTTTGCCGTCTCTAAACCCCTTGCTGTCACCTAAATCACTGCCACAACACATTTGCTATAAAGGCCTATTTCACACAGCTGTGCTAGCACTGTACATTACAGTACACACATGCATAAACACAATAAAAACACATGGTTAATTCCTCAAGTACTTCATTTAAAATTAATTTAAAATGTGTTAAACAATGTTGTTATTTACTTTGGATAAAAGTGTTTGCTAAATAAAATGTAAAATGAAAAGCTTAGTTTACAATTAGTAGTGGCAAACATAACATAAATGAACAAACGTGACAATTTTGCAAACATAAAAATGTAAAAAATCCATCCCAGCATTCCTAAAACCAATATCACTGTACATGTAGTAGTGGTGATTACAATGGATGGTTTGGAAACAATGAAGGTGTCAGATTGTGACTTTGTGAAATGGTTCCAAATTAGCACCAAATCCAGAACATGTTCTCACAGCGGCACTAAGTGCTACGTGATTACCACATCTTCACAGGCTTGTGAGAGGTGTCTTATGAGGCTTGTAAGTCATAGCCTATGCTACGGCGGTGCGTTCAGGACAGGTCTGCTGTTGGTTAGTTGAGCAGATCTTAATCTTCAGGGTGGACTGATCCCGGCATGTGCGCAATTCATGGACAATTGATGGGCAACATTCCATGATTTTTCTCATTGCCCTTCCCTGCACCCTTCCCGTGATGTAATGGCGTTAACAATTAGCCCCCATTAATTTACCAAAAACAAATAAGCACCGCAGTACAACTCCCTTCAAGCATGTGGTTGTGATTTCCTGAAGCTTCGTCAGTGGCCTCTGTTTGGTTAATCCTTGGGCCAAAGTGGCCTTCTCAAGAGAGGTCACGCCTGCCTCCTCCCTCCTTCCATCCTCCTATCTTCCCTCCTTTCTTCCTCTCTGTTAGCTGCCATGGTAAATAGTTAACTCCTCACCCCATTTGACAGTATGATTATGCGTATTAGTTAATCGGGGAATAAAACATTCCACTGTAGAACAGTGAGAAAAATGCATGCAGCACACACATAATTATATAGTATCAATACCAAAACTATTGATTCACACATTCATTTATTTACAAGGAATTAATGTTAAGTAGCCTATAAACACATCAAAGGAGCCTAAACCACAGCTGACAGTCTCCTCTCTGAAACCCTGGGCTCCCAGAGGAACAGTTCATTCAAATAATACAGAACCCCTCAGTATCTCAGCAAAACATAAATCACAGCAACAAAAGCTACAGATACAAGCTTGCTTTTGTTTATTAATAATGAGGTTAAAACTGAAGCTAAAAGATTATCCCATAATGCCTGGTTGTATGATTCCACAAAACTTAAAACTTACCCCATTTGACCATATGACCATATTATATCTCTGTCTGGAATAATCTAATAATAATTCTATGGTTTGTTTTCATTTCAGAATATCTTAACATAAAAACACGTTATTTGACTATATTCACTGTGGTATTTCATACTGGCTATTCACTAAATACAACATAATTCATTAAAAAGTAGTGATGTACAGTTGCATTTTTGAAAAAAATTTGTGTTTTTCTGAGTGATTACAGTAGTTTGTTTAAAACCGTTTGCAACAGATATATAACATGATCTGTCTCCAGCTTGCTGCTCCGGTGGGGATTGGGAAGGTGTGTGTGTGTGTGTGTGTGTGTGTGTGTGTGGTGGTGGGGGGGCAAATATGAACAATTTGAATTGAAGATTTGTTTAATTATTTAACTGATCGACTGAAAGATTCAAACACAGTCAGTAAAAAAACTCTACCTTCCCATCACTATTACAGTAAAAAGTTATTTATTAAAAATGCACATCTACATGTCCTCTACAGTAACTGTTTAGACCTCAATGTCTAGCCTTGCACCCACTATGGTTCATTTACAAATGATTGTGTTGTTTCTAACTCTGAAGAAAGGCAATATGTCCAAGGAGACTTTACACCACTCTAATACAACTATGATTTATCGCAGCAAAACCATCAGGACGCGGAAATAATTTTATCTACAGACAGATGAAATTAAATAGTGATGATTTTTGGACAAAATCTTGGACTCCTGTGTTTTCTTGATAGCAGAGCATGTGTTGGTTATGTGATTGCTTCCCCTGGCCTATACTATTTACTTTAGACTGAAGGGGACAAATCTCCACCTTCTCCTGCTGGTTGTCACACAGTAATTCCTGAAGAGAAATCAAGCACCTTGAAGCGTGTTAATGCCCACATATTGAAGTCTTACAGCATGGCTAAGATACAGCACCTATGAGGGAACACACTGATAAGGAGGTGTGGACAGCTTCTGTACTGCTTGTGTAAACAGTGTTTATATGGTGGTTTGACTCATCCCTCCACTTGGTACCATGACTAACACTGAACCAATCAGTAATGTACATATTTATCCCACAGTCAACTCAGTGTTTTGGGATTTGCAGACAAAGTGTTAAGAGGAGACTTGTAATAGTGTATGTTCATGTCCAGAGCAAAGAAATTAAACCTACAAATCTATTGAGGTGCCTTGTAGTGCATGACACTGATCTGTATGATGGGGATATTGATTGTATAATCTGAACTATCCTGCATTCTTGCAGGCAAGGTGTTCAATAGTCTAGCTGTCTGCATTGCAAAAGTTCAATATGTTTTTTTATGTGTGCAGACTGTCCTTGCACTGCACTGACAATGTACAGACTACAATTTGTCAGGGCCAGATGTGAGGTTCTCGCTAACCGCTGAAAAGTCAGAATCACTCTCACTATTATTAAGGGATCAAAGTCCTCTGAAATAAATCTATGAAATTGTCAAAGTAATCGACAATTTAAACGTTTTTATTTTGCATGTTGTTATACAATAGTGATCCCATCCATGCAGGTTGTTTTTTAATGTAATATTTATTTATTTATTATTAATACTACTGGTATTAATAAATATTTAAAAGATATATCTATCATTGACAGCATGTGTATATTATTCTGAATGAGGCCTTATTCACAAAGTGTCATTTTGTATTTTACAGAATGTCATGTCTTTGAATTCTGGTTCAAGAAACGCGGTGCAGGCAACATGTACAGCATATGCCTCTGTCTGAGGTTTTATGGCTGTTTGCAACACAGCCTTGTTGCAATGTCTTAAATGTTATGGGGAACTTTATCTGACTTTCTCCTGGGTGTAATTCTTCTATACTACACATATAAGGGAGCACACATTGTAAAAGTTACACTATGAAGTCTATCATCTGGCTACACGTTGGTCTGTTGCCTGTACCTGGCACGTCATATCATACCAACAACACCATCATAATCACAGGAAGGAACACACTCGCATGTTATTGCGATAATAATATATAGTACCCTCCTTCCCTTCCACATAACCACAGCTGCATTTATGTACCGCCGGGGGATGGAGGAGAATGGAATGTCTCTTTGATTTATACATGGGCCCTGCTTTTGACCCTGCACTAGTGCTGGAAGCTTGCCATTACAGCACTCAGTCATCTGTGAACTCTTGAAAGTGACCAGACAACATTTTACACCATTCTGTGCAGGATGGGCATTTAAGGCTTGTCAGGTGTATGCTCAGAGGTGGCACATGTGTTAAGGTAGAATGGGTAGAAAACAATGTATTGATTGGGCAAAGGAAATAGGAATCTGATTTTTTTTATTGGGGAGGGGGTATAGGTTTTCACACATTTATTAATTAACAAGGCCCTAAATAAATATAATATACACAAAATCAAGACTCTATATTATCATACAATAGTTGGTTAAACAGGCAAACACTCACAGATGTATCTCCTTAAAAAAAAGGCTCTGCTAAAGCCTTCCAATGAGCACTTGTAAAGTGTCTGTTGGTAAGCTCTGTGTTGGTTGGATAAGCAAAAAGGAACCCTAGAAATAACTAACGTGGATTAGACACTCGGAAAGCTCCATCTGTGCCCTACAGCTGACTGGGTACCTCTGTCTGCATGATAATGCTTTTGTCAAGGCTTGTGACCCAGATGGTACAAAGCGGGAAATTACGTCATTTGCAAATATGCTTTCATTCTATGGTAGTGTATAATTGTACAAATGAAATAAGATTATCTCTCTAGTCCTCCACAAACAGCCATCCAGCTTTATAGGGTGGATTGGAAAAAAGTGATAATTTGCTAAAAAACCCATGGCGTGGAAGCATGTAGTCAACCTTGGGCCCAGGTTATTTTAAGGAAAGCCAATCTTTGATCAGCCAAGCTGAAATGGCTAAGATAAGTGGGAGCTACATCTCGCGGCAGGACCGCACACCAGTCTGATATTGCTATTTCCTCCCTGGTTTCTCAAGAGCGGTAAATAGCTGCTGTCGCCACCCCCTCCCTTCTCCCGGCACCTCCCCTCCTCCCCCTTATCTGCTCCCCACTTTCTTCTAGAGATCTCTGTCACTTTAATCCACAGAGTCTGCCGCTGGTTAACAAGGAAATCCTGTGTCAATTATCACCAACCACTTCCTGCTGGGAGAGCAATGGGGAATCAAAGCAGCCAGAGAGTCTTTCACACTAGAGAGGACCGGTGGGCCTAATTAAATGGCCCTTGTGTCCTGCTGACTGGGTGACAGATCGGCCAGTGCAACGATAACCTCCTGCAGCAGATGATTGTTTTGATAGAGGAGCTAGTCTCCACATCAGGCGACCCAAAGGTTGGAGAGACCGCCATTAGCCAAATGGACTAAATATCTAGGATATTGGGGTTTATGGTGCCAAATGATGGATAAATGCTTTAAATGTGGGTAATTGTGGCATGGTGTGCATAACAAATCTATCTAATTGGATAATTGTGTTTTTCTATCGATGTACATGAATCAATCTATCTATCAGCGTATTGGTTAAGGCTTCTCCAAAGACCACTTTCTTAAGGACATCTGTGAAAATGGAACTGGAGGATCAAACTGCTGTTTATCAGCGTTAGCATCGTATGGGGTCAGTGAATCACCAACCAGCTTGCCTTAGTTGTCATTTGACTCTGAACTGTCAAGTACAGGCATCATACGATGTCTGCATAATGTCAAATTATCACTTACCGTCACTGTACATAAGTAGCTCTTTCTGGTCATTAAAAAAAAGCATCTAAAAACTCACAAGAATTATAATTTCAAATAGTGCCTGTGGTCTATGAAATGGACCAGGGATTGGATTTGGATTGTGCAGGATCTGGAAATTCATAGGTTGGGGTAAAGCCAACATGAATGGATGGTGGATTTTTCTGGAATATTCTGACAGAAAATCCAAAATTACATACAATTACAATCACAAAAATCCAAACACATGTAACACTCTGCGTTTGATAAATTGAACATGTTTAAGAGAACAAAGGAATATCTAGCTATACGTTCAGTTTTCCCAGCTCAGCCGGTTTTCTCTCCTCTAGGAGTAGAGCCACCCCCCACCCCTTCCCGCCGTCCCCCGTCCACCTTTACATTTTCACATGGAGAAAGAGGGCTGTGGAAAAACCAATTTACTAACAGAGCGACATCATCTGTTTGGCCGTTTATCTCTGACACACCACCCCTCAGTCCAGTGTTGACAGTACATGATATTCCATTAATCTGCCTAATGAAAATTTAACCAGTGTTATAAACAAATAATTGCCCATTATCCTCTCAAAGATCCCGAATAAATTACTTGGGCGTTTTTCATGACTTCAGACAGAAGAAGAAGCCGGCCCCTCCTGATTGATGTTGGAGTAAATGCGGCCGGCTCCGACACTGCGAGAGGGTCTCGGCTAAGCCTGTGATTGACTTAATGAGAGTCTTTGGGGTGAGTAAATGTTCCAAACTGCTCAGTCATTAGCTTTTGCTCGGCTGTCTGAAGATACCCCCGGATCTGCGGCGCGGGTCTCTCCTCTTGTACCATTCCGCCTGCAATTACATTTTCATTTAGAGCAAACCTCTGAAGTCCAATAGGCAGGCCCCTTTTCATTACACTAGCCTCCTTTTTTATTTTATCTAAATGGTGTGAAATGTCTCTTCATTTAGACCAATTAAAGTTGAAAAATACGACGCTGTAATGAATTATCATACAAATTATTTACTTAATGCCACAATCTCTTGCTCTCTTTCCACTTCTCTGCTCTTATCCTCCGCTCTCTCCCACGGCAGGGATGGAGCGAGAGGGCCAGATGGGGAATACGCTGTGAGCAGGAACACACTGTGGTCGTCCATGGATCTACTTTGAAAGTGAAACTTCCCTCACAATGATACGATTGGGTATTTTGTTGAAATGATGTCTCTCGTTCACATTTATCTTTGTTTTTCATTAGCAGAGGGCAGCATACGCGCAATTGTTAGTAACGGACGAAAAAGGGTAAACCAGCATCTGAACAATGTACAGCCATCAATAGGACTAATTTCAGATATTTCGTTTATGGAGATGTCTAAGCTCTTCTTAATTAAGCACAAGCTTATGGTTTCAAATTAACTCATTTAATTGAGGGTTGATTGGGGGGTGGGTGGGGTACTTCTCGTGTGCAAGACAGTGTGGAGAATGTCTCTGGTCTCCATCCGGAGGCTGTTGGCTGAGGCATAAACACACTGGGAGAGTTCACAACTATCACAGCAGCTCCATCCATACCTCTGGGACTGCCTCTCCACCCCTCACAGTGCCAAACACTCCTCCATTAGCTTTCACCAGCACGACAGCTAGTCTGTGCATATTTTGCCGCCATTATTCACGTCAGCTGCCAACTCCATATATTTGTGTTGGTATTGTTTTTGCTTTTTACCATCTGACATCTGAAGTAGAATTAATGTTATACAGGATTAGTAGAAATGTGTTTTGTTTTTCTAAAAGCAAGTTAATGCACAGCTTGTCTGTAGCCTGCCGAGTAATGCCGGGGGTGCTGTAGTGACTTGTCACCATGGAGACGGCAGCTTTCCCTCATGCCAGAATGGTTGTAGGTAGCAGGAAGACCTGACCTTAGCTGGAACCAGCATGTCAGTTTAGTCTAAAATAAATAAAAATAAAGGCTCCCGTGTGGTACAAGAAAAGGCCCGGGATGGATTACTTTAACATTTCATAGCGATGTCTAAAATCTATGGGGGAAAATAAACTAAAGTGGGATCAGTTACCGAGGACGTGTCAAAGTGTTGTTAAGCTCACTAAGTAATAATCTTAAGTACTGCATGATTTGCGCTAATTGGTATGAAATCACCAACAGTCCTTTAGTGCAGCTACTGCTCTGGTTAGCTACCTCTGCACTCTGTCAGGGTATATTCCTTTTGACAGCTTAGAAATACACACACCTAGTCTCAGCCACTTCCGTCCATTAGCAAAACGTCACATAAGCAACTATGTGCTGAACGTCTGATACACCCCTGTAGCTCAACAGCACTTTTCAAAATTGAAAAGTAGATTTTCATTGGCTGTCACTCTGTCTGTATGTGTAATTCCGGTGTGATGCTACCGCTAGTGCAGAAGCCTAGTTAATTTACTAATTTCAGTTGTTACATTTATTTTAAGCGGTAGTCTACTTATCTAACAGAACAATACCTGAAAACAGCCAGAGTCATGTTGGTAAGTTTATCAACAAATTCCTCTGTATAAGTTTAACGTCCGACTTTGTCATTGAGCTACGTAGTTGGTTGTTGTCTAGTCTCAGACTCTTCCGTTCATTAGCACTATGTCACATACGCAACTCTGGGCTGAACGCTGAATACTGAATACAGTATTCCCTCATAAGCTCGACAAGGCTCTAGGACTTTCAGGAAGTAATACTGTCGATTTCCATTGGCTGTTAGCGTTGTCACTCACAAGTATGTCGCTGTAATTTCTGATATAACAATAGCGCAGTGCTTTATTTACTAATTTAAAATGTTCCATAATCAGTACCTAATAACCATAGCCTACTACTTTTACAGATGTACAATACCTGTAAACAGCCAGAGTCCTGTTGTTAAGTTTTCCTCATTGCAAGTTTAACGTCTGACAGTGAGTTAAGTAGTTGGTCGTCATGCAGGTCAATCAAAATATATTTTTGTCAAGTAGGCGGGTACTGACACAGTTAGCCAGCGCTGTGTCCCAGACTTTGCATATGTAAAGGCTGGCTCTGCGAGACTAACACACACCAAATTGCCACACGAATCGCCCACCTTGTGAGCTTAAATCCAGGATACAAAAGAGCGAACAATAAGCAATATTTTCATGTATTATCAACAAAAATATAAAAGATGCAGACATATCTCTTGAATAAAGAGACATCATGAATATTGTCATATGAACTACAGGTTACAGGGTTGAGAGGATATAATAAGAAAAGATTTCTTTTGACATGGGTTAGTGAAGGTGTTATAAATAGCCACATGTGGCTAGACCGTTTGCTAGCTCAAACACTACACTGCCTCAGTAATCATATCAAGTACTTTGAATTATGCATAGCAGTGTGCACCCTCCTAATGTATGTTAATTGCAGCTTTTAACTCTGTACTGTATTTAATTGGTTAGAGGAAGCTATGAAATAAGAGGCCATATATTATAACACTCTTTTACAAATTGCATATTGACCAAAGGACTATACTGATTTAGATATTAATTCCATTGTGACATCCTCCTATTTCCCCTTATAATGCCTATATTTTTTCTATATCTAAATCACTGTTATATAGCAGATTTCAGCATGTGAGATTGCATGATTTTCTCACAGCTCACAACTCTATTACCATAACAAGATCAGGACAGGTTAATCCTATATGCTGCTGTAAAGAGCTATATGTTCAGTCTCACTGCAGCACAAAGAGCGAATATATGTCAGTAAATGATGGCAGCATGTGTGTAATTAAATAGCCACCTGTCATGAAAAGGTTCAGAGTGCTGTCATGAGCTGCGTTAAGCACTAAGGTGACGAGAGGGAATTCTTCTTAAACGTCACTGATACAACTCCGTCAAAAGGGCTTGTTCCCCTATCATTATTAGCCTCACCTAAAAAATTAATTTTGAAAGTACACTGCTTACACTGTTGAATAGGAGGTGAAACTATTAATTAAAAGTGGAACAGGTTCTTATTTTAGTGTAAAGTGGGAAAATTAGGAGCCTTTGTTGAGGCAGGCCCAGGAGCAAAGCTTTCATTAGCCTACATGCATGGCAAAAGCAATTCATCAACTGTAATTTTGGCAATAGGCAAAAAAGAAAGAAAAAAGAAGAGGGATCAACCTCAGCATGCTATTTATGGAGATTTACAGAAGTCGGGGAAATGCTAATGTGATTAACATTTATCTACAGCATGTTTCCAAATGGCCCTCATGTCCACATTCTGCTTCCAAGATTAAGTTATTGCACTTTGTCGAGAAATAAAAAGGAGGGAAAAAAGGAAAATATGGAGTGATATGGGATCTGCTTTGCGGTGCAAGAGCGCAAAATGATGATTTTTTAGAGAATTCTGTCACATTAGCGGAGGATTTCTGCAGCCCCCCCCCCCTCCTCCTCTCTCTAAATATCTCTCCTTATGTGTGTCTGTCCCCAGATGAAGGCGCGGCAAGCAGAGCAGTGCTTTGTCCTACCGGAGAGTGTCTCTCTCAAAAATGGTGAACTGTTCCACGGATTAGCTGAGCGGAGATTTATTTAATGCATCCTCAAAGAGTATTGTTAAAATCTATTTTGGGATATGAAGCTTGCCAAGCTCTAAGCCTGGTAATATATGCCTGCTACAGTTTAAGAGAGACGGTTTCCGAGACCCTCTTTATGTCGGGATCATACCGAATCAGTGAATGTGAAAATATTGAAGGGATGGTAGCGCATTTATTGTTTTCACACAGGGCCCCCAAAAGGCTTGCTTCTATGCCCCTCTCTCTCGTCTCTTGTTTGGATGGCCTGTTTAAATATTTGATGTCCTAGAGAATGTTTGTGATACTGGCCAGATAAGATACATGCATATGCCATGAGAGGCCCCTGTTTAAGAGAGAGCGGCTTAAGTTTTCTGAGAGGCCAAAGCCGTGAGTGGAAAAGACTGGAATGCATTTGCATTTAAGATGTGGATTTTGGAGCAGCTTGAATAGAATGAATACTAATAATGTATCCTATTTAAAATGCTAAGTATTTACCTTAGATACATTTTTTGTACCATAATATCAACTACATACTGTATACTCAAATACTAATTTTAAATTAACATCTCCAACAGTGTACTGTACTTATACAGTATACCAAGTGAATATCAGTCTTAGAAAGCGACGTGTGAAAAACGATTTCAATCTGTAGAATTATAGTCTCCTATTCTCCTGAATGAATAATCTACCATTCACGTTCTTGCTGATCTCAGCAGCGTCTTGACAAGTGTACTAAATATCCCACACGCAAGTTCTGACTACACTACCCAGAATGCCTCCAGGGGCGAAGGTTTGGACCACTTCTCAAATTGACAGCGAGTGACACAAAAGAGGAGAGCTAGGGGGTGTGCGGGAGTGTTGGGTTGAGGGGGGGGGGGGGCATGGACAAAAGGGGAAGACATGGGCTTTTGCACAGAGGACACGGTAAAGCCAGGAGCATTATCGTCAGTGTGAAAGACGGGGGCCATACTTCAAACAGGATTTTCTCTCCATGACAGGATACTCTGCTGACGCACAGCAAATAGCACTCTGTAGCAGCATAGCTGCAGGGCTCCGAGGGCTCTTTGTAAATTCCACAAACTAGAAAGCAATGATAGGATCTGGTACAGAGAAACAGGCTGCAGCTCAATAGTAAAAAAAATTTAAAATAAGATAAATACAGTGGCAGGTGGATTTGAAAAATGAATACCTTAGTGAATTAGACACTGTGGCTTTGTGGAAATATGGATGTTCAAATGGAAAATGTCTGCACAATGGAAAATAAATGAATATGGGCAATTGAGGCATTACTTTGGTTGCTTATAAGGCATTAAGCTTTACAAATATGGCTTTTGCAAGGAAGCCACAAGGTTCAATCAATTAGTTTGTGATTATTATTACTTCTGTTGTTATTACTAGTCCCATCAGCCGGGCTGTTATGGTAACCCTAGCCACGGTCAGTAGTTCTAATCCCTGCCCTTTCCCTAACCCTAACCTTTACTCTCTTTAATCAACATCATATTCTCAGCAAGTGGGCAAAATATTTTCTGTTATCTTACACAGTGAGAATATACTTTCAGTCATAGAAGTTAATGCACAATTTATTTGCTTGCATGTACTGTATATGGGGAGTGATATGTGTGTGTGTGTGTGTTATTCTGTCCTGGGTTGGATGTTGGTTTTTGGGTTCTTTGTCTGAGCTGAAAGTCACAAGGACATTAGTGTCTCAATAAATTAAATGAAGAAAGGCTCTAATTGTTTGGGCGGTGTACTGTGTCTTAATATGTCTGTATTGTACATTATGGTGTTATTGACAAAAAAGTGTTTCATCTAGGTCTCTGAAGTTGTGGCATAATATAATATCATTTAAGGTAATAAAAACAAAAAAGAAAGCAATACACCCACCACAGCCATGTTTATATCACAAAAGCCTGTCGGGAAAGCAACCACTTATTTCGTTCAATATTCGCCCCATTTGTCCTCAGTTTGGAAAATAACTACAGAGAAATTTGATCCAACGGTAAATATGAACTGGACAGCGAGATAAAGAAAAAGCACAAAAACACTGCAGCAAGCAAACATGACAGGGAGACAAAGATATTTCCTATGCAAAGCTTGCACACAATGTCATGTGCGATAGCGACAAATCCCGTCCAAGTCACACGCAGGGGGGTTGGTAGGGGAGACCGAAACGAGGTTGGCTGCCTGCATCTTCCAATGATTCTGCCTCTTAGCTTTGATTCTGTTGATCCAGTATCTCGTCGTATAGCGAGGGACACAAAGCAGACTGGAGCTTTGGGCTAATCTCATTAAGAAACTCTAGCCACCCCACGAGCAGGGGGGTAAAAAGCAACTCATTCTGCACTGTGCCAGAGCCAGGGCTGGAGGAGGCAGGTGTAATGTTACATAATTAGCCTCTAAACGGTAAAAAGGAGATTATTGCAAATGGCCTACTAGCCAGCACATGCAGCGGACCCGGTCCCCGAAGACTCACCAATCTAGTGGAGCTGAAAAACTCCCAGGGGATTTGATGTGTGAAGAGAAAGAAAAAGGAAAAGCGTGTGCTGTGTCTAGGGCTGCATGGTCAAGACCCTTTGTAATTGTGACCAATTTAATGTATGAACCTGAATTTGATAAGGTCCAAACGTGGTGTTTTAAAACCAATAGCTGTTATGGCATATTAAGAGAATGCATTGTGTCACAATACAGACATGTACAGTCAGTGTATTAGTCAATACGGCAGTATCTCTGCTCCCCTGAATAAGTGCCTATGTTCCTTTTTAAATGTGTGGAAACAGCATGCGGGGAATTTAAGTAGGGGCCGAGTTTGTGTTCGCACTGGGGCGTCCTGTCAATCACTACGAGGGGCTCGGCCGCTAGCTAGCTAGCGCAAGAGCGATGCGCAAGGATGCAAGGATTGATGGCGTCCGCCTGGTGCAGAGGGCCCACCTAGTCCCTGGCACTCTCAGGGCCAGATCACCATGTCAGATCATTGCCACATGTGGCACGGCGCAGCGCTCTCACAATGACAGTGATCGACTACTACTGTTCACCAGCGCATCCCGCTCACGCTTGCAGGGTTCAAACGCTGAGCGTGCTCAGAACGAGGCTTTCTGCGCTATCTGGAAGTAGGAGACCACGGCCAACGCATTGTTCACCAAACATGCTAATTAGAAAAACAGATCATCCAAAAGCCTCCGTGGGCAGACTCATTTAGGCCCAGGAAGAAAAAAAAGGACCCAAAAAAATGTCAGCATTCCTTTGTTGCCGCTTCAGACACGTTGAACCATTGGGTTGTTGTTACATAAAGTTGTATAACAAATGAGCCTTGGTGCTTTGAACTGACTGACCACACAGGCCTGGAAGAGCCACTATAGGAGTCCAACATGTGGCAGCAATAAGATGGCCCCGCCCTCCACAAGACATGTGGGAGACACTGCATTCCAGACGAGCTCATTAAAGCTAAAAAACAAATCCAACCAACACTGCCCGAGTCTCAAAGGAGGGCTGTGGCATATGCAGCGTAGTAAAGGGTAAATCATGTCAGCTGATGCTATTTTTGTTCACTAAGTTTGTGTTCACATAAGAAGAGAACAATAGAGGGATAGATAAAAGCCCATAGCAAGAAATCTGCAACATTCTAATACTTGCTAATTTAGTTAGGCTATTATGTAAATAACGTTTATGACTCAGTGATTGACAGCTGAAATTGTTAGACATGTTTTAAGGAGACAAACATTCACCATGGCTTTTTATAAAGTGCACAGATGTGGTTTAGCATTTAAACCTGTCGTTTAATTGGGATTATTTACGACTTTGTTTGTTCCAGCAGTCTGTCCGTTTAAGCTATGTGTGTTGTCTGTGTCACTGGCCTATATAGTTAGCTAAATATTGCTAACGTTCTGTTTGAACTCCCAAAACATGAGTGTGTGGTGAATATGCTGTATACATATAACTAGTGCTGTAAATTGTGACACGTTATTTAATTTGCGTACATGACTTCACACCGTGAGGCCATGCATTATTATGGAGAGTGGATTCACTTCACTTGATAAAAAGTCAATAAAACAAGATGCCCACTGAGGAGCTAGTGTTGTCACTTTGGAAGACATCTGGCATGATTATTTTCAGCTCTTCAGCTAATCCTCTCTAAATGTAAACGGAGGAAATAATGTGCCAAATGGCTTTAGAGCAAGACTGAATTTTGGACTTGTAGAAGATTTAAATGAGTTTTATAGAACGTTTACTGCATTATTGGAAAACACAGTGAGACAATTGTAATTAGTTTTCAGCCTGTCACATTTATAATCATTATCCCACTTTTTAGACATGCCAATTTTTGACTCCCGTTAACCATGTGGAGAAGCCACATAACATAAAGCAGTTTTTTCATGTTTTGATGTGCTTTCATCTCAGTTTCTGGGCGTTAGATGTTTGATACGGAGCGTTGAAACTGGAAATGCTTGAGTCGTGCACATGCCTTTGAGAGGTGGCCCAGTAAAAGCTAATCTACTTGTCAGGGTTGGATGCCAAGCATATCAGCCCACGCACTTCACAATATGACTTTATTCATACTGTAGATCTGGGACATTTAATGTCTCTGCCCACCAGAACACAACACTCCCACTACCATATAGGAAAAGAGGCCTACATTATAAGCTTCTGCAAATAATTCACTACTTTGCTTAGACTTGAACTGTTCTTGCAGCTACCTGAGCTAACCTCAACCCATTTGAGACGTGTCTCCTCAACATCTTTTATTGAATGTAAAGGTGGCAAAAACACAACAAACTAGTTAGTAGATAGTAGTTATATAACAAGCACAAGCTGCTTTTGTGCTGTAAAATGACCTGTATATTGTGCTAGGTTTACTGTACTTACAGTATCTGCTTAATTTAATCGGTCTGACCTGAAGGGTAGCCTGGCTCCTCCCCATGTTCTCAAATCAATTTATTTAGTTGAGATTACAGTCTGGAAAACCTGATCACATTAGTGTATGCACAGCCACACTGCTGTACGGTGTCCAAACCAGCGTGGGTTAGCGAGTTGAAGTCAAGAAGGTTTATGAGAAACGCCAGTTGGTTCATCGCTGTCCTATAGATTCAAAATGAACCAGAGGTCTATGCCAAGTAGGAGGATACGACTGCGAACACTTCCCAACGGAGCATGGCCAGATCTATTCACAAAGTGAATATGGTCTGGGTACACCAGGCTACCTTAGGGACAGAACATGGTAATATCAATGCTTCTAAGGATCCAATCTAAAAAGTGACAATGATATTTGTCATTCCATATTACATTACACATTATATATATTTTTTTCATGTAATGTAAAAAGATAATTAATAAGCATTTCAATCATTCATGGGCATTTTGATGTCTACCTAAACAAGTAGGCTACTTTAGACAATCTGGTCTCGTGGTACACACATATGCATAATGTAAGCCACAAGACCAGGTTTTCATCATTGTAAAAGCTTTCTGTGCAATAGCATTGCAGAGCATTGTCTTTCTGGGGTTTATGTTAAAACTGAATGATTAAAAAATGTGAGATCTATTCATGATTTTGTGATTGTTATTATTCTGTTGGGAGAATTGTGGTAATATCTTACATGTAAATTATCTCAAAACATCTTGAAAGTACAGTATTGCATGAGCTTGTGGGCTATAGTGTTCTAAGCGTGGTGTGCTGATGCATGGTGCCATAATAACAATGACTGGCATGATGGATTGACCTTGAATGACGTTGCGTCATGGCCATTTCATAAATCTCAAATGGGGCAGTGACCTAAGTCTCAAGCAGATCTAAATCTATATCAACAAAATTGGAACTTCAAAAAACACACAATATAGCAAATGTGTCTAACTTGCTTCAATTGAAATCATTGAGTTAAGGTCAAATGGGCCTTAACTCAGGGATCACATATATATTTAAAATAAGGGTTGAGCAATCATTTAGAAAGTAATAATTCCTTGATGAATAAGAAAGAGCACAAAGAAGACATCTGCATGTGATTAAATCCTTGCAAATTTACTACGAGGAGGACAAGAGATGTCAAGTTTTCTCACTAATTTAATTTCTTTTTCTTTTTTCTTCTGGGCTTTGCTATAATGAAAAGGGGATTTTGCATAAAGTATTGTGATGTTCATTTTAATATTAAACTGGAAAACAGACAAGCTGTCATATAAAAGAAACCCTGCCAGGTGACAAAAATATCCCTTTCATCCTCTACTGTACAAGACAAAGGGAAAATATAAACGTATCCAAAGTTCACAATGGCAAAGCTATTCAAATAAACCAATAAATAAATGAGTTTACAAATGTGTCAGCCTCAGGGAAAAGAGGAGAGATTGCTGCCAAGACACAATCTCAATTTCTAGTGATTCACCACAAGGGGCAGTATACATGTTACATGAAACACCAGCGCTGTAGTAGATTTGATTTAATACTCATAAGGAGGACAGAGCTGGAATTGTAGAAGTCAGTAAAGGTTAACAAAAGCCATTAGTCCTATAGTGTCTTAAACTCTTAAGTCTTTTAATATATATATATATATATATATATATATTGTACATAATTTGTTATTTTTCATATACCCTTTCACTAACACTAAGAAATCAGTGAAAATGTATGTACTACTGAATTACTCAAAATATACTATAAAAATTACCAGAGAAGAATCTAGAATATTTAAAAGAAAATTAAAAGCTTCTTGATGGATGCACTTTATTTGAATTAGTGATGATAATTGATGATTGTATGTGTGTGTGTGTTAATACAGTAAGAGCATGCACTGTTCTCTATTATGTGCTAATTAATATTTACACTGTTTGGCCATGGATATATATAGGTGTGAGATATGGTGCGTTTTAACATAATGCAACAACAACAAACAGAACGTTATACATAAATGTAATAGCATAACAAGGCATCTAGCAGCCACGTAAAGGGGTAGAGGAAGGGGGGACTGCTGGGGACATGGAACCTGAGAGCACAACTTGAATCACTTTAAATCTATGTACTAAACTGATGGCGATGAAAATAAGACTCAGAGGCACAAAAAACACTTGTTTGCAGATTAATGTCCTGAATGAAAGCTTGTGTTTGTTGCTGGCTTCACATGGTGTGTCACGGCCCTCACCTGAATGGAATTCCCCCAAAGACCCCAAAAGCCGCAGTGTGTTAAGATTCTCAACCCAGACCACTGAAGTAATACGTCAGATGTTACAAATTAGTATTCATACAGAACAATTTGGTTTAAAATAGCAAACTGATACTGTACATTTCTGGCGATCATTGCAACTGCAATACTGTTGATGTTCCACAATGTCACATTTAGTTGCTAATATTCTCTGGGAGAAATAATATATTTGTTGACTAACTGCACGGATAAAACTAAATATTCAACATTTTTAATCTGGTTTAATATTTCAACCCGTTTTATGCAAATTAGGTCTATTAGCATAATCTCATTTGCGAGTACATCCTTTTAAAGTCAAAGATTATAACATATTTTTTAAAAACATATATAGTATGAATCAAGTGCTATATTCAAATGTTAATGTTTTAAAAGCACGCTGTCTCTGCAAAGAAAGGTTAATTTACATATAGCCTGTACTTTTTTAATTAAATGTTCCAAGCTAAAACCTCACTGAGGGAAAACATTCAAGATCTTATATGTGTTGGCAAACAAGAAAAATTAATTTAGGGAGTCACAATAAATAATGGAAAAAAGCGCCTTTGTGCCATTTTGCACACAGTACATATTTCTCCCTTAAAGTTTCCTCTCACCTCACCAATACTGTACAGTACATGAAATGCCATTTCCTAGCAAGGGCAGCAAGGAGGTAGAACATTACCTCAAGGTATTTAAGTGGAAACAGGGTCTGTAAAAAGCTCTGGCGATATATTGTGGATAAAGACGCAAGAAAGAACCATTATGCTGTTGTGGGGGGTGTGTGTGTGTGTGTGGGGGGGGGGGGGGGGGGGGGGGTGGGG
>JAODTR010000007.1:4929810-4938445 GCA_025399935.1 Amblyopsis rosae | reverse complement strand
CCCCCCCCCCCCCCCCCCCCCCCCCCCCCCCCCCCCCCCCCCCCCCCCCCCCCCCCCCCCCCCCCCCCCCCACCTCTCTCCACCCCTACCCCATTTATGTCTGCATTGAACTTGTAAGAAGTTCAGTGGGTCTGTGCCTACGGTCCAGACAGACCTCTGGAATGTCAGGGTGGCCAGTCAGGCTCATCCGGCCTGCCACCAGTGGCTCCATTACAGCAGGCTAACTTACCTATTCATTTCCAATGGGGACTTCAACTTTATCTCTGCCTAACACAACATGAACTGCCAAAGAGCTGGAAATGCATTATCAAGCCGCCCCAAAGCTTGGATTGCTTCCCTCATAAATAAGATCATTATACGAGTGGTAATCCCATTAAATAGATCATTTTGCAAATATCTAAATCCAATTAATAAAGTGTATTCAGAGGGGGTGCAGCTCGCCCAGCTGACACGCTGTGACTCCAGTCCTTTGTTCCACACTGCGTTAGTAGCAAGCGGGACATTAATAAAGCTCGCTTGCTGACAGAAACAAGCAATGCAACAATGTTTATTCAACTGCAACAACACATACGTGAGTCTGTTTCTCATAACTGCTATATGATTTTCATAAAACAGCTCTTTAAAACAACACGCAATATTGGGCACAGTAGCTCGCATGAAATAGTTCTCAAATGACCTTAATCCTATTGAAACCCTCACGTGCCACGTGACCTACAAAGCATGTAAATAAGCAGGTACGTTGACATATTTATGAAATGAATCCAAGCGGCTTTATTTCATCGTTCAAAAGTCCCATCAGCACCAATGTCCTCTAGGTGGCCTTTAACGTTTAAAATCGTCCTCTGCCCTTTCCCAAGAACGTTAGTCCAAATATTTGAAGAGAGCAAGTGCTTGACTAATTAATTGCTTTTTTGCAGAAACTAACCATCTGTGAAGGAAAAGGATGCCTTATAATCCTAAAGATGATTCCCCCGAAGTGCTTGTGTTTGTTCCACTAACCTAATAAAGTGCATAATCCGATAAAGGGCGATACACTAAGCTTTGATTGCGCCTGAAGTGGTTGTTTTACCTTTGTGGAAAGTGTGTCTAGCATGGTAAGAATGTTTTCGTATCTTTTCATGGTTTTTAATCGCCCAGCTGAAGCTGTTGGGAAAATACTGTTGTGGTTAAATGAATTAGCAGACAGTGCCCTTGGGTGGTGTTAACACAAGCGGATGAAGTCAGCTGCCAATGGGTGATCTGTATTTGTGTGTCATATGTATAAATGTTGATGGTACAGGGGGAAGTCAACCACAACGCTAATCACTTTGTTTCCTGTGCACACTAAACAGCAAAAAGTCAATAGGTATCTGTTCTTTTACTGAAACATTTGGAAGACATTAAGAAGCAGTAGTGATAATACAAACTGAGTGTGATCCCACTAGAGTAACATGTTACCATTTTGAGTGTCTCTGGTCTGAAGTAGACCACAGATCGTAGCAGAGCACAGCGCTGCACCAGAGCAACACACATTCTGTGTCTAATGAGCACAGCATTAGAAGCATCCGTAGTAATGATTCTCTTTGTCTCAGGGAACTCAAGTCTACCAAATGGGCAGGTAAGGGAGTATGCCTGAGGTTGACCACTCTCTCCCCTCGATTTGCTCTGCCTTTACCTGCCTAATCTGCCTTCTTCTAATGAAGAGAAGGAACGGGAGAACAGGAGAGAGAAAGAGATGTCAAGATTGAGGTGGGCTCCCTCCCTCACAGGGTCAAACTAGTGGGGTTAATACCTGGTGTCCAACACAGCACATAAACTCCGCTGAGCTCATCACACTAATTAAACAGACACACATCCTCCAGGAGCTCCAATGGCCAATCGCTGCCAGCTAAAAAAGCAGTCCAGTCATGGGGCTTGGCAGGGTGTGTGTGTGGGGTAGGCTGGGGAAACGCTACCTGCCCTTCCTCGGTTTGATTAATGTGAAGAACAATGGCACTCTTGTGGCCCGCCAGCCTCACTCCACTTGGTTCTGGTTCACTGCTTGAAGAGAGGGGACTCCATGTTCCAAACTCATAGCCCTAGGATAGCCATCACCTATCCATACAATGTCTTAACTCCTGTATTCTTTACAAAACACCATGCTCCTCTTTAAGAGAGCGGCGTGACATTCAAACCATGTTCTTCTATGACTATTAATACAAATGACAATTAGCGTCTTCAGTATTGGAATACCAAAGTATGGAAAATCATCTTGTCTTGTTTTATTTACCTTACTGCATGATGTATATACTGTATAATGTTACCGAAAGGAAAAATATCCAAACTATCCACATTTTGATGAAAACTAATACCAGTGAGAACACTTGTATGAATAAGTGAATGTCTGGTTTATTTATTTTGCCATGCAACACACCTACAAACATCAATTGTAAGTCAAAACCCTTATTTTGTTTAATGTTCATTATGTACCAAATGGATATTTTTTCAGAAGCTTGATGAAGGTTTCATCATACAGTTATGGGTCTATCTTTCTTCATACTCTTGGCATGCATAGCAACCAGCTATTACCTCAGAGGGATAAAGTCATCAACATCACTGACTGACAGCATAATGTTGTGTGTCAAAACTTGGGAGACTTAATTAATTGCAGCACTCCCACACTAACAGAGACTTGTGCTCTACCTACAACACCCATGCCAATACTTCAGTTGTACCAAAACAAGGAGACAAATTGAACCACCTGCGCAACTCTGCAGCTTGACAACTCCTCTTACTTGCAAATTGCCAGTGCTTTCCAGAGAAATAGGAGTCCACAGAGAGCAGCTAGGGTCTCGTCAGTCTGAGCTTGATAGGTCTTCATGCAGCTATGTGACACTTGGAAAACATTGGAGGCATTCCATATTATTGGAGGCTGGGAAAAGAGCATGCAATGTCCTGAAGATGATAGGCCATATGGCCTACGTGCTGGTCTCTCAACTGTTTGAGGAACTGCTTCACAATTATTTGCAGGCAACGTCTACTTTAAAAACAAACCACCATCTGTATAGGCCAGCATATCTGCTGTTAACCCAATAAGAGAGCAGAGCCACTTGTTATTCTGGAATTTTGGAGGTCATTTACAAGGACATTTAATGTTAACCAATAATGCAAAATAACAAAAGGATTATCTGTTGAATTTGTAGTTATGTATTAGCAATACTTATACATAAGTTACATACATTTAGTGTGTTAACATAGATAATTGGAACATGTATAAAGATGCCATGCCGCCTTGAAAGTGTTAGAAGCAAGGGAGTGAATGCTCTGGATAAAGCATTTGTATTTGTATTTTGTGGAGTGCTAAAGACAGCATAAACCATTATTTATCTTTAACAAGTGTGATTAATGACCTTCAAGCATCTCATCTGGTGTAGAATTCCTGTGGAGCTTCTCTTTTTAAAAGGATATTTGCAGCCAATCTCTTTTTGTAGATTAAAGGGCTGTAATGAATTGGCCTATTGCTTAATTATTCTGTTAGTTAATTAGCCATCACAGAGGAATGGGTGGCCTTGTTTGTTATTTGACCCTTATTCACAGTAATAGGCTTGTCTGAGATGTGACTTAATCATTTACACAGAAGAGCTACAATATTGACATACACTGTAGTGCAGACTAAGGAGTATGCAACATCCATTTATGTAAAATGAATGAAAGCATCTATAAAACTTATACATAAAATGTGAATTATTTTATTTATGTTTTTTCTTTTTTTTTACTTTTTTTAATTAAATATTGTATGTTTATGTTGGATGATTAAGTTCTATGTTTGCGTTGCAGCATTTATCCAATGTAATTTATATGAAGATCATTTTATTTGACACGTCCAATGGGAGCTAAACCAACATAAACAACAGTCCCACTGATTTCTGACTAGCGTCACTAACAGGAATACAAAAAAACATGCTGTGATGTCACATCCTGCTCATTGGGCAGTAGCTTTCCTCTGCCGGCGTGTGCAATATGACACGAGAGCACATACACACTTTGACAAGCAGCTGTGTACGACACCATGAAGCCCGACACACTGGCAGAACATATTCTACAGTCTGTGTAGATGCTGGCACTCAGTCCCAATGTACAGTACTGCATGCCAGCTCAGCTAAAGAGAGCTGCGGTGCAGGCAGCACTGTGCGCTCACCTTGATGGAAAAAGCTGTGCATTGCTAATGAAAAGCCAAGCAGCAGACAGCATATACATCTTAATGGTCAATAATGAGGACATGGGCTGCTGGGTACTGCCGACCAGTGTTGGGCAAGGTACTAAGGAATTGTAATAAGTTACTATTTACTTATTACTCCTTCAAAAAGAAATAATATTATTTTACTTATTACTGGGTATTAAGAGTAATTAGTTACGTTACTAGTTGCATTACTATATTACTTTCACAATAATAATTTCACCTTTCCGAAAAATGTCAACCTGTGTAGCCAGTTAATTTTAGAATGTAATCCTCTTTATTGTAACAATAATGAACCTTGGGAGTCAACAGCCAAAGTGAAAACATTGCAGCCTCTCAAACCAGATGATTGGACAGGTTGGTTCAAGTAGCCTACCCTAAGTTTGATAGGACCAGAAATATTGTTCTTGTAACGCAGTAATGCAGCATTACTTGAATTAGTGATTGTAATAGTATTACCGTTCAGGAAATAGTAATAAGTTACACTGCTAGTTACTAAAAAAAGTTCTAATATTACACTAGAACACTGCTGCTGACTGAACTGCCTTGTCAGTATACCCGTTAGGCTTCTTTAGTAAATCCATGTGCAAACAAGTCCTATAATTGATCTACAGAACCAAGAAAGGGATTGTAGCTCAATAAACAATAAGCACAGTTTAGTCTATCTGAGGGAAGAACGCCGCTGCATGCAGTAACATGCCCTGCGTTTACACAGGATTATGAATGTGCTGCAAATGATTATTAGCTGCTCTCACAGTTTGACATCTCCCAGATCATCCATTTAAAGAGGACCTGTCAGGGCATGGCCACCAGGGCTGGACTCCTCACTCTGCCGGTGTCTTCCATGTTTGGACACAAACAGGTTTAGATTTGCCAACAGAGATACGTTTGGGCCCCGCAGAGCGAAACAATCTCCGTGAAGGTAATGGGAACAAGTTGCATTGCTTCTTACCGTGAAACAGGCTACAGCCACCCTTATGACATCTGGATTTATGGCTTGGTAATTCCCCACTGGAGTCATTTGGCTGGTACATCTGCAGCTTAGCGAGATTCCAGCAGAGCTCTCCTATATGCTGCAAAGTCAGGAGACGGTGATTGATTGATTGATTGTATTACTCAAGTGTTAGCATGGCTTTACTGAGCTATTGCCATACAGTTCTAATGTCATCTAATAGAAACTATAACGCGTGATGTAAGCAGGGATGTAAACAGTGCATATATGCTGCGTTTATCTGTGTTGCCATATCTAATCTGTCTGTAAAAGACATTGTTTAAAAAAAAAGAGAAAATAATCTTGTTGAATTCTATAACATTCTGCAAAACACATTGGACAAAAGAATGAGACAATTAAAACATAGATACAATTGTATTGTATTAGAAAACAGATGGCTAAGGTTTATGGTCAGGTGATGGCAGGCTTGGGTTTGACTGAGCATGATCAGAACTAATTAACCAGCGCTGATAACACCACATCATCATTTACTTTCCAATTGGGTCTGACATGGAGTTTCACACTGTTTTTGCAATATAGCCATCCTTCCACAAGCTCTTTGCAGTGCCAATTACAGGCTAAAAATGGCTAAACGCAAACCTATGGTCTGCTAACAGCTCATGTTTCCTATAGGTTCTAAGTGATAAGTTCTTGGTGCGTGCTGGTCAGACAGCAATAATGAGACATGTCGCTTGCCAGCTTGTCGGATGAGCGTTTCTTTTTTTTCTTTTCTTCAACTTGCAGAATAGAAGTGTGTGGTCGTACGAGCTCAACCTGTTTCTCCACACAGCTGGCACAATGTTAAAAGCACACAGAGAGCTGCTGCTGTTACCAATGCTTGCTATGGCTGGCCCACCTGCTTTTCAATGGTCTGTCTGCTGTACAAAAACACAATGTCAAACATCCCACTGGCACCCGATCCTCCTCTCACTGTCTTGACTAACAACACATTGCCAAGCAGATGAGAAATGTACAGTGCACCGTCTGCGATCAAATGTGCAAAGAAATACCGGTATGTCACTGTCTAAATGTGACCATTTCATAGTTTAGAGTCTCTATTAAATAATACATTCCATAACTCAAGTATATATTTAATTTAATTGATATAATATATTAATGCCAAACTGAAACATAATAAAGATTGTTCTTCATGTCATGTCAACGAGACATATTGATTGCCTCACATAAAATGTATTTGCTAAGCTGTTTAGCAGATTCTCTTTCCTGTGGTTGTCTGTCTTTGTTGACGTGATAGCCGACGCGTGCAGCAATCAAAAGTAGACAACAGACACACAAAGGCACAATGCAGCCGGGGGTGTCTGCGTCACATTTGACACCTGATTTATCTCAAGCACACACTCCGATCAGTTAACCCCACAGCAGAGAAGCTAACGCTGAAGTAGCAACCGTGACACCTGGCCCTCGATCATCCCTCTCTGTGTTCAGGCCAGCTGTCCGTAAAGGCCTGCTTTTTCCCTTAAAAGCACCCCATCCATCTGGTAAACCCCCCCCCCCAATGTGTTTCTCGGCGAGTGCCGCAGGCCTCTGTGCATTGACGGGCGCGTGCTGCGTGACACTGATCCCGACTATGACGCCCATCCATTTTTAACAGGTAGTGCAGGTGACCTGTGTGTGGCCCCGCTCTGTGGCATATACGCGTCTGCCCATCTCCTCGCCTGTTGTCCAACAGCACTCAGAACCTGGCGGAACATGTTTGCATGGATATTTGCCTCAAATTACAGCAATATGATATAAAGAGCAGCGAGTGGGCTTTAATGAAGGAGTGTGTTCAGGTGGCGCGTTCCACAGCCACACAATAGCTACGACTGGAGAAACGTGATCTGTTGATGAACGTGTAACGATGACAATGACTATTGCAATTAGCTTATGAATACAACAGGTGACACCTACATAAAGCCCAATTACACACGTATTTGTGTTCAGTGTTGTTTATTCCCTCAAGAATAGAGTAGAACTTAACACCTATATAAAAAATGCATGGCAAAGTTTAAAATAACAAATATCACATTTAGATCTCGTGCCTTTGCTCCCGAATTGCTTTTGTACTATTTTGTGCAACACTTATAGTGAATAGTAGCACTCATAGGTGAGACCATAAAACTATGCAAGGACATAACTTCATCAGACTTACAAACAGTGCTCTTGAGGTGCTTCTTCAGTATGGTCTTGTTTTAACCTGATATGTAGAGAGCTGGTGGAGAATTAAACCCACCCACATCAGCCAGTAAACAACACAAGTGTCTCTTGTCCCAGAAGACACAAATAGGCAAATTAGAGTGGCGTTTTAACAAGGAACCTTGGTACTGCTCACTGTCAAATGATGGCACTTGGGATTTTTTTTGGAAAGAAGGCCTGGGAAGTTTTCAAGAACAAAAGGAGGCGCTGACTAAAGCAAGGTGAACATTAAATCTGTATAGAGAACCACACAAGTAACAGCTATGGTTCCAATAGACACAGATACGATAAGAGCTCTGGTCAACTTTATAAACTTAACAGAGGGAATAAGGGATAGTCAACAGAAAGATTTACACTTCAATATTATATATAATATTATATATTGTGGAATGCACATTGAATTTATACCATTTAATGTGCTATTCAAGGGTTTGCTTTTTTTATTCATTGTTTAATCTTGTGTGAGAGGCATATAATTCATATGAGTAACTCAAAATTAAAGTGTGCTAGCAAACTGCATGGTGACTGGAACAACTACATTACTTGCCTTTGAAGTAGCATGCATGTTTACTGATCAGCATTACAGCATCATCAGTGGTGTTTCTAGATATTGGATCCACAAAATTATATTGATAAAATGTGTATCCAGAAATATAAATATGTTTTGTGTTTCCCATATACTGTACCATGGTATTTGAATCAGTGGCCACAATGCTACAGTGTGGGCAGTCATATACTCCATAGGCTATATTAAACCTAGGCAAACAGACATTTCAGAGGGCTATTACAGTATGTAGATTAAACACTATCGTACCACTATGATGATACACATGAGGTTTTGGCCATATCACCCACCAGTGAATACACCACAATGATCTTTCCTCACAATAATCTTAAAAAGTTTGCATATTGTTAATAACGACTGGGTTTTGTTTTTTATAAATATGTGCTTACACTTGACCATAGCTTACAATAATGTTGACCTATTAACATGAATATAAAATGGCATATAACACAGGTAATGGCATGCAAAAAGTTGTCAGTGTACTGCTAGCTTGCTTAGAACTACACATGTACTTAATTCAGGTCAGAGAACCAGGTTCTCAAACAATGTAAATGTGTTTGTAGGTTTTTTTCCACTCAAACTTGATTTAATTGTTTTGGCATACCTGCCTGATTTCAAACTGTCAAGATTAATTATTAATTATCATTTCATTTAAAACTAATATTTCATACTACAAGCGATGCCCCAT
>JAODTR010000007.1:4914810-4927310 GCA_025399935.1 Amblyopsis rosae | reverse complement strand
ATTTGTTGAGATTTTAAATAGTACCGTTTGTAGAGGATTAGACGACACTGAGTGAGACAAGAGTGGTTACACAGCAATACAGTAGCTTATACCAGCAGTACCTTACATTAAAATAATAGGGCCAGTGTAAGATTTACAAACGGTAATGCAGGTATAATATGATAGGTACCATAATACAATCGCCAGCTCACAATACATTTGAAGCAAGCTCAAGATCAGGGAATCTGCCAAACAAAACGATCCACGATGACCCAGTGAATTACACTGACTGAATGGAAGTTGAGTTTAGCAGAACCATTAAAATGTAAACAATTGCATAACCAGCAGGATATAAAGGAAGTTGCTTAAGTTAAGATCATTGCACATGTGTAAAACTATACCCTCAAGGTGTTGACTGTGATATACATACATGATAGCGATCACAAATAAAGTGATTAAAAGAAACACTCAACTTGTTGTAACTTGGTCTTTTGTCTAAAAACTAAATATTCCTAAATAAAACAAGAACCTCTAGACCCTGTTTGGCAACTATTTACTCTATTGAAAAGTGATGGTAGCCATCTTTGAGGGATACCTTCTGTATAATTTGTGGTAACAGTGTGCAGAGTACAGAGCATCTTCACATTTGCAGAACAGAATAGACTGAGGCTGCCTTTTCTGAGACAGGCCTGGTGGAAGGTAGACACTTATTGACCCAGTGTGTATATCCTGGGCAGCAATTTTAATACTGACGCTGTAAACACAGTAATTACAGGTCCATCACCCACTGACAGCACACTATGCCAGCATCCAGTAAACATGAATATGACTACATTCAAACTCAAGAAGATTCCGGCCTCAAAATACCAGACGTTAGCCTTGTTTGCAGTGAGCCTGTGTGAGTTCATAAGCACTGAGCTATGCCTAAAAGCCAAACAAGTCAACGTTGTGAAATTGCTGTGATCTGAATGGATCAAAATGCATGCACCTGATAACTACTAAATGCAGTGTGTCTACTGATTTTACACCTGCAATAAAGCATATTTTATTACAGACAGAAGCGGCATGGTAATTATACTCAAGGTGGAATACTATTGACCGTCCGCATAAGAGACGACCTTATCACATAAAGGACAAAGATTTTACAAATTGTGTGTGAATGTTTTTCCTTTTGTTTTGCAAAGGTGCAAGGATTGCATGGCACACCCCTTAACTCATTCATATTGAATGGAAGACCACATAATTTGGGCATAATCATATTCCAAGAAGAAAAAAGAAACACTACTTAATGAGGGGAACAAAATGTACATTTACAGTAATGTTTTGAAAATAAAACAATGCTTAGTTTGGCATCGGTCAATGTTTTCCTCCCACACCACTACCAGGATCCTCTAACAATCAGGTTGAACTTTTCCTACTTTTTAGAGATTTTACCCGCCTTCCTTTTTGGCTCATAAGGTGTCCGTAGAATGCTGGGCGTCTCCTCCATAACGCGCACCAGTAAGTTGTCAATGTAGTTCTCCAGCTCTCGAATGTGAGCGTCCTTCTTTTTGACAACTTCCTTCTGCTTGATCAGTTCCTGAACGACTTCCTCAAATGACAAGCTGCTGTAGGCCGCCACGCTTTCTGGAGTTGTCTCCTGAGAATAAACAACCACAAATTAAGCAATTATACTGCGTCTCCAACGCTGTTTCTCCCCTGCCATCGGCCATTCACCTCAAGGTGGCGCTCTGCTGCATACAGTGGGTGTACAGTATAGACTGTTGACCTGTGTTACCAGTCACCTTCCTCTCAGTTTAAGCAGGCTTGCCAGTCTGCTCTGACCTCGCTCATTAACAAGGGGTTTTGGCCACATTGTTAGTTTGTTGTTCTCACCATTCTCTAAACTCTTGGTGTTTCTGAAATACTCATAACCGCGCCATGGCACCAAAAATCATTCAATGTTCAAAGTCACTTAGATCTCCTGTCTCCCCCATTCTGATGGTGGTCAACAGCTCAACTCTACTGAGTTTAGGGAACTTTTTTTATTCTAATCGTTTGTTGACCCATAGCATAGCAGTATAAACAACATTTAAACCATGGAACAACCAAGAATAAAAAAAACATTACAAATACTATCACATTTCAAATGTTAAAATAATTTCCTCCATCTTGTGGCTGCCTAGGAGATCCAGACCACCAAGATGAGACCCACAATTCAAATTGGAACATCACTACACCAATGCCCAAAACAGGAGAATGATATTTACTAAAAACTTCAGACCGAGCTACAACATCGTCCGCCTCATCGCTGTGCAAGAGGACTAATTAGAATGTGTTGGCTTAATGTGACATAACCTGTCATGTTAATCTTCTGTTGCTAATCAAGGCTAATTGAGAAGTAGCGATAAACATTTTTATTCCCTGAAGATTAAAAAAAATGTATTTAAATAATTTTTAAAAAAGTCATAGAATTTAGCTACAATTTCTAAGTTCATGTGGAGCTGTCCATGTTCGATAAATAAAACAATATCCTGATTTTAACTGCTCAAATGAATTTAATGATCCTAATTCGTTCAGAGCTCAGGCAAACGCCTTAGTTCCCAGGGAAAATGCCTCGCTTTGTGCATCCAGAATAAAAGGTCAGGTTGCTAAATATCAAAATAAAGCTCCATCTCGAGCAAAAGTTTCGTCTTTGGAGGATGACCTATTTAGATAGGCCAATGTGTTTTGGACGTGCGCAGATAGTATTGCAGGGTTACAAGAAGAGCCGTAATCGCTTTTAATGAGTGACCGCATTCTCGCTTCAGTGCTGGGCGGCCTCCCCCAAACCTTCACCCTGTTTAAAATACCACGCTTATCAACTTCCACTCCTATGTACAATCCAGGCTCCTATTACTGGGCAGAGACAATGCACTCCTTACCAGGCATGTCCACGGTTCTACTGTGGGTAACCCATGCTTTAAATAACACACACTTATTTTACACCAGTCATTTAGAAAGGAGTGAAAAGCCATAAAAAGTAACTGCTAATTTGACTGATACAACATACCAGAAAACATACACACACACACACGCACAAGCCATAACGTGATCAGGAGCTGTAGTAGCATGGTGACAAAGGCCTGGAAATGACCATGAACTGCCAAAGTAATCATGGCCGTTTCCTCCTGCCATCAGCAGAAAGAAGATAAGATGCACACACTTGGCGTTCTCCAGTTGTCTCATTACGCTGTCTAATGAGCTCAGCTTTGAGAATCTAAAAGCTCCATCCTTTGAAAGCGCCCACTGTCCACCCTCCCCTCCCCCTCAGAGTTAATTAGTGCCTGGATGTGGAGGAAACGGGAACTGCCATTTCTGCGGGGCGTCACGGTGACGCGCACACACACACACACACACACACACACACACACACACACGTGTGGCTACCGACAGCCCTCAACACTCACGGAGAAAGGTGAGGAAAGCCATTATCAGCAGCCCGTTCTCATTTAGGCATCACTTTAGCCACTGCTCATAGCGCTAAGGCATAAATACCAATTTCACTGTAGAACAGCTGCCCAATTTTATGGAGGGGTGGGCTTTCAAAGTGAAAGGATATAATAAATTAAACAAATAAATAAAACTTAATCTTACAAAAGGGGAACAAAGGTCAGCGCAAATACTTTACACACTCATTAAATGGAAAAAGAAAAACACGCTGACAGTTAAATAGGCTTATCTTTTTCTGAACAAAAAACCCTTCCAATTATAGAATGAGTACAACACAGGCCTACAGCTGACCTCCGTGAGAGCACATTTTCACACCGCTTCAAATTATGATCGGATCAGAGATGATGACCGATGTTTTCAGCCACTAATTAGTGGTATGGCACCTAGCAACAGTCAGAGGTCTCGAAAATCAACATCGCCAGCTGCAATGTCAAACAGATCGAGAGTTCTCAATTAAAAAGCTACGCTACACTTGTGTCTGGCTTTGTCTGGTTTCACACACAAAAAAAGGAGAACATGCAAAACAACACTAGGATTCACATAAAAGTATTGTTTATTACCTTCTTCTTGACACAGACGTTTCTGGTTTTCCGGACGTAAGTGAGGTCTGCTTTCCCTGTGGACGTTTTGTCGCTGCAAGACCATACAATAGATGAAGGATGTGATGTGTTACTCTGCTGTGGTTATACACACTTTTACAAACACAGGCCTATAAACACAATGTTATAGATCAGATGAATGGATTAATGCTACCGTACATAAACAAATCAGACACGCATTAGGCAAATAGCTTGAAAAACAACATTAGTGACCACTAAGTTACGGTCTATGATGGAGGCAGCAGTAAATATGATGGACTAGTGTCTATTGAGAGAGTGTGGTTTAATTGGGTGGTCTATCTCTCCAGAAGATCTCATTACTATAGCTCAGAGGGTTCTGTTATCAAGCCCAGGCTCTCTAAAGAGCCACTAATGACACCTTCTACTCAGATAAACTGGAGCTACTCTGCTTGCTACGTTGCAATGTAACACAGGAAGCGGCTAGAAAGGGCTAATTGGAAACAATACTGGACGATACTTCTCTAGGTTAAAGTGGAACTGAAATGTTCAAAATAAAGTCCCTGCGATAATGTTTGCTATGAAACCTACTAGGGCTGCACGATCAATGAAAATAAAATCTCGAGTCATACCTCTATGCCATCCTCCATTCTCATTTGGACATGAGAGCGATTCTGCACTATTTTAATTAGGGACATCAGCTGCATCAAAACAGGCGCTCCGACCTAACACCACGTGGTGCAAAGCAGCAGAAAGTAAATACACAGCGAGCATGAGAGTCGACCGACAAAGAGTGAAAGAGGGGTTGGCTGTTAAAGTAAGCATTCTCCTTTTAACACCATTAATCTGTGGTTGCTGTTAACACAGGCTTTATTAAACCGCTATTGCAAGGTAGGCAATTGTACAGTAGGACTATACTTTAATTTTGACCAGTTGGGTTCCTTAATGTAGCCTACAGTTGACCAGCTATTTGGTGCCGTTTCTAATCTAACCTTGAAATGAGAGACGATTCAAACAAATATAAATAGATAGGCACGAATATTTCATTGCGCTTCTGTTTTATCTAGAAAATGATTTCTGAGTTCGGCCAGTTAGCTGCTTGCGGCATCGAGACATAGTTACTCCTGGTACCGTAGGCTTTTGATTTTAACTAGGGAGGCGTTAAGCTTGCCACTCTATTTATAATAGTTAATACTTTAGATTAACAGGGAAAACGCTATAACCCACACACACTGTATGGCATCACTGCCCTCCCCAAAACAGCAGCATAAATGCCCCCAATGCACTCCCATACCTTTTACAAATGTACAATATAATTCATGCCACATGCTGTAGCCCAGGTGGTTTTATGTGCCCCCCAACTAATTTGACTAATATTTTTGTTCAGTGTCAGATTCATGAAGCTGTTCAAGCATTCCAGGAGCATTCTGTTGATGTGCCAGTACTGTCAGGAAGACAGGAATAATCATGTTTTGTTACTTTCTGTATCATGTAAATAAGTGCAACAAGAATCGTGAGAAAATTGTGATCTCAATTCTAAGCAAGAAAATCGTGATTCTCATTTTATCCAGAATCGTGCAGCCCTAAAACCTACTCCTTCGCAGTACAGAGGCTGGACCGGACACACAGTATATTCATACAGCTTTCTCAACTCAGGCCCTGCCAACTGCATATGCGTTGAGTCAGCGTATTAAACTAGCAGCTACCTGGCTTTGTAGCTGGTGCTAAAGGGGTTGGTGTCTGCTTGGGGTTCAGTGCTGAACGGGTTGGGAGAGCGCAGGTCTCCAGAGCTGCCCGAACGTCCCCCATTGGTGGATTTGCGCGCGTCCTTCTTCCCCGTCACACGTTCCAGTAGGCTGACCTTCTCCTTCTTCTCCTTCCGCTCGGCGCGCTCCCACAGCTGGCCCTGGTCCCCCTCGAAAGGGTTGTGGTTGCGTGGGAGGGTGGCGTACTTATGCGGCAGCGTGTCGCTGATGTCGGCGAAAGGGTCACCGTGTGCCTCGTCCTCCTGGTAGCCCGGCACCTCGCTCTGGGAACGCCTGTGCGGGCCCGCTGCATTGCCTGGGGAGAGGAGCACATCTAAACTGAACATGATTCATTTTCATATAGTTAACAGACCATCAAGAGGTACTAAATGACACATGGAATCATCTAGCATTATATGAGATGAGAGCGTGTTAAGATTGTGTCGTTGTGTTCAAAACACACTGCGGATTAAATGCATTGTGATTCCCTGAAACACACACGGGGAACCTGAATGCATTATTTATTATGCGGCGTTAGCGTTTGTGTGGACCGCAAGAAAAGTTTCCAAAGTTAAAGGCTGGAGAACTAATCCGTGCGAGGAAAGTGGCAATGGCGCCGAGTAGCAGTTTGTTTGAAAAAAAAATGAAAAAAGAAACAATTAAGATTCTGGCCCAGATTATGATGCGACTGTTGACGTTAACCAAAGACATTGTTTGAAGATGTGGAGTACAGCGCGAGTTTCCCTGATTTTAACGATGACTGGAAAATGGGGAAATAAACTATATTACCAATGCAGGAGCAAAACGCCTTGGATCACACAGATGCTAGAAACGCATTGCCAGCAAAACCACTGTTTTCCTATAGTACCTAGAGTATATGCCTGGCATACGCTGTATTAGCATATTTCTAGCGCTTTATAGACATAGCATAAAAGTAACAGAATATTCTCAACTTTCAGTGCAAGGCGAGTCACAATGCTCGTCAAAGTGACACTTTGCCCAGGCAGCCAATCTCTGTGTGATCAAGGCTGTGTGGTCAGGATCCGCACCTATTGCATGTGATTGGGGCCTTAGAAAGCTCCTTAGAAGAAGAGAATTGCAGCTCAATATGGTTTGGGCTCATCAATAAATAAAATGCTGGTGGGTCTGAACAAACAACGCAGGAAAGCCCTATTGCTCACCACTCTCCTCTATGGAATTCATGGAGTCTAGCTTGGGCCGGAAGTGGGTCCCAATGAGGTCTGACATGGAGTGAGCAGCAGAGAGTTTATGGGACCCGGCGAGCAGCGGCCTCTTGGCCTTGGCTTCAGCTTGACTCGGCGGTTCACGGGCTGGGGTCTGCTGCTGGGGCTCTGCATCGCTAATGGCAGAGCGAGGCAGGATGGCGGAGGAGGCGTCGGAATAGCCGCCGTCGTGCTTTCGGCCCTTCATCTTGTCCTTGAGCCTGGAGAAGGGTGAGCGCGGCTTGTCCTTCATGGACAGGTCGAACATGCTGGCAGTCATGTTGTTCCTCATGAACTGAATGCTCACTTGGATTCGACCTCGTTCTTTCTTCTTCTTCCCTGGCCTAGACTGTAAGAGGTACCAGCTGAAACAAGGATGGGGAGGGGGGTTAAAGATAATACGTAACCACCATAAAGTAAAATGTCTTACTGTTGTAGAGAACTGCACAAAATAGATTATTTCTAATGCTTTCAACTGATTATTTGCAGGGACTATTGAGTAGAACTAATGCACACACAGTAATTCCAAAAGTCATGGACATATACAGCAGCCTGAATATTTTTTTTATGCAACCATGAATACATGTATTATTCAAAGGATAAACATTATTCCTTTCAAACTGAATGTAAGCCAATGTGAACCATTTCAGGCTGCTCTTGGCTCGTATTTGTTTAACCTGTTTTTTTTCTACGGAGAGTAATGGGATTTATGCCTTCACTGTGAGCAAGATAAAAATGTGACATTTGCACAAATCTGGCCTTTGTTCGGAATTGTGATGAAAAGCATTTGGAAAGCCATCTTATAGGTCAAACAGCAGTTCATACATGCTAATAAATGAATGATTTATTTTGCCAGCCTGACAACAACATGAAACTGTAATAGCAGCATCTCATTCTGTTCTCTTTACTTCTGCCACAAAAAAGACAAATGTCATTTTACAAAAAGCATCTGCTTAATGGACAAATCCTAATTAGACATATGCAGCATTTATGACCTTGCTTATGGACTGGACTGTGAGTTATGTTATGGTAAGAGTTTGGGCCTTCCTGGGTAGGGTTCCCATGCTGTGCCCACGCTCCCAGACTGACATGCAGACCCAATGTGCTGCTGAAGCAGGGTGAAGGGACTGTGCTTCACACCGTGTCAAGGCCAAGATAAACCTTCCTCAGCTTACAACTCCCACTTTAGCAGGACCGCTGGGAAACTCCTCACAATCAACAAACACAGGTGTTCGATAATTAGGGGCTGCCTACTCAGATATCAAGACAGACTTCCCTCCCCAGTGTGACAGTAGAAAAAACACATTGTGGATAAACCACAGTAGAGTGTGGATATACTGCATCTAGCATGTAATCCTCACCGTCAGTGTCTACGCTGTGGGGACAGGCCAACAAGCTACCTGGGAATATCCATTACAGCTCTGCATTGAGTACAGTACAGGCCCAGGGAGGTGAATCAAATAAAGCACATAGAAACACAACAACCTTCACCATGTATTCTCCCCTGGCGATGGGCGTGCTAAAATGTGCTATGGCCTTATTAACACCAGCCTCAAAGTGCTTGTTGTGCCTCTGTTTGCCAATGAGGGCCAACACGCACCCTAAAGCAATTTACCTTTTATGCCTACTGTGTTGCTGGTGACCTACACACGTTTATCATGTTCATATTTGAATGAATAGACGGGACATATTGAAGCAGCTTCTCCACATTCAATTAGCTAACCAATGTGTAATATGCCACAGCTCAAACCAGAAACCATCATCTAACAACAATGTAGGTCACTTCATGGTTAAGATGCTTATTTGTAGAGCATTGAAAAACAGAGGGCAAGTCCAGTATTTTTGTGGTGCCCAACTCATGTACACTAAATTACGTAATCTGCACAGGACTATAGGGAACTGGGAAAAAAGCTTGAAAGAATTCCTTCCCACTGGAACACCAATCAGACCAGTTTTTTTAGACTACCAGTTCGAAATGGATACCTTGGTACCAAACAACGTGTGTGTGTATATATATAAAAATCTAATTAATGTAAGCATAACTATCTATTGAATTCAAAAGTAGATGTCTGACTATATTGTAGAATTTGCAAACAAGTCTTACTTGTTGTCTGTTTACACAAATAGGGGTTAGGTTCAGGTTTTCTATTTCTGCAGTTCTTTTCTACAAATCATTTCCACTTCCTTAACCACAGATCCTTCATCATCTGACACTAAACAGTAGGTAAAAAAAAAAATAATAATAAAATAAAATATATATATATATATATATATATATATATGCCTATAAGCCTTAAACATGTTAGATTCCGCAGATGAGGTTGTTAAACATAGCTCAAACTAATCTAGTTATACAGTAAGCAGCATCTTTAAAACGCTAAATGAAAAATGACATTGCATTTGTTTGCTTTATATGGTGACATTTACAACACGCTAGACACTTACTCAGTTTTCTTCCGTTCCTTATTATCAAAGATTTCATTGAGGTTTATGAATCTCTGACCTAAGAACTTGTCCATTCCAACCAAGGACCGATGCATCACTATGAAGCAGAGTTCATAGACTTCTGGGTTGCCTTCAACCAGTAGCCCAGGTAGTTCAAAAGAGGCTTCTTCTCTCCAGATTGGGTCAAGCGTTTTCTCTGCCACAGTCGTTGAATATTTCTCTTTGCCAAGCTGGATGATGGTGTAGGCATCGTTGGTGCCGTGTTTGCCCTTGGGCTGTAAACCTGTTGCTTGAAGAACAGTGGCTTGGACATGGGTCGGGAACCACTTTTGAGACTGCTCAGCCAGCGACATTGTCAGTAGCGTTTATTTGATTACTAACATTCAAATCTATTTGAATGTGAAAAAAATACAACTTTCTAGCATGCACTGTAAAAATGAAGTGAAAACATGCCTCACAGTTATGTGTCTTGTGTCAACATAGTGTGTATTGTGTCAACATAATTTGTTAATGTATTATGAAACTACAAATATCAAAACATAGCAATGACAAGTAGGACGAACTGAGCATGGCTAATTTTATATTGCAATGTATGTCCAAGCCACTGGAGAGTCATCTGAAAAGAACAGAATAAAGAGAACAATCGCTTTTCCCATAATGACACTCCCATGTAATCATGAGTCATGCAGGTGCAGTCAGCGCGTCCATCCATCTAATCTTTGTACGGTAGCTACTGTACGTTTTATGAAAGTCGTTTCAAATGCAACTGAATAATCTCATTGCTTTTAAAAGTGTTAGGCTTAATAGTGATTACCTCTAACTCTTTAATACTACATGGTATGGGATACTTTAGGAATAACCTTTAATAATGTATTAGAAATACTGGAGAGTGTATAGCCCTGCTATTGTTACCGGTACATACATGTGATACTGTACTGCAGCTATCGTTAGCTTATAATACAGCCAGTTTGCTAACCAGCAAGCAATAAGTTATCTAAAACAGAGCGCATTAAACTCACCTCGATGACATTTTCACCGATACCAGTAAGCTAATCATTCCTTTTGTAGACCTGCCACACCTACACATTTATTCGAAGCTATGCTTTTATATGGCAGCTAGCAAATGCTGTTGATTCTGTCCATTGCTGTATGCCCACTCTCGAAATAGAGATTTGATTGCCAGCTTCACTTCCTAGTATGACGTCACATCCTATTACCTCGTTGAAAGTCCAAGCACCGTCTATTTAAAAGCGATACATTTATATAAATATTTTAAATTGTTATATACAGTGTGTGTGTGTGTGTGTGTGTGTGTGTGTGTGTGTGTGTGTGAAGGTGGGGGGTGGGGGGTGGTAGCTGCGGTGTGTGTGCAAAAAAAAAAGCATATAAATGAATTCTTTCCCATCATGTGTGGGGACATGGAGGAACAGATAAGAGGTACACTTGAATGAATGCAGACATTGCTTGTCACCCCTCTTGACAAGAGCATCTTAACCAAACACAACTGCCTTTTATCATAAACAGGACAATCTGTGCAAGTCGGGGGCCTACGACCCAACGTGAGACCATCCATCAAATAAGATTATTAATCTTATATAAAGTAGGCTACATCTCTAAATGAAATTGTGCAGCTTCACGCAACATTGGGATATAAGGTACAAATAAATACAAATGATAAGGTAAACTCTTGATATAGAATCTGTATTGTTATTAGTCTTGTATATATCTTCTCTTCTTGCTTGCTGAACCAATGATGGTGCTATTGTTTCTTGACTATTTATTGATGATGATGATGATGATGATGATGATGATGATGAAGACGACTTTGACTTCCTTGATTTTGTTTTTATTTAGTTACACAGCCATCACTGGAATATCCACTGTCAAATTAGGACCATATTGTCCCTGAGTGCATAGGAGTGCAGTAGGGCCATTGTACTGTTTAGGCTCTTTGCATAGGCTCGTTGTGTAATTATAGTCTTATATATGTCTGTCTTGTGTTATGGTAGCTGCAAAGCCAATTTTCCCCTGGGGACAAATAAAGTTGAAAGGTGAAGTCTTTGCCATTATCAATAATGTTGTCAGAACAGATACACAATAATATTACCACCTTATAAATAAGATGTATGCCTAATTGGTGCTAGTTGCGCTTCCAATAGGGATTTTTAAGTGGTCAGCATGTGATCTGTTATGTACTGGCCGTGTGTCTTTTGAAAGACATGTTATCTGTTGTTGTTATCAGTTTCAGCCTGAGCCATGTGAAAGAACAGCAAGGGGCTTGCATAAACAACACCAGTTGTTATGACACTAACTGATCCTTAATTTGACAGTACGTCAAACAATTTCATAGCTCGTCCCCTATAGGTGAATAAAACCCCTCCTCTGTGAGATAAAACATGAAAGACACTGCATTCCAATATCACCTGTATCCTCTCTGGTAGAGAGAAAAAATACAAATAAAATACCACTCTATAAATTATGGAGCAGCAATGTTTGGCCTCCCTCATCTTTTAAAGGGACTAATGCTGATGGTCATAAACTGTCCAGTGTGTATTGCATGGCAGGTCCACATGTTGAGCCATATTAAGGCTGCCCTTTACAGGCCACCTTCCACTATAGGTCTCCCTCCACGACCAGACAGATGGTTCTGGTTTAGCCTTGTTTTTCCAACACTATATAGGTTGTATTACATTTATTAAACACTTCTAAATATATATATATATATATATATATATATATATATATATATATACATCTGGCTGCAAGACCATCTGTCCATCTGCTGAGGACAACAGAACATATTAGAAAGAAGCATGGAGTCGAGTCAGGAGAGGGGAAACAGTTGTGATGTCAGAGGTTGGTCTTAACGTGATGCCGGTCTGCACTTGAGATGATGAGGACTTGCTTTCAGCAGAGTGAGCATTAAGATCAGAGATTACATTTTAATAAAATACTAAAAGAATTCAGGTGGGTGTTGGTCTCCGCCAGGGCTGCGCTTTGTCACAATCCTGTTTGTGATTTTCATGGACAGGATATCGAGGCGTAGTCGTGGTGGAGAGGGGTTGCGGTTCGGTAGCCTA
>JAODTR010000007.1:4897380-4914710 GCA_025399935.1 Amblyopsis rosae | reverse complement strand
TTGGGGTCCCCTGCTGGAGCTGCTGCCCCCGCGACCCGACTCTGGATAAGCGGATGAAGATGGATGGATGGACTAAAAGAATTTGAAGGAGAAAAGGTCACAAATCACCTCTGCTTTACTCTCAGGAATGTTTATGTGCATGGCTTTGATATATAGGTGCAGATGTGCGACTATATCACGATGACCTGCTGCTAAAATTTAGGTAAATGTCTGCTGCCAAAAGGCTTCCGGAACATTCTAATATGCGATCAGGTATGTCTGACACTGGTTAGAGTGGACCCAAGTGCACGACACGTAGAGGGAGAACATAGAATAATAAAGGAGTTACATGAAAACAAGCATAACAACAAATGACAGGAACAAATAAGAAACAGGTTAAAATAAAGGAGAGCGCGAAAGAATAAATACAGACTATTTGACGAGGACAAGGGCCAGGTAAAAACCTTTTGAGAAGGTAAACCCAGACACAGGTGGAACACATAATCAACTAAGAAACACAAGGGGTGAGAACAGTGTCAGTGAACAGATACCTGGAAACTAGGGACTTGTGGAACACATGGAAAAAACAGACTGGAACATGAGAACATGAACACAGGGAAACCACTGACTAGATCAGGACTCCCAAGACAGGGAATAAGATACAGACTAAAAATTGTTACAGCATGGTGTTATTTTCTTGCTAGTCCAATAATGCCAATATTCACAAATGACTGTGACAATACAGAAACCTACTTTACAGTTATGTAATTATATGTTTTAATACAATTAAAAGTGAAAAAATACATAAAATAATAATAAAATACAAATTTCTTGTCAAACTACAATGTGTGTTCCTTGTTGGATTTGTTTTTCAAAACAAAAGAACAGTAAGTGGAATGAACGTGGACTGAACATTTTGAACGTTTTGAATGTTCAATTAGCCTAACCTTTTCACTGAAATACACGTTTCTTCAAAAACGTTAAATACGTTCTTGAACTACTTTCAAAAACGCTTGGTTCGTTTAATGGTAATGGCGAGTGTTGCTCAATGACGCAGTGTTTTATAGTGTTTTATATTTTAATATATATATATATTACTTCATCTTAAATGTATACCTTCTCATTCTGATATTAAATTGAAAATATTCCACATTTATCACACACATTGTGGACATAAGAGGTTTAGTGAGCTACTGTATGTGCCGACAGTTAATCATCTTGTACATCTGATCAGCAGAAGCACAGCAATATACAACAGTAAAACACAAACCATGGATTTGTTGTTGTTAGCCTTGTGAATGTTTTTCAACCTACAGCTCAACTCATCCCTGTTTTGTAACCGTTCAGTCCACTTCCATTACCGTTTATTGAACTTTCAGCAATCTTTCCACCATCCTGAACGCAGGATATCCCTTTGTTCAAGTATTAGATATAAAAACTATATATATGAAAATAACTTGTGAAGTCATAAAATGATCAGCTGAATACAATTATTTTAATGTGCACTTGTGAGTCGACAATTGTACAGATTTAAATTGTCGTGCACTTTTGTTAATTTTGCACTGAGCTGCACTGATACTGTATATGATGATATGATTTTCTCCTCAGCTGTATTGTTGCTTTAGATATCCCTGTATGTGTAATTTTCAAATATAGATGTAAAATATATTAAATTATGATGAAATGGAGAACATCTGCAGCTATAGACTGCTCAATTATTTGCACATAACGTCAATGCTCAGAAATCACACATTGCATATGTAACTGTATCAGACCAACACTGACAACCTATATATTGTCAGTTTGTCACTGTATAATGTCATTTCAAAGCCTCTGCTAAGCTCTTAGTTCCTTTGCATATAACTCAAATGAATGTTCCTGAAATGACTGGATTTATCTCTGTGAACTGTAACCTTATTAATAGCAATAAGGAGTTTAAAAGTGTTTTAGCATCAAATTTAAATACAGGGGATTTTGCATTTTAAATAGTTTATTACCAATAAATGCATATTATGCATATGTTTGGGCAATAAAAAAGTATATAATATTATACAAAAAAGTACTGTAGCTGCATCAGAATGTATGTATTCTGACCACATTATTTAGATTTATGTATGAGTTACGCTGAGGTCATATATACTAAGGGAAGTACAACAGGCGTCCATTCTGCCCTCATTAACAAAAGCCTGTACCCGGGCCTATAGGAATCCCCAACATGTGTATGCCCCGCAGTCTCTCCTAGGCCTTTACAGGATGAAATAATTCATCAGAGCCGTCCTGAAGAGGCATTGTGATGTAGAGTTCAGAGGCATGCTAATGACAAGAGCATGTTCCAACGAAAAAGAGAAAATGTCATCTGTAAAAGAGCTGGGAATGGTACTGTGATGGTTAAGTCTTTATATAATCTATATATACTGGATTTTACAAATATCCCAAAGAAGGTGCTGGTTTAAAGCAAATGCGTACAGTTTATGATGAGGATTTACCAAGAAGAATGGTGTTTCAGCATATGAAAAAAGATAATGGCTATTTTTTGTTGTAAATAAAGTGCTCCCTCTGGATGTACAATGTAAAACATATAGCAACAGACAAACATAATACAGTATTATATGAGTAGGATGCACTATCTTTGTGTTTGAGTAAAGCTACAGTAATGTTGAATTAATTCCGCTCATTACAGGCTTCTGCACGTCCCACATATCATCTCAGCCTGTGCAGTTCTCAAGTAATTTGCACAAATTATCCATCAAAGTAGTAGTTTTCTTCCCCCATTAAAATATATATATTTGGCAGATTTGACAGATTAGACTTTAGTAGTAGACAGATGTAGATTTTAATGATGCCTTAGTACTTCTGCTCAAATAAATGAAGGGCTAAGAAAGGTCTAAGAAAATGCAATAGGCTTTGTTATTTAAATCAACATTCTTGAGTGGTCATTTGGCTAGAAGACATCAACTGGCTGTTTACAGTGTTTGCAGAATTGATGTACTAGTGTTAATTTGTGTTTGCATATTGGCATTGTGCATTGCAGGGCTGAAAAACAGATGTGTTGAAATACTCAATTTCCTGCGCTATACAGTATGCACTGCCCACACATTAAAACAGCTCATTTCTACGACAACATTAGTAAACAGTTTATGGCAGCCATTTTACCAAAGGGGATTATCATATGTTAGTTCTATTCATTCTAATTCACTGTTATGGAGGCATTTTCTTCTCTCTCTCCTTCACACACACGTGAACACGCATACATGCACACACACAGAGATACATGCACACATACACACACAACCACTAAGGAGCTGCTTGTCAAAAAGCTGAACCATGGCCCCCGAACTTTGTCTGGTGGCCTTATGTCAGCAAGGTCATACCTGATAAGATAATTTTCTTCCATTGTGGCTAATAAAGAACCAAATCGATGACCTTTGTGCTCACATTGCTAAAGGCCATGAAATGATGTGTCTTCATCTAGAATGATATGTTTCACAAATGAACCAAGGGTTACTTTTTGATGCATTGTTATGGTTGATTAAATATGTCACAAAAAGGTTTAGGATGTCATGTGCACTAGGATGTGTGAATGTATGAGAATTGTAACAAATAAATAAAATAGATAAAGAATGATTTATTGAGTTATTAAGTTTAACTGTGGATTAAACAAAGTTACTGAGTTGTTAGCTTTGCTGTAAAGAGCATGAAAGCATTCAGGCTACTATATATTATATGGGTTAGTGTGACTAACTCCCATTCAGTCTGACTATAGGGCAACATGGTGGCCCAGTGAACAGCACTGTGGCCTCACAACGAGAAGGTTCTGGGTTTGAACCCCAATCGTCCCAGTTTTCTGTGTAGAGTTTGCATGTTCTTCCCGTGTCTGCGTGGGTTTCCTCCGGGTGCTCTGGTTTCCCCCACTATCAAAAGATTAGGTTCACCCTCCAGTGTTCGGTCAGTGTGACCAGTAACACCTGCTCCAAACTGGAGTCGGTCCCCAGGCGCTGCACAGCAGCTGCCGACTGCTCCCTTGAGGGATGGGTTAAGTGCAGAGGATGAATTTTGCTACATGTATGTGACAATGACAGCACCATAACCTTTATAAGCATCATTGGACAGATGCCTATCCTTGCTCTTTAATCAACAAGAACTGTCATTTTCATGTTGTATTAATCATTTAATTTAAGTTAAATATATTAAGAAGTTCAATGTAACAATTTCTTAAGGATTGAATTAACTTAATACATTGTTAATACAAATTGAATAATTGATAAAAACATAATGTATATGAGCTACGCTTCCATTATTGTGCTATCACGATTCAGAATGGATCTTATTAACCTCGCTGTACCCCATGCAAATATATATTGGACTGTTGATTAGAAGCCAGCCAGTTGATAAGGGTTTAGTGTCAAAGGTCAGGTCATATGACCATGTTATGTGTTTACAATATATAGATAGTTCAGATAGTTCTATAGCAGATAGAACATTGTTAGTAATTTCAGTACCAGTAGGAAGAAAATGATTTGTGCTTCACACAGTGACTACACACATTCAGTATATTTGTCTCAGTATCTACAGAAGGTATCCGGTCATTGGTCCCTGGAGCAATTATTTGTGCAGGTGAGAATACAGTAGATGGAGTGTACTACTCTGTCAACATTAATCTCTCTCCCGGAAGATGTCCGAGGCCCTATCTAATCTCCTCGCATGGAATAATGTGTATTGCAGATGTTGTGATAATCAACTATATATAGTTTCATGCTATATAGTTAGCATGTCTACCTCTAGTCATCGTATACTTTTTGGTGAAGGTTTATATCAACACAAAGTAGGCGGAAACAAGGACTTGTAAATATATACTGTCGATATACTGCTCCTATTGGTGCAACATCTGTAAGGTGATGCCTTATTGATAATTGAGAAATCATTATCATATTGTCAGTGTAACAAAGGTCAAGGTCTATCAGGGTGAGTAAATGAGAGAGACATGTTGAAATATTGTAAAATTGTTGAGTTATATCAACCACAAAAGGTTACTTTGATGACATTAAACAAATCTGACACCTCTGATTGGCAACCTGAGGGATTGAGGCTCATGACCTTTTGCGTAGATAGACCCACAGACAACTCATACCCCTATCCATAATTCCCAAAGTTGTTTGTTTCCAGGTAAACACCATAAATAGCAGCCTACCACTTTTATAAATTGTGTGAATCTCCAATATAACACACAAACACGTGCGTGCACACATACAGTACACACACACACACACACACACACATGGACTGCTCTTTTTTTTAATACAATTATATACCACAGATTCACAGTAAATAGCTGGATGTGCATAGCATTCTGAACATGCCAATGGAAACCACATTGAAGAGGATCACACCCCACACATTATAATCGCGCTTCACATACAGTACTGCGAGGGCATACCTGTAAAGTAATCCCTTTAAATTAATTATAATCACAATAGTGCTTTTCCTTTTGCCTCTAAATAGTTACAAGCAAATGGGGAAATTTTCAATTATTAATATATTAAAAATGGTATTCTCATGCTTAGAATATGATATTCAAACATACCCTTTGCCAGAAAAATATTCCATTTTCCATCAGAAAGGCCAATTTGATGCTCATCATGTGCCCTCATGTACCTAAGAACTGTATAACAACATCAATGCAAAGAAGGATTAAATATTCCAGTATTTTGCTAATCATTTGTGAAATGCATAATTATCTCAGCCGCTTGTTGAGTGGATTAGGGATCATTGATTCTCTCATTTCCAGTGTATATTTTATACCTAACCCTTTGAAACTACACATAGACACTAATATGTATGTATATAGTTGGCAGAGCTGTACTTTGGTTCATATTTCATGCACTGTGAATGTCTAATCCTTAAAATGTGTGGGTGGTATGATTAACACAGACACCAACACTGAAAATATGTTTGCTTTGAAACTCTGAATGTGATAGAAACATGAAACTATGAATAATTAGCAGAGAATGGGAGCCTGCTTACATTTAGAAGTCAGAAATTCAGTTTATGACTAATTGTGTTAAGTGAAAATAAAGTGCACATTTGTACCTGGGATAATTAGCATTATAATGTGGCAAGTGTGATTGTGACGGCTCTCCTATGTTCCACAGCATTTGCAGTGAGCCCTGTAGCTCTCCCATGGGGTAGTGGTGCTTTTTATGTTCAGTTTATAGGCCAGAGGGGAAGATAAGGCTCCACAAGTTTATAAACCGTGTGTACACCAAGAGTCATTATTGCTACACAATGCAGTGTTCTAGCTTATGCTGAAGTCACATTGCAAATCCTCATTAAACACACATTCCTTACTAAAATTACAAGACATGCTCACACAATCCATTGAATGTACATATTTTGGCAGACAAACATGATGTTGTGATTATGCAACATGATTTAAAAAGGCTAACATGTTTACGATATTATGATGGACACTGGAGCATGTCCATGACGGAAAACAGAGGATATATATTGATATACTTCATGCTTAAAAAGTGAACAGGACTTTCTATTTTGGTAAATGCTTGCATAATTGATTCATTACATCTGGGTGTTCAAAACATTGCGACGTGCACTTTAAGAGGAAGAAGAAGCGAGAAGCAGAGAATTAGACGTAGCAAAGGCCACAAACAGAGCCCCAGCCATCAGTAAAACATCTAATCTGTCAGCAATTAGAACGAGGCCCGGTGGACAATGGGGTGAGCGGAGTGGGGGTTAGCAATTATTAGAACCCATAGAGTAGCGTTATTTATCTAAACAGCAAGTTAGTTGCCCAATCCCCTCTTTTGTCACTTGTTGCCCCAGTGAAAGGGGCACCTCTTAATGGAAACAGTGGTCCTTTTCGCTACCAATGGGTATTACACTAGGGGCTAGAGTTGGAGAGCTCTGCTTTTCAGCACAGGGCAGAATAATCCAGGAGTTGGTCTCATGCTTTTGCAATGCTTCCTACGCTCAAAGAACTTATCCGGATACTTTACATTTGAGGCAATTTATTAGCGGTTTTGGAAGGGGGGGCAACACCACTCTAATACGTGTAGTTGCTGCTATCAAAGAGTTCTGTCTTTGAAGGAGTAAAAGCTTCATGTTGAGGACAATGTCTTCGGGAAAAGGGATTTGAGATTCAGTGCTTACGTTGCAATCCAAGTGCATACGCAGATCACGTACTGATGTAACCTCAACTAAGGAGGATCACCCTTTGTCAAGCTAGTCAAAGCTTTTTAGAAAATTGATTAAAATGGTAACTTCAAATAGACTATTATGTTCAAATCAAATTCAAGTCTCAAGTTTGGACTGAAAATGGGATGGGCAGTAGGCTATATATGATGTATTTGAAGTATGTATTTTGAATACAAAATAGTATTTTATAATGTTGTATTTGATAGGAACGTTTAATATTGCTTGATATTTTGTATTTTTAAAATATTATAGAATACTTTTTTGTGAGAATTAATGTAAGAGTTTTGATTTTGTATGATTAATGATGCTAAAGTATCAGTTGTCTGCTTATGAACGACATGTGTGTGACAGTGTTACTGATGCAAAGTATGCCCTTCATTACAAACACCAAATAACACTTAGAACCAATTGTGAGTCATTCACAAACTGGTTTATTGTTTTAACATTAAACTGTCAGTTTATTTAAAATCAGATATTTGTGGGGCTCTGGGATGTTAAGGGCAGGTCAGAAGAATATTTGATCTGTTAAAGGTGGTTTGTGATGCTGTAGAAAATATCAACAATTTATCCCCAAAAATAAGCCTCTCCCTTCAATGTTATAGGGTGCTCCCTTAGAAACGTGGTACCCCAAAATATGACACACATTGCCAAGGCTGGAAAATTGTTATATGGGGTGGTGTGCACCACTTTGTGTTCCCATTTACAGAGACAGGGCAGTGTAGAAACACCAGATTTTATTTTTAGCATGCACAAAGAACTGTCATATACAGTGGATCGTGAAGAGCTATTCGCTGAATTTGACAAAAAATATATTAGCTATACTTGTCAATTTTGGACAAGTATGCTTTAGTATTTTTAAGATACAAAACTTTAGCAATTTATTTTTGATGCATGGCATGGCTCGTGTACATTTAGGGTATTTGGTATTTACATTTTGATGTATTTTTGCTCATACCTGCACATGCACACATGCACACACACACACACACACGCACACACACACATACTAACACACATACTGAACATGAGAAGGTAATTTTTTTTATTTGTTGACATTTATGTTAATACTGTATTTGCCATGTTACAGAATAAAATAATACATTCAAATATAATATGATAGTGGTAACAGCAAAGGAAGGATTTAATAATTATAATTAAAAATACTAAAATATGACGAGTACAGGCGAAATATAATGGGAAACATTGTTTTACTCTAACAAAATGTATTAATATTTTTATACAAAATATGAATGGCATAAAGTTATGTTAGAAATCACATAGAGCAAGATAATGACTAATACGTCCAAACTGTGAAATAGAACGTGTAATTGTATTTGTAAGACTTGCACCCAGAAAGTTTGAGTATGGCACTTCCACTCAATTCCGCAGCTTATAATGTTACTATAGATACATTATTTTGCTGACAGATGCAAATTTTGTCAAACATCTTTAACATGAAAATATAATATCAATTTCACTCCCAATAATATTTTTCCATTTTAACAGATGTCTAAATGGAAATGTAATTAATTAATTTTAAATTAAATGTTTTACTAACTTAGTAAAAGGCTTGACTTTATATTTTGGTGAGTAGAGTTTATGTAATAGATATGAAAGAAAATTGTCACTTTATATTAGAATGTCATTATTTTCCATTTGTCTGATAACAAAACTGCTTGGAGGGCAAAGAGTCCAGCTCCATGTGTTAGACATTTAGACTTGCTAGTGACTTATGCTTGTTATTGATCCAGAGGTGCATCTGGTCAAGCTAGATATACTGAATTTGCTCAACAGCCCTCTGCCACAAATTGTAGAAAAAGTTATTGCCTTGCAGAAGCTTAACTTCTGATACTGTATGATTGTCAATAAAGTATGCGGTGCATAGAACAGTGGTCTCTTAAATATTCCTTTATATGGAAACCAGATGTTCCAAAAATTAAAATCACATAAATGATCAAAGCTTGATTATGTTTGGCCATTGAAAAATGCCATCACTCTTGACTACAAGCAGATTTCTCCAGGTTTACAGGGTTGCATATTTTCTAAATAGTGACAGGCTTAAAAGTACTTTACATAACATAAGTTTGGTTAAGAAGAGCATGGTCTATACTGGAGAGACTAATGTGATTCTAGTGTGAGTCATAATTTCTTTTAATTAATAATAATAATAATAATAATAATGTAATTTCTAACAGATCATGTAAATGGGGAAATCATTTGTGTTGATTATTATGAATTAGTTTACCGTAAAATACAATAAAGGGTTTATCTAGCAATTATATCAAATAGCAACACCTATATTTTCACGACACCTTAATTAAAAAATAAAAGCCTGATTGTAAGGTCAGGACTATATCGTAGATATATGGTAGAACATTGTTTCATTTTCTTCTAAATGCTTTCACAGCTTAAACACATTTTATAAGACTCCTTTGATTGACAGGAGAGCGCTCTCCCACAATGTCTTCTTTTAGCTCTCACATTCCTCGTCAGCTGCAGCTATGCACCGTTTTGAATGAGATGAAGGCTGAAGTCTCTCCGGCACACGTACTACTGTATCAGCCAGCAACAAGTGAGACTACTTATTCATGACTCTGTGGAGCTGAATGTGTTTCATAATTATGAGAGTATATAACATGACACCATCAATAGCTGTCATTCTACTGTTCTACACAGTATCTAGCAGTATCTTCCAGTCCCCAAAGTTCAATACTTTGACAAATATACTTGGACTTTATCATACAGTAAAACACAGTTTACTCATTTTTGCTGTACTGAGCAATGCGCTAGGACTTCCCAGCATGCCTAGCTGTGGCTACAGTATGCCGGTGGGTCACAGTGGACGTCTGTGCAGGTGGCATGGTTGTAGAGCCCGGCGGGGGTCTCTCTGCCCCCTCCACGTCCTCTCCACAGGTGCTTATTTGCACATATGAGCTGCCACATGTTCCTTCACTGGCTGCAGCCTGAGGGGGCAAAATCAGTCTTCGCCCATAATCTTCACAGCCTGACCAGGCCCTTGGGCTAACAGGGGGGCACATGACGTTGCGTTTACCAAGCGCACCAGAAGTGCTAGCCTGCCAGAGCACTCCCTGAAAACTGCTGGATAACATTTCCCAGCATCTACCCCTTGCATTTCCATGCTCTTGTGCATTTTAGGTCAGGCTGAAAAGAGATATTGATGTACATAATACATCTATGTAAGAGATATCTATTCTCACAGGCACAGTAATTCAGTTTAAGATGTTCCATCACAAAATGTGCAGATATCAAACAGGCTTGGACTTCACCAGTAGTTGAAATGTTTTGCACCTGGTGTGCATGACAGAAACCCATTGTCATCGAAACAGCCTCCCACCCTAAGACGTGAATGGTTTCGCTGTGTGTGTGTGAGAGAGGGGAAGAGGGGGTGCAGGCAAGATGGGAGCTGTCCGTGTTTGAAGTGGGCATATGGTCGCCGCATTTGCATTTAATGCCCTTCAGATTACTAGTTTTAACTCGTGCTAAACACCTCGCTCGGTTGGGGCTAATTTGATGAGGTCATGCTGTGACCTCTTGACCCCCACTCTCCATGCTCCAATAAGTGAAACCAGCTGAGTCACTGTGCGAGAGAGGGCGCCGGAGCGGGTCTCTCTTCCACTCCGGCTGGATTGCCCCGGCTATTGCTAAGCTTCCCCTACCTGTCAATCTGAAGTCGTGTGCGCACGTAGCCACATGCAGGGTTGCCATGTTCTCTGCACTTCTCTCCCAGCCTCCGTAGAGCTGGAGCTCCACACGGGCGATCCACGGAGTCCTCCCAAGCAAAGCATCTAGTCAAAACACATTGAACAGACCTGGAGAGAATAACAAAATGCCCCAGTTTCTTATTGTTGTCTTCCCACTTTGAAGATGTTTGCAGGGGCAAATTAGGCCCACATATACATTCAACCAAGTATGAGTGTTCATGGCCCACAGGACCTTCATTATAACATTTATTTTCCTGTGCTTGGCTTTATGCTTTATTATGTTTCAAAGCTCTTTAAGGCTTTGCGGTGACTTTGCTGCTAAACGCAATCGTATAATTGTTGTTGTTTTTTTGGAATGAGAAGGTATACATTTAACTTTAATTAGTATAATCTGAACTCCCTATTTTTAAATATGTGTATATGTGCTAATATATATGAAGAAGAATGAAATATGCTCAATAGTCCCACAAATTATTTTCTCTCATACACATAAATACACACACATGCTCATACTAACATTTGCACACGTGCGTGCACACACACACACACACTTCTCAACATGAAAGCCTATGCATAGAAATAGTAAAAGCCCTCTTATGGAATGCTAGTGAGGGCTGTTGAAGCCCTGACACACAGTGGCAGCCCCGCTCTTTCCCATTGGAGCAGACTCAAGTGTTGTCCAGGCTCAAGAGAATAGCCCCGTATGGTCTGAAGGGCTACATTTTCCTAACCTCCAAGGCCACCGCCGCTCCGGCGCCTCAAGAGAGACTCTTTCGTGTCAAAGGGGGAAAGCCATTCAACTTGAGAACAGCCTGCAGCTTTTGATCAGTTCACAAGTTACAGTTTTGCAGGGACCCTTTTGTCATTCAAATGGGAATCTTCAAACGGCGTGTGGAAAAACATCTCTTTTGGATGTACCTTAATAGGTACGGCTTTTAACATGGGAAACTTTTAGCTAAGGACTTGGCTGAGAATATACTCTAGACTAGTGAAAGGCACGCTTAGCTCACAGGTGTAGATGGACTCCGTTTAAGAGCTCCACTCTGACCCGAGTTCCTTCCAGACATTTCTTTCTGTGTTTACTGGAGATTATATAGACTCCAAATTAAGGGATCAGGAAAAAGATTATCATAGTCATTTTAAAAACACATGAAATGAAGTGGCTTTCCCACAGTATTTCAGATCACCATGCTTGTTTATTGTATGCTGAACTTCATTATTTAACTGCAGATAAAGGATCTGGTTTAGGGTATACTCATGAGAAAGAAAATAACTAAGTATTATACCAGTATTACTGTAAGATATATGTTTGACCAGCTTTTATGATAATATTTTGTTCATGTTGTTTTCTTAAAATATTATTTTATTCACTTAACGCGCAAGGTTTATTTAATATGTAAACAATTACCAAATTACCAAACATTCTGCAAAACAATACTTAGACAATCCCTGTTTAATCTGGGGACAGTTGTGTATATCATGTGCCCCATATTGGCACTCTAAAAACTCACATTATGTTCCTATTAAAGTTCAGATGGGGGAGGGGGGCAAAACTCTTGTCAAGGTCATGTTCCAAAGGAAGGAGCCAACAATGCCAGGGCTAATCCCCTCCCTCCCCCTACTCTCTCTGACCCCAGTCTCGCGGTTTGTAGGGCTGCTGTGGGAGAGGACGAGAGGCCCCATCTTGCTGCTATAGTCCAGCATTAGGCAGCCTATGAGCTTCCGGATTATCTGCCAATTAGTGCCAATTGTAGAGGACAGCATTAAAGTAATGTTCTATAGTTTTTAATGCCATTAAACATTTTTTCCTCATCTCTGCCCTCCCTTCTCTTTGGCACAATCAAGATTGCCAGCGCTCTCCTTTGCCTTTTCTCATTTAAAATAAAAGAGTCTGGGATTTAATTTGGCATTAAGGGGCGTAGAACATGCCTTGCCAGTAGACCGTTTGTTAGAGAGAAAGAGTTAGGCTAGAAGTGAGAGAAAATCATTTTATGAGGGATACTGTGAAGGACTTGGGCCACAAGCCTCTATGTGCTGCTATATTAGAGGGGAAGTCAGCTTTGCTCTGCAGTAACATGTTGCCTGACTATTGTGCCCCCTATGGAGGAAGGGTTTGCTAGTTTTGGATTAGGAGACTCCATTATATTACCCTAATAACTGGATAAAGCCACCTCACCCAGTGCAACTGATCCCCAAGTATTAGTGCTCATGGTTTGTTATAGCAGTTTAGAACTGAAGACTGATTTCTGATATTAAGCATTTGATGGTAACACCTTTATCTCCACAGATATCACAATTTACAATATTACAGACAGACAGTGCACATGCATACCATGAGGGCTAACGCACTTGTTATTTATAGGAGAATTCCTGTAGCTGACTGTTACATTGGAATTGCAATAAACAATCTTGACAGAACTCCTCCCTCTTAATTTAAATCAAAATTATGATCTTTAGTCTGCTATAAGGGAATTTCCACATCTCTAAAAACTAAATAATTGACTCTATATGACTCTAAAAACTATTTTACAATAATTAACTGTACTGTAATCACCTTAAAGTTGCATTTTCAGGCAGATACCGTCTTTATTTTTTAAATAGCCAACTTATTAAATATACATACAGTCTAAGTTATTCTTAGGGAGTTAAAATGGATAAAGATACAGATAGTGTAGGCTAGGAGAAAGAGACAGATCATATTGTATGTGAAGGCAATAAAATAGTTTAATTTAAATGCAAACCTTTAGCCATTTTAGATCAAAGGGAATTGATGGGGAATGACCATCATTATAATGTTGGAACATATACAGTATATATATATATATATATATATATATATATGTGTGTGAAGCGTGTGTGTGTGTGTATGTAAATCTGTATGAAAATGGGGCAGAGGCATGAACATGTTCCATATAAAGCCTGCTCCTTTGATGTAAACTGTCCAGACCAATTAAGCCTGAGGACATTATTCAGAGGACAGTATTCTGATTCAAGGGTGAATCAGGTCCACTCTTACTATGTGCAGTATCTGCCCTTATTGAACCAGCAGTAAATATGTACTATGCAGTATATATATTAAAAAATATATATTTTAAATATTGAATTCTTGAAAATATAAATACATTATTAATATATTAGCAGTAGTAGTACAGTTGTAGTAGTAGTAGTAGCAGTAACATCATTACTTAATAATAATGAATAATGGCCATAGTCATCACTATAAATAATTATAAAACATAATTTCTGCCTTTAAAATGACATGCACATATACAGTACATGCTACATACACTACACTGCAGATGATCACTTTTAACGTTAATGAAAAACAACATCAAAGCTCTACAATGATCTAGTCTGTACAGTAGGCTACATCCTTGACAAAGAACCTTTCTGATCCCCTGGTCTCTAGTCTGTACAGTAGGCTATATCGCTGACAAAGAACCTTTCTGAGCCCGGGGTCAACCCCAGCCGTGTGCAGAGGTGTGGCTGCTGTCTGGTCACGGTGCTCAGGTTGGGCCCGAGGCCGGCGATCATTAGCCATCCCACTTCCCTCTCCAGTGTTAATATGGGGTCAGGCTGTGGACGAGAAGCGCTCGCTCACCCACAGCTGGCATCTACGACATCTCCGCGCTGGCTGTTTTCACTAGCTGAGTGAAAACAATCCGCCCGCTGTTCCCTCTGCTTCGCTGGCTGACCTTGCCCTTGGGCCACGCCACCGTACACCATCCCAGCTGTTGTCACTCTGGAGTCGGGGGGGGAAGCCTCCGCCATTTTGCCCTGTTTGCTTGGAAGGCGTTCTATGCTGTGGGCCCTTCCTGCAGGTATGCTGCGGTCTCTCCTCGCCCCAACAGCAGGCCTCCACTGGAGTCCACCAGGTTTGATGCAGGGCCTCCGAATGCTATTTAGATCATAATCCTAAACACATAAAAGCCCTTCCTGCCCTTCAGCTCCAAGTCTCTCTGCCTTTTGCCCTTCTTATTCCAGAGTATTCACGGTTTCCAATTGACTTTGGTCATGGTGGAAAGAGAGCTCAAGTTGATACTGTATCTCTCACCCCATGCTGTGCACTGAACAACGTGTACATTGTGTTCTGTAGTCTTCCAATGCCATTTGTAAACAATCCCTTTCATTCAGTTAGTGACTCAATAGTGTACTTACAATATGTTTTCTCAAAAGAATACATATTTCGATTTTAAATGTCAGTAGCACAGTGTATAATACTGTATGCTGCTTGTGTATGCAGACAGCTTAAGCTAACAGATGCCAACCCAAGCCCAAAACATCAGTTTATTCCTCAACACTGTTTTCCAACTTCACTTATACAAACAACAGTGCTGTCCGGGCCTCCACCTGTTTCAGGGTGCTTGAGAAATGGACTTTTCCTGAAAAGTCTGTGACCTGTAACCCCAGAGAGCAGGAAGGGGGCTGCCAGCAGGCATATGCCCTCTTGTGTGGCCAACTGCCATTTAACCCCGTAATTGTTACAAGGCAGCTCCTGGCCGTTCAAAACTTGGTTTCCGGAAATCGCTCTTAAACAATCAAATAAACGCACATGCGAGAAATTTGCCATGCCCTAGGCATATAGGCCTTAGATAGCATGTGCAGCCATCACCACCAATCCAGAGTTGAGGCCTGACACCTTTCAAAACATATAAAACATTAAGAAGATTAATCTTTGTGTCTACTACATAATAAACGTTTTTTACTTTGATGTTGTACTATACTGCCACTGCAAACACAGTAACACAGTAGCAACGTAAAGGTCAACTTAGGCGTCATGTTACACGAATCAACACCGTACTAAAATGAAATAAGTGATATAGAAAACATTTTCTCAAGAGCCTTCATTTGTGTTTAGTGTTGAATGGCAGCAGGTTCTCCGTCTGCAGATACAGTATCCCCTTCTCCTTTAATCACACCACGCTGGAGCGGGCCATCAGGTTTACTATGTGGTTCACTGCACTTGGTTATTTTCTTCCAGAGGGACACATTTGGTTTTCGCTTGGCACTTGCCTCCAGAGCCGGGCTTAGAGAGTGTCTCCCAGCAGCCTCTCTGATAGCGGCCCGCTCGCTGATTGCTTCCCAGGATCAGAGAGTACACGCAGAGTACACGGCTCAGCATGCCACACATGCTGCCAGATCAAAGGTCACTCTAGGAAGCCTGGGATTATTGGGATGGGGGGTTAAAATTATATTTTTTATCCTCCTGCTTTGTTTTTGATCACCCTATCTGAGCCACCTGCACTCCCACACCAGCTCAGGTGTTACTTTTCAGGGGGGGGGGGTCCATGTACCAGCACAACAGAGAGAGCCAACGCGACCTTGAGCAACGGCTGAGGACAGAGGTCTGCGGAGGCGTCAAGGTCGGTGGATGTGGGAACCGCTCGCCACTCAAGGGTTGGGGGGGGGGAGCGACGGAAATAGTGAACAAATCAAAGACAGCTCATGAGTGATATGGCCACTGGGGTCACACTAATTTCTTACTGTGAGTGCAGAGTATCACATTTACATACATACCAGAACTATATTGGTGGTAAAGATGTGTGTTGTGTTTCAGCAGAAGCACGAATGCCATCACACTGGAGAAGTGATTATGCAAAGATGCAAATATTACTGTAAACCAAGGTATTAAAGTGTATTTATCACTGAATGTATATTTTTAAATAAAGTGTGCCATTATCCCTGGAATGGTAAACCTTTGTAAATGAGGGGGAATGTACATTGTGCTCATTGTTATTGCAGTGCAGTCGTGGAAAAGTGCGATAATTATTTCATTGTATTTATGTCAAAATGGTTCAAATTTTTTAAACAAATACAACAAAATACACAGTGAGAGTGTCTCATTGACTTAGGTTATTGTAATAAATTCCACGGTGTTATGCACATAAAGTTGCCCAACTTCCAAAACTTTGAAAACCTATGGTAATTATTTATTAACAAAATAGAAATTCCATGTGACATATCAAAATATGTCTCTAGAGGAGGTTTGTTTTGTAAATATTCTTTAAATGTGTAAATTAGTTAAATATGAAATTTAGCGTATCCAATATTTTAATGTTAACCTGCACTGAAACTAATTTCATATTGATTTACATTATATGTTTTAACCAGTAGCATATGAAATACCATTGCTAAATTAAAACAAAAGTATGTATACTATAGTTCAATTTATGCATAATGATCTTAAAGCATATACACAGTAATATCATTCAGATAGCCTACATACCAGCATGGATTAACCTAAAAAATGACCACATTAACATACCTGCTTCATTCGACAAACAGTAGGCGTACAGTATTCCCTCTTCTAATTTGTACAGTAACTTGTCTTTACATTGTGGCTCTGTGTGTGTGTGTGTGTGTGTGTGTGTGTGTGTGTGAGAGAGAGAGAGAGAGAGAGAGAGAGAGAGAGAGAGAGAG
>JAODTR010000007.1:4872774-4891302 GCA_025399935.1 Amblyopsis rosae | reverse complement strand
ATATATATATATATATTTATAGATAGATAGATAGATAGATAGATAGATAGATAGGGAGGTGCATGTTTCATATTTCACTATATACTATGTAAGTGCAAATATAACTTGATACAGAAACAGATAATAGGGTGCCGTTACACTTACTGTATATGAAGGTATGAGAATGTGTGAAAGCAACGGCCTCTTGATCCCCTCATTTCACAACCCTATTATCCAATTGAAAACTGATCTTCAGCGAGCTCCCATTGTGTGCTTCTCTCAAAGAATAAATGCACCAAATTGATCTCTAGCCTCTGAAGTGGGTCTGTGCAGTTTGACTTTACAGATGGGACCATTTTATTCACTTCTGGCGGCAATTTACAGACATGCAAAACTGAGAACCCTCTTCAAGAACCTATGAGGAGAGCCACCTGTTTCCAAACCTTGTCGGAGCGCAATTTTCCTCCCTCACTGTGGCACTCTCCAGAGAAGCCTCTTGCTGTGACAATAGAAAACAAGGCATGTTAACAATTCACCTCTTTACAGTACGCATGTCATATAAATAAGGCCCCGGCTTGGTGGATGTGCTGATGTGTTGTGACTCCTGCTGTCAGCAGTTCTGCTCTGCCCTGTCTTCCTGTAATTTCACCTCCAATACAAAGATAGCTTTCCCAACGTTGCACATCATCATTCAAGACACTGTTTAGAGTGTTCCTGCTCAGTCATTTCCATGCGTCTTTTTAGATGTGCTATGAGGTATGATGTCAAGGATTAAACACAAGTGTAAAGGCTGTTCTTTAATGTGGGGAAAAAGGTGTCACAGCCTTGTGTGTTTTTGTAGGTCTGTAATTATTTCAATCATTTCTCAGAATCCTTCTAATCATAATGCTATTTCATTTATTCATCTAGTGGGTGACGCAATTCCCCAAGCCGAAGCTTTATATTCATTAGATTGTTTTAATGTGACTCAAAGCAGGTGTGCAAACAAACAAGCTGATACACTGAAAAGAGAGGAAACCTTTTTGCAGGGGGAACTATAATTCCAAGTGAGGTTTTATCCTATTAATCCCATGCAATGTCATTTCGCAGGTCCCTGAAATGGACTTGAAAATTGCATCTAATAGGCTTCAAATCAAGTACTAATTAAAACTGCATTAACCTTAATGAATCCATAAAATCGAGACCCCGATTTATTGGAGATGTGTTTATTATATTGACTGCTTTCAATAATACATGACGCAAACAGCTCTCTGGGATGAACCCTTCTTCCTAATGTGAACCTTCTGTGCGTGTGTGCATCAATATAGTGTGTTTTGGCCCACGTTGTCATTACAGGGCTTGTTAGAGGTTAACTTAGCAACATTAAGGCATCTTTAGAGTGGAAGAGCGGGCGGGAGCTGCATGGTGCCAATCAGCGACACAGGTGTTCATAATAGTCTGTCTAATTGCTTCATTACTTATTAGGAGGCCTGGGCTCCATTGAGCCCCGTCTGGTGGAGCCAGCATCACATCTGTATTTTGGGAAGCCCTCTTCAGCTCAAATGAGAAATCTCTCCAGAGTTTAAACATGCATCTGCTTGTTACTGTGATTTCCCAGGAGCGTGTCATTTATTTGCACGCCGATTCTGACTGAAACGCCTTTAATGGAAATTCCCACGGCACGGTGTGGCTACGTCGAATAGTGCTGTCCTCAACGTGTTGACAGCAAACTAATTTGTGGCTATGAGTGAATGTAAGAAATGAAACAAAATCAAACAATGAATGTTGTTGCTGCATTCTGTGATTTAAGTCTATTTGGCATGACCTTGCTAGTGTGTGTGTGTGTGTGTGTGTGTGCATGTGTGTGTGCTTGTGTGTGTGTGCTGGGGGAGGGGATCGGGGTGTCCTTAAGGTGCTGTGTGCATCAAACTCTTTCTGCTGGGGTTACCCGTGGGATTTCCCAAAGAGACCTGCTGTACTAATGAATCAAAGACCTCAAAAGTGAGGAGGCCCCAAGGGGTGGAAAAGGTGATTTCTTTATTACTGAAGCATCAGCGATTCTCCCGATTTACCTGAGATCCCATTTCACTCTGTTTAAAATATCCCAGCAATTAACAAAATGATAAAACACAATCTTACAGAGAAAGGCTTGCTAAATCATTCCCTTCATGCCTTTGAGATCAATGTCCCTTTAACGGCCACATTACTTCGCTCTAATTTTATGCGGAAACGGGAGATAGATTATGCAAAGGTCATAAACGTTAATGAGACATTTAACATGTCATTTGCAGGAAGTTCCTCAATAACTCGTCTCTTTCTCAGATAACTCCCCAAGCTCAAGGAGACCATGTGAAAAGATATGTTAACTTCCAGCCTCAAATCTCCAGCCACCTCTGCCCACCCAAAGAGGCCGTTGTGTAGCCACGCTTGTGTCAAGCCCGGGCATGCGCGCGTCAATTATCTCCCCACCATATGGATTTCAACTGTGGCTTTTGGCAGATGCTTGTCAAACCCCATACTGCATTTCATCTCTCATATTTCAGGGGACTGTGTGTCACCTGTGCGATTTAGATTCTGCCGATCAGTATTGCTAGTCTCTTTTTACAGTTAAATTACTGTGCAAATGTGAATCATTTATTCATGAGCGATCCCTGCAATAGACCGCTACCTGGCACTTCCTCTATACTGCAGCGTTACAGGGTGTACACTCACCTGGGAGGTTATGAAGCTCCTCAGTGTTACAGCTCAGGGTCAAGCTATTGGCCACTGTACTTTGTGGCACACCACACAGGAAAGTTGTCCGGCCCCTAAGATTAAATAAAGATAATTAAATTATTATTAAGTGGATTCGGATGTAGGATTCCTGTCTCCTCAGAGCCAGATGTTGGTGGGCATGTCTGAACCTGATTCTCTCTGACAACAGAGCTAATGGTTGCTGTCTTCATTCAAGCATGCTGACGTCCTCAGAGAGGACCATGATGTGCCTCCAGTGTGTCATCACCCTAAACAGAACATGTTATACTTGGTTTGTATCATACTTAAGATGTTCACACCACCTATGTTTGGAATCAAATAATATCAGTCTTAATACATTACATTCTTTCAACTATTCTGCTTAAATTGTTTTTAGAGTAGAACAGTATAGTATTTTACATACATGAACTAACTAAACACAAACTAGTATTTGTTTTCTAACATTGTACATTGTTTATTCAATGGGTATTTAAGAAATTGGTATTTATTGTTTTCATTAATAAAGTTGGCAGCAAAAGTAAAAGTAATTAAATGCTTACTTGATCATTTTCAGGGAAAATGTGAGAATGTGGCTAGCAAATTAAAAGAGCACTCCATGACTAAACCTATCCCTAGGACTGTTTGAAACATCACATGCCAACACAAGCCCAACCTTTTTAATCTAGCTACATGAGTATTGAGAAAACAATTGTGAAATGTGCATACTGTTTGCAGTCGATTATTAATTTCAATTTATGTAACCCCACTTACTCCCACAGTTTAATTAATGATGCTTGTTATCAGCTGTCTTTAAGTGGTAATGGACAATGCTGAATTTTGAGTGTGTACAGTGCTAGAGAAAAATCCTGCTTTACCCCTTTGTAAATTACTGCCAGAAAACAGGAGATTAACAGTGTTTGTCTCTGTTCCGGTATAGCCACATTATATGCTAAACAAGCAAATAAACACGCATTAAACGCACACCTTCAAAATGGTGACTTGAAATAGCTACCGTGGTCAGACGCGCTGGCACCCCCCTCCATCACCTAATCCACACCGTAATTCCTGATCTAATTAGAGCAACGCTCTGTGCCTGCCGCAAGAAGGGGTGGGGGAAATAGCACACATCAAGACACAGTGTGTGTGTGTGTGTGTGTGTGGGGGGGGGGTGGGGGGGAAGGGGGGTGTTAAGGGGGTTCAATGATGGTTCAACTTACACTGGATTTAAGTACACTGAACAGGTAAACACGATTGACCAAAACCACCGTCTAATCTTTCTTCCACCCTCACCCGCAATCTGTGTAACCGCATGTTTTACACACAGTAAACTGCAGTGGTAAGTGGGATTAGCGCCTCTAGTATGCCGAAAATCTATATTAAATGTCAGAGAATTATGATTTTTCTGGGCTTCCAAACTGAAAATTTCCAGTGATGTGATGAATATGAAACCTATTTTTTTGCTATATAATTTTCTTGACAACAAAACCAATCGTTAAGCGTTGACACAACTAAACATAAACAAAGCATAAACATCCTATGGCAACGAGTGGAGTGAACCTCCACGAGTCTTTCCTCATCTGGGTGAAGTGGAGTCTAACTATTAAAGGAACTAGCCCCGCTAAGCTTCAAAGTGCCTATTTGGGGGAAATAAAGTACATCGGTATTGCTTCAGGTGCTGTGTCAGAAAGACTGACGCAACCTCAGAAATAGCCTTCCTTTCCCAAGGCACCATAAAGGGTAGCAAAGGAGCCCTGACTGTATGCACTGTATGAATAGGAGCCCAAACAAACCTACTATCTAACCTGTTCAGGTCAGATATGCACTTTAATATCTCATTTCTGACATTGGAGCACCTGTCAGGACTCAACTGAATAAAACTAGCAAATGAGATGAAATAGTAGTATAGATGCAAGCGTGAGGATTAAACAGGTACTGTAAATGTGTTATTGGTCTGAAGCAATGCTCCGCACAATGTGCTAAAGCTGCCGTTGGCTGCTCTCTACATTACATTTACGGCTAAGTATGTGTTCTCCCTAGCGGTGTATCTTTGTGGGTTGAGAAATGAAACACTCTGATCCAGAGGTACGATAGAACTGCTTTGCAAGGTCAAGGAGGCTCCCTGGTGTAATTACACGACTGTCAAACACAAAGGGCATTGTTATTGGACAAGTATAATGCCACACATTACCGGAGCATCAGGAACCACTAGCTTGGGAAGACATAGGGAGGGCATCAATTTAGCCTACTTATCTAAAGTCTCTAATTACTTGGTTTATTTGATAAACAGAACAAGGAGAATCCTTAAATGATTCTGCAAGATCCAAAGGGGATTCATTTCTTACTCCTCTGAAAAAAAAAATGCTGGTAAAATCCCTTATTTCACTCTTTAATCATGCATTAATTAGGAGCAATAGGGGCACCATTACACTTGGCATTTGGTGAGATTGCAGGAGAAAGAGAGACCAGCATTAGCCTCTCCAGAGGTGGCAGCATGCACATCAGTGGAAGACAAAAGCAACACAATCGCACCGAACAGCAGGTCGTGTGATTGAGGGGAACAGGGATCTGGGCTTGAGAACATCCCATAAACGCTGATATTTCTGAGTTAAACTCCTAATGAATTCATTGCAGTGTTGTGCAATGTCTGATTCCATGTCACGTGTCAAATTTGTCCAAATAAATACATTCAGCTACGAGCAGGTGAACATTATTCAATATTCATCTCTAGTGCATTGTATTTATTGTGGTTTTCACTGAGTTACAGATGGATAATGAAAATCAGGGGATGCGGCAACACCAGAAGGGCACGCTCATAGCTTTCTAATACAATGTTTATGAACCATTTAACACCTTTTCATGTCCCTGCTGTTTTTTACGGAGTGATTGCTTATCGTACTGTAAATGCAATACAACGGTGAATAAAATGGGTGGTGAAATGTGTTTTCAAACCGTTACGCTTTCATTCTTTTTTCTTAATTCGCAAGGCTGAATAAAGAGGTACCTTCTCAAGCAATCTCAGCCATGTTTGTTTAAGATAATTACTACTTGTCCTCCCTTTCTGCCGACCCAGATGATGCACGGAAATTACTGCTTCCCTACTTCAATCAGAGCTGGAAAAAGGGAAGGGAGAAAGGGGAACGGAGGCAGAGCAGATGGGAGGGGGGTTACTGGTAAGAGAGGAACTCTGTGAGACATGCAGAGGTCCCTCCCTGCATGACAAGAAAGGGCAGTGTCTCTGATTAATTAGCTGGAGTTGGTAATCAGTTTAATAAGACAGTTGATGGTGAGAGGTCCCCGCTGGCAGAGCCTAGCTAAGCTTAGCTCTCTGTTCAGGACCCTCGCTTTCTTCCACCAAGTAAACACGCAGTGTCTATTTACATAAACAGTTGTTTCTTTTTAGTCAAGCAATGTTTTCTTTTCCCTCCAACTGCTGAATGCCTGACACCAGTCGCTTACAACAATGGGAGAGGGAAATGCAGACAAATTCATGAATTTTTCAACATATGAGAGCTAATTAAAATGAAGCCTTTTGAAATGAATATAGTGTGAGGTACTCACTCCTAGAGTCCCACAAAGGGGATATTATTCAGCGATTGAATTATGACTTGATAGTATTCAGCCCTTTACTATGGTCAACTATACAGATGGCCAGGGTGCGTTTCATTAATTCCAATGGCAAATCTCATTAGGACAGTTATCACGGGTAACAAAACTTCACAATAATAACAAAATGGTCTCTAAGTCAGCATTGGTCAAAGGTACCTATAGGTGTTTGCTCATATGGCACTTTAGAGTTTCTGGACGGAATTTAAGTTGGTCACTAACAAAAGAACTGCAAAAAATTATTTATAAAATAGATTTCAATAAAAGGTTTTCATTTTCCATCCAATCTCAATACACTGGCTGAATTGTGTGTGTGAAATAGTTTTCAATAATTACATTGGCTGTGTGTATGCAATGTTTACATTATAGTTTGATTATATGAAATCATATCTATCTTACTTACACCTGTAGGTTATGGTTACAATCTAAATGACAATACCTACATTAAAACTAGATACAACTATTCTAGCTACCAGATAGTCTAACCAGGGGTCTCATCAAGGTGAAAGCATTATATGCAAGTGTATGACATTCGAACTCTGAAGCCCAAACTGCTCAGCTACAAGTTTGAGATTTTTCCCCATTTGTCCATTAATTCCGATCTCTCTGGCACAATTCCATACAGGAAACAAATGGTGTTCTTTGACAGAATATTTACTGGTGAAGATTTTTCTGTTACAGATTGTTCTCTTGGGGAAAAAAGTAGTTGCTGTCATAACATGGCAGTTTCTCGACTAAGCTCTGAGGACTTGGCCCCAGATAAGAGACCACCACATCATCAACGTTAATGATCGTCCGTTGTACAACACAAAGACCGTTAAGAAGAAGATAGAGCACAGAAATAATTTAGGCACAGCTAAGTGGTCTATTGTCATTCAAATGATAAATTATGCTTGGCAGGGGTTTTAAAATCACTTTTACAAAGCAATTGTTTGTGTCGAGACAAGGTTTTAGGATGTCAGAATTACTTTGGAGAGTTTTAGTTCCTTGGGGTTTGAAGGCAAATTGGTTCCATGTTCATCAAGCCTACCCTAACAGTAAGAAGCCATCAGCATGCCAAATTATTGTTTACAACAACAAGGATGGCTGTAACGCTATGCCATGAATGTATTAATGGATGTTGTTGAATGGCAGATGTACTGTTTATAATTGTGGTATTAGGGTTAACAGATGGCTAGTATTTTTCTTCCTTCTTATCAAGTCTTACATGTGCTACTACATGTTTTCTGACTAGTTTAATTTTGTATTTAGCATAAATATTCTCCTCATAATGCTGGCCACCTCTGGTTAAATCGCCTACATCCTCAGTTGGATAATAATGGCCTATGTCAATATTGTTTTCATTATTTTAAAAGGTGACATTATGTACATTTGACCATATCTGTAGGATCGGTTTGTTAGATACAAAATTATTTATGTGTGGTGAAATTCAAAGTAGTGATGGTATTGGCTACTTATCCTATAAATGCCAGGGTCTATGGGGCATCACATTCTTGAAGTCTCTGCTCCCGCTCACATGATGTTTGAGCTGTAGGCTACACCAGAGTACGGGTGGCTGAATGGAACACGGTGCAAGACGAGTACCGGTAGAGATGAATGAGAACCACACCGTTGTGGCGACTGTCCCGTTCTGCTTCATTCTTGTACTTTTTCAAGACATGCAAATAAACAAATACATGGAAAATATATTAATTAAGTGAATACCTAGCTAAAAACTTTTCCGGGTATTCTACTCGATGCTAACTGAAGAAATCCAGTAATTCCCTCTCATCAGGCCTCCATTACACAGGTACTGCATGGAATTGCTTAATATGTCATTACCTTTGTTGGGATTGTTAAATGGTTCTATAAAGAACAATGAAATATTCATTAACTAGTTAATAATTCATACAGATAAAATGCAATACAGAATGTGTGCAGTGAATATGAATTTACAATAACTGCTTGCATAGCACATTTCTTATTTTGAGCAATTTTATTTCACAATAGCAAAGAAATAATTCTATAACATTATATTATATAAATTCAATTAAACGATAAAACATATGCTTTCAAAGCATTTTAAACCAAAACACAATTTAGTAACCCGTCTATAGCAATTTTTAATGATGATGAGAAATCACATTAAACATAATCAAATGTATTAACCTAATTCCCTGCAGTTTGAAGAAGTTGTTCAGCATTTAACTTATAGGCTAGTATACTTCAAGTCAAGTACGTCAACATTGTTCCTTAGAACATAAATAACCTCAAATTGCTTTATTACAGTATGCTATTATATTATTTATAATTTTCATGAAACAGATCTACTAGGCAGGTTTTTGGTCTATTTGGCCGCAAAAGATGTGCAGTGGTATGATTCTCCAGTAATGTCAGTGGTGTGATCATTGAGGATAAATACTGCAGCTGTGTATTCATCCAATAAACTGCCAACACATATCTTCAAACCAGGTTAATTTGGTTTTAAGATCAATTCACTTTTTCCTAATTATCAATTGTGACACTGTTAATCACTTTAAAGTATATTACACTGAAAATATGACATGTCTTTGTGTTATAATTCCATGCATCTTGACAAACACAACCCATTAAGCAACCCTATAGCCTTTTCAATGAGGATGATTACGCTAATTAAAACTGCCAATGTGCCTGAATTAATCAGGTCAAACCAGCCAAAGAAATTGCCAAAATCCATACTGTCACGCTGAGGCTACATCATAATGATAAGGAATATAAAATGCTGCTAATGTGACAATGTGTGTGTGTATATACTGTATTAATTTATAAACATGGTCATTTAATAACATCACAAAATAGATAAACGTGTCCATTTGTTTAACTACAGCCGTGTGCTGTAAAAACATAATGTAGTATTGTATTAGGCCTGGTTGCGTTTATTTTCCAGATCTACAGTATGTCTGGCATCCAACATGTTCCTTTTCATGAATGAAAACAAATTTTTACCATACACCAGCTTATTTTCCAGATCTACAGTATGTCTGGCATCCAACATGTTCCTTTTCATGGATGAAAACAAATTTTTACCATACACCAGCTTATTTTCCAGATCTACAGTATGTCTGGCATCCAACATGTTCCTTTTCATGGATGAAAACTCATTTTTACCATACACCAGCTTTCCAACCATTTAATAGGATTTGTTGTTGTTATTACACACACCATGCAACAACAAATGTTTTGCTTGTTTAGAGTGTTTTTACACTTGCCTCAGGACTGAATGTTACAATAAATCATCCTAGGTCAAGGGGCTAAGATTGGCCTCCAGTATCAACCTATTGAAAGCAGATCTGCTATATGTTTAGCGGTAAAGTTGATTTTCCATCTTAAAAACACACTTAAGGCATTATACTGTGTTCAAAGAGAAAGTGAGATGCTTTTGATACAGCACTGCTCTTGGCTGTAATATTGTGGTAAAACTCAAGTAATATCAATAACCCACTTCTACATAATATACACAATGCTTAGTGCCTTTTATTTGGATGGATGGATTTATATTCTGTATATTTTTTAATACATCCAGTTGAAAGTCAAGATATGCAGACACAGATCTTTTTCATGACAATATACTGTACAACAAAGCAAAAACAGGGCAACCATTTGTCAACCTCACATAGGACCATCTCCAAAACAGTCCTCGCAGTGAAAATAATGCAAATTGAAAAAAACATTGAGTTCTTTAATATGGAAGCAAATATCAACAAAAAAGTATTCTAATATTTTGCGCTAATGACACTTTTAAATGTCTCTGATGTTCCCCCACTTCCCAGTTAAGATATATTTTTCATCCAAAGTGAAGAAACCCCATGTTGTACTTTGATGTTCTTAACACAGTTTAAAGTTGTCTCTCATTATAGAGATAATTAATAGTTTAATTAACACCCATTCTCACCAAATCACAGCTGTTCAAACAAGTCCTTGATTACGTGTAACACATAACACCCTTTTACTTTACAGTAAAAAGTTCATAATATAAAGTATATTACTACTACAATAACTAGGTTTATTTAGGCATGGTGCCTCAAATCATAGCTGGGTATAATGCTTACAAACTTTTAATGCTGATGTTTTGCCCCTTTTTTACTGATTCAGCAGACAGCGAAGCTATATCGTAGTGCACCAGGGGACAAAGTGTCAAAATATGTGCTATGCAAACAACTTAGGTGGATTCATTTTAATTATCATTACATTGAAGCAAAGCAATCATATTTCTTATGTGAAAAAAAAGTATTAAAAAAATCCAAGTTCTACGAATAAAAGTAATTATAATTTTTGCATGCGGTTTGCAATTATGTTAACACTGCCTGCGATCTGAATGAGGAAAACACATTTCAGAACAGATAGATATAAACGGTGAGAATAACATTATTTCAAAATAGTGATCAAAGTGCAATATGAGAGAAAGAATGTACATGGAATTAAATATACAAGCTTAGTGTGCCACTTGTTGTGGCCGAGAAACAATTGCATCTCTCTTATGGGTGAGGGCCAACAGCAAAAGCCTCTGTTTCATGTCTTACAACATTTCCGTCCGCTCAACTTTCAGTTTACGACTGCACACAACAGCAACCACATTTCATTTTGTATGAGCAAATCCTATCACACATTATCCTGTACATTGCATTAGGGCCCTAATCTTTCCTTTCTCTTCCTAAAAAGAAGAATTGAGTGCCTTCATGATTAACCCACTTTACAGCAATAAATAAACACATCATCCAGTAATGTACACCAGATTTAATTTGAGAAAAAAAAAAAAAAGCACAAATCACAGAAATGTTATGAAAAGTAACACACAATACAGCCACCATTGGATTCCTGTGGAATTAATATCAATGCTAAATAATGTTCCACTCATACTGCCAGGATTTCACACCATAAAACGTTTACCCCTCAAAATTGACGGTTTTATAAACACATTGATAAAAAAACGAAATAAATTCTAGAACAATTACATTTTTAATCCTTAGGCATGGTTTGTCCCGTTTTTGTTGCTTGCCATGTTTATTACATGTATCCCATGTTGCTTTTGGTTTCCCATCGTTTCTTGGCCTCAAACCTGCAAAACACAAATAGAGGGGAACCCCTTCTTCAACATTAAGACTAATCTAGGATTCAGTAGAATAAACATTAGATAAATAATATATAGTGTGAGTCGAGGTGGAGATGGTGTGTGCCTAGAGGTACTTCAGGGAGAGAAGAATAGAGATATGCTAGCTTTCGCTCCCTATAAGCTTCAAACTAAAACATCAGTTTTTGTAATGCTGGTTTCAGCATCAATGCAGTTCCAAACACAAACTTAGGCGCGGACCTTTAAATACAGAAACTTCTGACATACCCCCAAGCAATCTGCTTCTTCCTTTTTTGGGCCGCTCTCTTAGCTTCCTCTTCCTGTTTGCTTTGGACAAAGTCACGGCAATCAGCCGCTTGTGCGATTTGCACAGCCAGCTAGAGAAGACAGAGTCAGACAATTAAGTCAGTCATTTTGGCAAGCCAGGCCATACTAGTTTTTAACCACAAAACATCTGCATACATTATGGTTCTGTAACTATATCAAGTATTATCAACCTATTAATACATTACACAATTTAAACAGCACATTAGTTTTCAAGTTCTCGACACTAAAATATTAGTTTTGCTGAGATAAAACACATTTATGGTAACTTGATTTATTATAAAAGAAAATCATTTGTAATCAGTGCTCATTATAATAAAACTATAAAACCAATACTATAACACATGTAACACTTTAAGATGGTTGTCATGTTATTATCTAAGATGATTTTCATGTCATAATGTTTCTGTAATTATGAATTCTTCAGAAAAATTCAGTAAGCAGTCTAATATCAACAAATACATTGTTTGCAGTTATTGGTATTCATACATTGAAATTAAGAAAAATTTAACAGGGAGAATAAGTGTGTTTGAAATATTTCAAAGGGGTATATAACACTTTTTTTGTTAAAACTAGAATATTTCTGCATTTCCACCTCTTCTTCAAAAACTGTGATGGCTTTTTCCACTCATCGTCAGTATCAAACTTCTACTGGAAATACTGTGGGCAGACCTCTGAAGTGCAAAGAATGGCCGTGACTGCAAGAGGCAAACATTCAAATCCCAGGGAAGACGTGTGTGTATTGTGGATCAGAATAATCCCAACAACCAGTAGCACAGAAGCACGGGAAACAAAGGGAGAAATCCTGCCTTCGCCGTCACTCCTGAGATAGGTTTATTACTCAACCAAACCAGACTATGATAAACAACTTGGAACAATTTCACCAAACCATTTGGCAATTTTCTTTAATGGTTACAGTACAATCAGGGGATAGAAAGTCTTAAGGTAATGAAGAAATGTGCGACCATTGCGCCACTTGACAAAAATAAAAAAATTAAAAAGACTTAAAAAAAAAAGGAGAAGCTAAAAAAAATTTCAATTATAATTAAGTGGGATAAACTTTATTAGAAAGACTGAAACTAAAATATCTCCTAATGCATGCTGGGATTAAGCAGGTCAGAGTGAGCAGGCAGGAAAAATTTAACTCTAAAGGCTTTTTATCACCATATTTCAGGAACCAAGGGTGTAAAATGTTCTAATTTGGGATACATTAAAAGCCATAAAGGTCTTTCAAAAAGATTAATGGTACTTTGCTTGGATTTAAGATAAGGGTTTCGGCTGGCTGCAAGAACTGGGCTCTGGCGGGGCCCTCAGGGCATTCATCTATACAGTCACTTGGAAGATTTGAGAACACGTCTGCATAACCTGAAGCATACATACTATGACAGTTTTCTAATGCCTTGCCATTTTAGAGATTTTTACGTCTACATGATGTTTCTAGTGCTATTCAATGGTAAAAGGAAAGGGTGATTTCTCATGTGTTTGAAGATGTTATGATAGATAATACCAACCCAGGGCTCTCCAAGCATCAGGATCAAGTGCTATATAGGTGCTAAATTATCTTTGGATTCAATGTGCAGTGATCATAAATAAAAACGGCATATTAAATTGTTGCTAAAGCTACATAAAGCCCCCGCTCATACATTTACCCAATATAAAGCCATTCAAGACATCTTTCAAGACATAAAAAAAGATATACCCTCCTTCCAGCACAACAATAACCCACATTGACCTGTCCTCTTGTAGAGAGTAATTGAAATGCAATGGTTGTGAAAACACAACTTTCCAAAAATTCCAAAAATTCTAACAGCCTTTCATGCCCCTTCCCCAATATTCAGTGTTGTAACTATATTTAAAGCATAAAAGGTCCTTCGCTTTTTTTTTGTCTCTCTGACTTTTCTTTCCTATCAGTTTAGTCTACAATCCCTGACTGTCTTTACTGGGGCTCAACATTGATGTCAACCAAGTTACCTAGGAGACCGGACAGATCAGAGACAAAAAAAGAAAAAAGAAAAAGAAAAAGCCCCTCAAATGTCTGATTAATCAAGCCTTGCAAACAGCTTATTTCTTTTAGCCTGCATGCAAGTATGAAAATGAGATTCCGAGAGCAGTACATTGTGCAGATTTGTTCATTCTTATCTGAACAAAGCCAGCGGCAGCTTATTTCATGGATCACTGGCACTGTCACCGCTGTGGCGCTGAGCAGGTGACGGCTCCCCTTTCTGCAGCGAGAACGAAATTAGTAAAAAGTCGGCACAAATTAGCCTCTCATATTTTCCGTAATATGACATTATTTTTCATTTACTTTTTTGATCCACTTTTCAGGATTTCGCCCTGCCACCCCCACCAATGCCTGCATCTTAGTGCCAAATCCTTTTACATCAGAAGCTTGGGAGAAAAAAAAAGACAACGTGAAGCAAGAGTGAAAATACAAAGCTGGAACAAAGACAGAAGCCACAAAAGCTCTTGAATTCATGTTTGTAACATTCATCAAAAGGCTATTTTCCCACCCATTACGCCAATATTAATTTACAGTTAAATGTCCATTACATCCTTTAGTTTATGTGTATGGCTTTCACTTGAATCTCTCCCGAGCCCAACAGCTAACAAAGTCCATTCAAAAAGATGTAATACTGTGACCTTAAAATAATTTCAAAGGCAGGAAATTCGTGGCAGACAATGCTGGCACTGCAACAGCAATAGCTTAAGACCACTAGGAGAGTTAAATCACTTGTACCATATTCTGAAGCTATGTAGTTGTATAACCATGGAGTTTTAAGTGGACAACCAAACATGCGACCTCAATGCAGCACTCAAAAATACAGAAAAGTAAAACTTCCTCATAAAAACTGTTCCAAACACTGCATTCAGTAGTAATAAACTACAATGTAGAACTGTGGAATGTTTAAATTCTCACAATGAGTACAGAAACACAATAGCTTCAATAAAAGTACCTCCAAAAAGACATAAGTTCAATAAACGCCAACAATAATGTCTTCACATGGATAAAGTGTTAAAACTCTTATTATTAGCACATTAAAATAAACGATGGCTTTAAAAAAAAGGACTAGACTTAAACCCATTCATAAATTTCCTATCCAGGGAAGTCTCTTCCAATTAAAACGTGTGAGAGGTGGATTAACAAGGGCTATATGGCTTTGCCACGCTAAATCACATCCCCGAGCTGCTCTGCTGCATTTGACGTGTAAACTATTAATGACCAGACTAATTCCCTTATCGCGCTACCTTAATGCCTAAATAATGTGGCCTTAGTCAACTTTGGAAAGCAGGGCTATATATGAAAGGAATGAATATCAGATTAGGCAGATCATATGCAATTTCAGTGTAATTGTGAGTGAGGTGTGGGAGAAAGCACACAAAAAAAGTGTCTGGATAAGGCTAAAGTAAAAATGTTGTAAAAACTAGCAAGATCAGTAAAGTCCTGAGCCCCTGTTCAACTAATAAGTAATAGCACCCATCTACTGTACATAGGTCAAAAGGGAGCATTCTGAGTCAAATTACTTCTGTTCATAGAACTTGATGTTCAGCATGCTATTTTATCCTTACATCCATGTTAAATATCAGGGCACAAGAACAAAACACATCTTAGTCAAGGATTGTGTGTGGCACTTACCCACAGTATCAATGCAGTTGACCTTTTAGACTAGAGGTAAAGCTTTAAGTGTTGCTTAAAATCTAGATTTATTCAAAGTGTCAGATTAACAGATCAGACACCAAATTTTTCTAAAACTGTGGCATTTACCTTTTATAATACGATATTCTCAGAGTATTCTCTCAAAAAGATTACCAGTCTGTCATGGGGCTAGCCACATAAGAGGTTTATGTAATCTTGCCACCACTTTGACAAACAGCATTACATGGCATGCAAAAAGAGAGCCACTCCAGGGAAGGCACAGTAGAACCGCCAGTGGTATAATGCTAGTCTGTTCTAATAATCTGATGCCAGATACTCATGCCATGCCATCTTTAGGGACTAGCACAAAGAATCTCAGAAACTTTGTCTGCTTTGTGCACATTCCATTATCATGCTTCTTCTGAGTAGGGTAGGCTTATTAGCAAGCTTTGAACTCACACTTACAGTAATATGTCATCAACAGTTTTAGAAGCTAATTAGAAGAACAGTTTAATTAATGGCAGTCATATAAAAAAAAAAAACGAGGGTGCTAAGCTTCCACTACCACCAATTAAGGCCTAATTACAAACAAATTATATATGTGTTTTGCTGTGGGCTTTAATTAAAAAAATTACTTTAATTAAAAGGGAAAACATGCTAATTAATTAAACAGCACACAAATCTACATTGAAAAGTATGCTTTGTCTATCAAGTAATTAATGAAACAATAATCCAAATGAGATTCCCAGGCATTTGATAAAAGCTTAGTACCCATTTCAAAATCTATTTCAGAATTAATGGGTGAACATTTAACGTGAGTCATGGAGAGATACAATAAAAGTTCATTCTGTGATAAATTGCTAATGCTGAAGGAGGAAATTAACAAAGAAGAGTGTCCCTTAACTTTCCAAGAGTCGCCTGGAGGTCTTGACGGGAGAGTCGGCTTCATGTACTCGTGGGCGGGGAACATATAAATCTGATAAGTACTTTCCACAAAAGCATCATTAATGTATGATTACTAACATGGGCATGGCAGGCAAAGGTGGTGAGAATAAAGACAGTTAAAAACATAAATAACATGAAATACTCTTAGTTCAGCTCATTGTCTTAACTAAGCCACCATGTCTTTTCATAGAAAGCCTGCCGAACCACCTATGCTTCGTAGTATTAAAGCAAGGCTTTCTGAAGGGTATACTTCAAGGATATTGTGGCTTTATATTCATTAGTCAAGACTGAAACAAGAGCTGCCACATAATAAAGAATGGAAAAGTCTGCTAGAAATTTGAATCGCTGTGTGCATACATTGCACAGACTAAACATTAGAGGCAATGCTTTATGAAACTTTATGAACTAGGTGAATCCTGCTTTTAAATCACTTGACCACTTTCTCTGTGTGCCATTCAGCTGGTAATACCCCAAAGGTGTGTGCCCCTGAAGAGGGTATTGTACCAATTACACCAGTGTGTTGGACTGGTGTTGGAATTTCCAAAAGTGTAATAAACTGAAAGATATGTAACAAAAAGATGTACATTTTTTTATATTTGGTCAGTATCAATTTGTTTTACAGCCACACTGTACTATGAGTGCTATGGGGAAACTGGAAGTCCTAACATGGTGTGACATTCTATTGGCTCCTACTATACATACACTATGGAAAGTAACTGCCCTACTGTATTTTAGGAGTCCAGTTATTCAGTATTCTAAAAAGAAACAAAACAGAGAGAAGTAAGTCTTTCCGAAATTAAAGGTTTTCAACATTTTCAGTGATGGATTTATAATTACGAGTATATTAATTTACAATTGGCCTGAGCACAGTTACAGTATATGCAAATGATTATGTCATGTCAGTTTTTCTCTTACATGTCGATTATGGTTTGCTAGAACAGAAACAAAAAAAATCACTAGTTCTCAATGTGAGGGTCAGGACCCTAAAGGGGGTTGTAGGATTATTTTCTGGTGGGCACAAGATGATTTAAAGTATGTTGTTTTAATACAATGTTATTCCCTGTTTCCTACTGTGTTCATGGTTTTTACATTTTATATCATGTTATTTCATTCACCACTAATTTGCATATATGACACGTTGCAGCCGACAGTTCTTAATTTAATTTATCGTATTTTTGGTGACCATAGAGGTCACAAAGGCTGAGAACCAATTATCTAGGTAGGCAAAAGAACATAACACTCTACTTCTGATGAATATTTAATTGTACTGACCTTAAAACAATAAGTTATTTTTTTAGAATTGCCAGGGAACTCAATCTTTATAATATGAACTGCCAGATGCTATCACATGTCCTGGCAGAAGATGAGCTGGTCATATATAGGTAATATATAGGTAATGATCTGAGATTAGGAGCACACTCTTAAAGGGAGTCCCCCTAATCTCACCTTGTTACCTGTATAAAAGACACCTGTCCACAGAAGCAATCAATCAATTAGAACTCTCCACTATGGCAAGACCAATGAGCTGTCCAAGAATGTCAGGGACAAGATTGTAGACCTACACAAGACTGTAATGGGCTACAAGACCATTGCCAAGCAGTTTAGTGAGAAGGTGACCACATGTGGTTATTCGCAAATGGAGGAAATACAAAATAAATGTCATTCTCCCTCGGTCTGGGGCTCCGTGCAGGATCTCACATCGTGGAGTTGCAATAATCATGAGAACAATAAGGAATCACCCCAGAACTACACGAGAGGATCTTGTCAATGATCAAGGCAGCTTGGACCATGGTCACCAAGAAAACAATTGGTAACACACTAAGCCGCAAAGGACTGAAATCCTGCAGCGCCTGCAAGGTCCCCCTGCTCAAGAAAGCACATGTACTGTACAGGCCCGTCTGAAGTTTGCTAATGAACATCTGAATGATTTAGTGCAGAACTGGGTGAAAATGTTGTGGTCAGTTGAGACCAAAATCAAGCTCTTTGGTATCAACTCAACCCACCGTGTTTGGAGAAAGAGAAATTCTGCCTATGACCACAAGAACACTATCCCCACCATTAAACATGGTGGTGGAAACATTATGCTTTGGGGTGCTTTTCTGTAGCCTGGTGTAACCAGACACTATTTACTTTGTAATCTCAGCTAAATAAATTGAGCTGACAGCATTGTGGTCTCAGGGGAGGGGCCAGACTAAGAATGGTTCAGAAGACCCCCATGAAGAACTCACTAAGAGAAGGAGTTACC
>JAODTR010000007.1:4856150-4867843 GCA_025399935.1 Amblyopsis rosae | reverse complement strand
AGCGTAACGTCTGAGTGTCGTAAATACATACACTCCCAAAGGCTACAACCATGGATGTATTATAAGAAGCTACAACTGGCTAATATGGCGCTGGGGGAATTTGTGCATAAATAGTGCACACGCCCTAGATCAGACGTCATATTCGATGGGCTAGCTAGCCTCATGAAAAAAATAAAATGTAAACATTGCGGTTTGCGGCACCGGCGGTTGCTTTCCACGGCCTGCGGTTGGATTAGCAACACCGCGGTATTCCAATTTTGCAGTTATCGCGACAGCCCTAGTTATTATAAGTAATTTAAATGCTTTAAGATCATCATATCAGTTTACAAAGTGCAGCAACAAGCAAATACTAATTACAGCCATTTGCAAAGCTTACCAGGTCAAAGGTTATTTTCAGTGTCGTACTACTGTAAAGACCAAGGCCAATAACTCTGGAATGCGGCTATTAAACTTTAGCTTAATGTAAGCATCACACAGGACAAAAAAAACATCTACTTTGATACCGAATGCATTGTGATTCCCTATATGTGCAATACTACTGTAGTTGGGTGTCTTTTAAACCACAATAATGTTTGTGTGGGATACATTTTCTGCTAAATTAGTTTCAAACCACTTGATCCTTGATACCTACCAAGGCGGTTAGCTACAAAACTTCAGGCACTACTACATTTAGGGACATGTACACTTCAAAGGTATGAAACTCTTACCTGGAGAATGATTTAACAGTTAGGTTGAAAGCAATGTGCCCTTCATTAAAAAGCAGAGCCATAAGTCCTTTAGACACTGCAGCACTTCAAAACTAAGGGGAGGGCTTTCCATTAACTCAATAGAAAAGGGCTGCAGGACTCAATAGTGGGTGTCTGCATGTGTTTTTGTTCCTCGATGTCTTTGCGGGAGAAATGGCCACGGATCAATTAGCCTGATTTGTTACAGCAGGAGAACCCCAAAGATCTCTTATCAGCACAACGTACCTCTCGAGTGGCAAGTCTGTTGCTCATCTCCTCCGCCTTTGCAATGTCCCCTTCAGCTATGGCACTCTCTATGCTCTTTTCTAGGCCGGACTGCAATAGAGGGGGAAATATATATATATATATATATCGTGTTTTTTTTTTAATGGGCAGAAAAAAAATATCAAAGAGTAACTTCAAAAGTCTCCAGGGCCTTATTTTTAATATGATTGCTATTACTACAAATATGTAGATTCCTCACAAATGAAAACCTTTTTGATTGGATATTAGTGGGAAATCTTAGAAATGCTACAAGAGATTACCAAACATAAATGTGACTCTTTAATTACACATTTCCATTACAAGCCTAAGCAAAGGGGGTGCAAAGAAGCCCCCGGTTAGTGAGGGCAAGGCAGTTCTGCAATGACGAGACTATGTTACGAAGCAGAGCACCACTTTTTTTCAGACCCAATTGGTATCCACTATAAATGATACAGGAGAATAAGAGACTGTAATTATTAATACTTTTCTGTGGGACCTTAAGTTAAATGTACATACAGGACATATACAGGACAATGTTAAAACGGTTGTGTATTTTTATTGGCCAGAGGGGGCAGAATGGAGTTACTGCAAGTCTCTGTTGGCATTGTTTTAAAATTACCTTTGAATGAACATTTTAATTACTGTAGCTTAATTTAAGATATATTTCCATTTTGACCTGACATGGAAATACATTTCAAATGTAAAATATCAATTTCATTCTGAGGTAACTTTTTAAATTGCATTTGTCTTGGTTTTGTTACCTTTTATGAACAGAAAATATTCAGAAAATAATTGTATTGCTTGAGCCAGTCATATAAAATGCCATATAGAAATGCAATTTCCTGCTATTACCACCTTTCACTGAACTGTATGACAATATTATACAGTATATTATTACAATTAAATGTATTTGATAAATGAAGGCCATGTTATCATTGCGTTGACATGCTCCATTTAATTTAAAAATGTAATACTCCAAGTGATCCAAATTATTTAATATTGTATTCACACCATTTCCTATTCATTTGGACAGCACTACTGTTCATTAAATTTAAATATATGTTGGCTTTAATAGCAATTTACTTGTCATGGCTGTATTGGCTATTTATGCTTTTTCTTAAATTTTTCTTTAAAAAAAATGCTTTTCTTAAAAAATGTAAACAGCAACAATCCATTTATAATGATTGACATATACATGTGGATAGGGTTAAGATATTATTAGATATTTTTATTTCTTTTTAAGAAAAAATCATTTCATTTAAACCAAACAGGAGAACAGATCATCCTAATAATATACTGAATGATAATACTTAATATTATTCTCAGTTTCAGGTTGAGATAAAATAAGGATTTTTGTAAAATGTATGCTCTACCAAATGTAACAGAAAATACATGGCAGAAAGGGTGTTAATAAGATCTATGATCAAGAGTGAATTGGAAAAACATCAGCAACAGGTTTAAAGCACTGTTACCTTTGGAGGAGGTGTGGCACATGCAGGGGGCTGAAATCTATCATTCACACCAAAATACTGCTTAAGGCCATCCCAATACTTCTGGTTCTCAATCGGAGGCTTTCTGCTGTGCGAGATTAGAGAAGAGATCAGAAACACCAAACATTTGATTCAAGGCCACAGCTCTATCACTGAACTAGGGTGTAAGCGCTGGTCTATTTTGACCAATAAACTGAACAAAAGACAGTAGTCAATTAAAATATAATCTTAAAGGCAAACCCAATTTGTGTTACTTAACTTAAGTTTTATAATTTGTTTACATATAACAAGATTTTGCTACTTAATTTACATTTTATAATTTGCTTCCATATTACGTGAACATGCATTTTTTTACCTTTCCTGTGTTAACTCTTTGCTGTCTGTTACTGTTGAGACATGACAACACAATGCATGTTATTGTTAATTATTATTGTATTTATTATTTTATTAATCACAATAGCCTAATTTGTTTTAAAAAATGTATGTGAACTAAACTGGTGGGAATTTCATATACAATATAATGCATAGGCATGCCGTTTTGACATTACTATCTATTCTTTACAGTAGTAGTATTTGTTCCAATAGTTACTAGTATGAATCTCAATAGTTACTAGTTACAAATAGATAAGAACAATGTTGGAGATATATTTATTTACATTGAGCAAGCATTATTAACATGAGATCACCAAGCTTTCCTGGTCTGGGCCATTTGTTCAGGTCAAAGAATGAAACCATTTTTCTGGGTGCTGCACATAAAAAGTTGCATGCTATTGTTTTTCTTACAAAGTAGATAAAAAGGCTAGAACATGGGCAGGACTCACACTGAAAAGTGCTGAGCAGAATAGCTAGACCATATTTTGTGTCCTACACAGCATACATACAGAATCATGCTGTCTTTTACTTTACACCGACCACTGCTCACAGCCTTTTGGGAACTAATAAAAAAATAAAAGGCTGCGAGATCCACATATCCTATTAGCAGCTAGGCGCTAATTAACATAGCCTATATAGATACCTTGTTGTCAATGATACTAGTAGATCTGAAGATCTACAGTATCTTCATTCAAATATTTAATGGACAGCAAGAGATAATAGAAATCGCCAATCAGAATCTAGGTAAAGGCTATCAAGATTTTTTGAAACACAATAAACACAAAAACCTAATAAGAGTTGGAAGGAACTAAAACAAGCAAACTGCTGCTGTTTGCATTGGCTCAGTGTTGGCAGAGCTATACGCGGCTCTCTCTCTCTTTAGTTTTAACCCACTGAAGAAGAACTATTACTCCAATGTCTGACATTAAACTGCAGACTATGTCTCTGCTATTTACAGGGTACTGTAGCATTGGTTGATCAAGGTCGTGAGGCTTGCAATAACTGTTACGTATTGTCTCTTCTTGAAATAGCCTAGGCCTTCTGGCTCAAGATCACAGCAAATGTATGGATATGCGCCATGCTGCTCGCCTGTTCTGCTTCCTATGAATAGTGTCTTCTCTTCTTCGTTTACTATGAATTAAGGCATAGATTACATTTGATAACGCAAGCAATAGGTTACTAGATTGTGGTGTCAGTGTTGTGCTTTGCTGTTTACTAGCTAAATAAATACATGTAAAGGCCTGCGCTCTGAAACCCATTCATTCCTATGGTTTGCGCCACGCAATGGTGGTTTTGCGCCGTGCTGAGCAAAGCACGGGCGCAAGCACTGCACGCCGCTGAGGGGAGCTCGTTGCGCTGCGACGAATACCCGCGCAGCCAATAGAAATGAGGCAGCCAGCCAGGCACTGAAGTGAAAATGGAGGGAAAGTATTGCTATAGTTTGGACAATGAAGTACAGTAGAGTACAGTATGGGCAGTTCCCAGTCAGGTGTCTGCCAATCTTACATAAGGTATGGTTGAGACCTGTCTGACCAATCCGCCCACCGCCCTCCCAGCACCACCTGTCTCTGTATACTGTACAGGTGTCACACTGTCACCCCAACCCTCCTGCCAAACAGCTTGCACATACTTCTTAATAAAAGCCTTAGCTTCAGATCGGCTTAAATGGACATGAAGGCCCACTTGCTCTAGTCTAAGCGTTTGTTTTGCCAGAATATCCACCTGCTCATTTCTGTCCACAGCAGCATAAGCAGGAAAAAGGCCTTAATAGTCCCACAACTTCCTTATTAATGTTTTCTTCTCGGATGACCGCGCAGACTCAGAAGGTATCTGAAAGAGCGTCCTCGCTCGAGCATGCGCCTGTGCGTGCAGCATGCACAATCGCGACGACAATATGCAAATTAACATGTTGCTAGACGACTCCCAGTCGCTATTCCAAGCCTTGGTGTAGTTCTAGCTTTAGATAGTTAAAATATGGCCCTTTGTGTCTAAATATATACTAGTAACTATTGGAATATACTTGTATCTAATGTATTTTACTAGTAAAGATACAGTAGAATAACTAGTAACTATTGGAATAGATATTAGAAAACTATTCAAATAGATGCTAGTGTCTAAAGGATAGTAGTAACAAGTTGAAAAGATATTAGTAACTAATTGAATAGATAGTCTGTAATAAAAATATACAAGTAAGTCTTAGAGAATAAATGTCAAAATGGCTTGTCTAGTGACTATTGGAATAGATACTAGACATCTAAAGATGGCTTGGCATATACTATGAGCACTAGGGTAAATGTTGTAGGGATGTAACAACCATTCGGTTCAGTATGGAATATTGTATTAAACCATTTGTTTTAGTACAATAGTATCAGGAAAATATGTTCCTGTGTTTGATATAAAATACAAATTAGTTTAGGCTAGTATTGTATTTGATTATCTATAAAAAGGATAGACATTTTACTTCTATATTGATGAAAGGCTGTGCCAAATCTGCATGTATTACTACTACATACTGTATACAAGCAAGATATTTACATTAATCTAACAACATCAAGTCTGTTCATATCATACCTTTCTTGTGTCGTCTATGTCTTCTTCTGGGTATTTGTGTCATCTTGACCTCATTCTTCCTCTTCTGCAATTCTTTAAATCTCTAAAAATGCATAGATTAACATGAACACGTACTATACAAAAAGATGGTGGATGGAATATATGGTAAAAACACAATGACAGCAAATAAACTACATAGTCAAACCTGGGACGTGTTTCCCCGTTTATATAATTTTGTTATTATGCTATATGGCATTGGCAAGCAACATACTTGCCACATTTCCTGAGAAATGCCAGGTAAATTGCAGCTGGAGGATTCAGTTTCTTGATCAGTGGCGTGTGATGAATCTACTTCTACCAGTGAACAAATCTTTCCCTCCACTTCGGGAGAGCGCCTGTCCCCTCTTTCGTGCTGGATGTTACAATCGCCCAGGTCATCTGAGCTAATATCATCTTCTTTTAAGTCCTTGGGAAGAAGTCCGCTGTACATGATGAAACAAAATGCTAAATCATAAATAAATCAACTATTTGAGACTACAAAGGAAACTCGCAGTGTAAATGGAAGAGCAAGTCACATTTCCTGGTAAACAACGTGACGTTAGAAATTACAACGCACCCATTGGCTAATACCTGGTCGCTCAACCAATCATCATATGCGTTCATTGCGTTGGCTGTGGTGCACAAGTGCGCCGCATGGGTCTATAGTAGCTAAATACTGTAGATAGGTAATTAAATAGTTATAGTTCCAATTTGAATCCTGCTACATCTAACGTCGGTTACGTGTTGTTGAAACCTGATTCAAGTAGGGACAATTTGGAGAAGATATTCTGCTGTGGGACGTTATTGAGAAAGGTGGTTTGATGCATTATAATACTGAGGTGATTATTTGGTCCACAAGACTGAAATGCCACTGACATGCACATACATTACCAAGGAAGTTGCAAATGTTAACATACATTTGTGTCATGTTCTCTGAGAGATAAGCCTTCTTTTGAGACCAATGGTTGGCAATTTATTCAAACTGCTTGAGGCATTACATTATTATTAGAATGATTAGCATGCAAATCGTATAGCCTCTAGCGTTGGCAAAGGGACATATACCCTTAAATTGCTCTTTCACACTTATTCACATTAGGGTTTCTTTTCGTTGCAATCTTATTGCAAAGCAAATAGTACATAAATTACATCCTGTATTTTGTGCTATATACATTTAGAAGGCTGAGACCTATAATATATAATCAGTTCAGTTATATATTTATGCGTTAAAATCAGGTGTGAGTAGACATTTATAAATGTATGTATTAAATGTTTAAAACAAATAAACCTTGAGACGTTGCATCCTTCTTGACAATGTCTCCTACTATACGTGATAAATTCATAATAAGTGGCTATAAGGATATTGGATGTCATCTTGAACATGTAAAATGCCCCCTAAAATATGCAACCATTGGTATCACTCACTCAGCATTAACATGACATAAATAACAGTACATGAACATGTGATGGGCATGATGGCACTGAAGGTAGTTCAGTCTTGTTAGCGTAATAGCACTAACAATAACACTTGCTATTACGCCTTCAATGTGGGATGTATTTTTATTACTTTGTCTTGTGAACCACTGTTCCTCTTTTATTTCTCATTTTGTGTGATTTCTCATTCTTCAGTGGTCTGAAGATCTGTCTTCATGCATGTCTCCTCCCTCTCTCCTGGCATGTCCCCCAGTTCATTATTTCCATAATTTCTTGGTAATTTGGAGTTGGCTGTTTAAAACTTAGAGCGTCTTATTAAGTTTTGGCCATGGTGGATAAGAGGCAGTACTGTAAGAGCATGGAGATAAACTAATCATCTTAAAACCCTAATTATTAGTATCTTACTGTGACAGACTGTTTTTGCGAGCCAGCCAAATTGAGCCTTAAATGAGGGAAGGCATATCTGTAGAAGTAGTAATAATTTTAAGTCATCTCGATCTGGCTTGGTGTGGCAGAATTCATTAGTGCAGATTAGCACTGTGTGTACAAAGTAAATGAGATATCTAATAGCATACGTGGAGGTCCAGACTTTTCAACTCAGTTTAAGAATGATGTCAAAAGCAGATTATATACATTTTAATATTATTTTGCTATGTAGACTTTCCTGCTCCCTTAGTAGTTTTACTAAAAATTAGCACTAATAAATCACTGACCTCCCACTCACCATGTTCCTATTTTAGGCTGCAGAAAGGTGAGGAAATTAACTTCAGATCAGATTATTCTGTGTTACTCTGATGCAGAGCCAAGTAGATGTATTTATTTTTCACAAGGATACAATGGAAGTTAATTATGTGTGTAAGGAGAAGGTTGGGAGAAATAATAAGATTACAAAGAATAATTTGCTGATATAATTACACCAAAATTGGGTACACACAATTGTAAAATACATGTATTGCTTGACCTGGGTTAGCCAGTGAAATAAATCCTCCTTCTATAGCCTTTGTTAATTTGTTTTTATCATCTCCAAGTGGTGTTTGTGCAGGCAGTTCAATTTGCATGTGTAATTCCACTGTGCAAATTGACAACAAGTAGATAATTCTAGAAAATAGGCTGGTTGCAGGCCCCTGCTATCTTCCCAAGCCTATTCATTTTGAGGAACCGCTGAGGCATGAAACTCATACATCAACTATTTCCTGACAACGCTTAGGCTTATTGTCCCCTAAAATGTCATTACAGCCATTATTTATGAAGCTAATTCATTTATTAAACCATATTTACTCTGACAGAATGTGTCACATTCTATCCATATCCTAAGTATTCCTTTTGAACAGTGTCTTTCATTAAGCGTAAAACCTCACAAAGTTTTGAATTCACCTTATTTGCTTTACTTGCACATAATGGTATAAATATTGCATGCAAGAATGCCAATAGTTATAGTTTTATTAACTTTTTTGATGAGAAATGGAAAAGTAAACTTTGCACAGTATACAGCAATCTTGTGTCAAACAAATTACACAAAAAAACAGACGAATGTTAAAATCACAGCATTCTTTGTGTGTGATTTTTTCCTTACAATTGAAACCTTAGTTATTAAAGGTACACTCCTCAATTTACCTATCATAAGCCACGCCCCTTTTAGAATTATAGAAAGATGTGCATTGTAATGCATTAAAATGGAGCAAAAATGGAATGGATTTGGTGGGCGGCGTGTCACCAACTTGCTGTGGAGGTTGAAGTAAGCAGCGCCTAGACAGCTAAATCTACTATGCATGGCCTGAAACAAAGTCAATTTATCTCAAAATAGTTTGCTGCAGAAATACTGTTGGGCTCTCAGATTAATCGTAGGTACTAAGGAATTAATGTTATATACTCAAAATATTCATTATCGCCCCCAGAAATAAATGATGGGCAATGGTGAAATCCATGTACCGCCCCATTGACTTTCATGGAACGCTGGGTTGTTCTTTTCTGTACAAAGGGTAAAAAGTCGCCCCCCCCCCCCCCCTTCCGCTTCCAATAATCAAATGCGGAAATGTTCATTGGACCAAAGTCCCCAGGATTGAGCAGGAGGCTTGCAATCTCTTCCGGGTATGGTTGCCAATGACGATACTACGTCTGGGGGCATAAAGCCTATATTCCCATTGACACCCATTCAAAAACAAGCACCTCTTAAATGAATATTAACATTGCTTGAACACTGCACAAGATCTAAAATGATTCTTTATATTATGAAGTTTTATGTGTGGGGGTCGATAATTTTTGTTAAATGTCTTAAAGCCCAGGAAAGCAATTTTTTCTTGCATGACGTCAATGCAGGGAATGAGCAAAGGTCATACATTGGAGTTTGTTTGGTTACCATCAAGTCGGGACAGCGCAAGGACACACATTTTGTTTATTTTACCGTGATTAATATTACCATATGTTGTGGATTTATTATGGCCCATGGATTAAACTAAACCAGGTATTAGGTGCAGGTCTTGCTCTGCGTTTAAAAAACATATCTTAGATAACTTTGGTAAGCTAAATGTACACATGAAAACGACTGCTAAGCTACAGTTGGCCTAGGCACAATGCAGTACCGTAAGAGCTATATTAACAGCATGTAGGCATCACAACATGTACCTAAATACATTTTTAAAAAGTAATATTTTTCATTCCTTTATTACATTCTTAAAACAGTCTAATGTTTTACAAACAACAAATAATCGTGCACTGTCCCTATGAGGACGACAGTGCTATGTCTAGAGCACAGTAGCCTGTAGGCTACAAGGTTTGTTCATGTCGAATGCTAGTGTCCAGTGCTGTGATGTGAACACACATAAGTGACCGTTGAAAAATGTGCATGATTGTTATGACTGATGTCTGCCCCCAAAAACTCTGATTAGGCTCCACCCATTCTGCCAGATACGTTATACAGGCCGCGCCCCCTTTTGGGGGATAGGAAATGACACTCGCCATAGACCTCAATAGCAGTAGAAAACAAACCATTATTATATTTGTTTATAAATTATGTCTAAACACTCTTCGTGCCATATAACATAACAAAAGGCATAAAATACAGTACATCACAAATATAGATTTAGTCATGTTCTAGTCATGTTCTTCAACCACCAGCATTAATAATGTCAATTGAGTAGGCTATTGTAATGCTTGCTTTCTGGTACTGGAAAAAGAGATGGATTTTCTTCATAGGTCTGTCTTCGGTGGTGGAAATGGAGGGCGAGTAATCAGGATCATCATAGTTAGCTAAGATTAGCATTAGCTAAAGTATCGATCCAAATAAATTGTCTATATCTTCATCGTTATATAATTCAGACATATCAGACAATAGATAGTTAAATTAGCTGGATTACCTAATACGAAATGTTGTCCATACAAGTTGTCCATCTGATGGTCAATAACAGTAGTGTACGATGGTATATTCTCGTTATATCTTCCCTTATATAGGAAATGGTAGGAGAACACACCGCATGAAAGCATTTTTGGATTTACTGTTTGTGCAACAATTTGACATACTGTACAACACAACTATCCATTAATGGATGGTGGCTGTCCCTTTAAATCAGATGGATAATGCCGCCATCATATATTCCAGTCTGACAGACATCTTCCCAAATGAGTGTAGTGATTTTTAACAAACACCCTTAGCGATATAAAGTTAAATTCAGTAGTTCCTGTGTCTCGCTCCCTGGCCTGTTGCTGCTGACTTACAGAAGTGTCAGTTTAGCCAGGCACAATTCATGACAGTGTGAATCATTTTGAATGGTTAGGAATAAAGTAGCCTAATGCATTTGGGGTCAAACATTTTAATGAATTTGAATGAATGTATGTTCTCTCTGAATAATTCAATTACACTTTTCTCATATATCTGTTTCTTTTTCAACTCACGTCACCAAAAATAACTTATCACAGCAGTTATGATATTTGAACTGTTTTACAATATTGATTTGGAGGCATGACATTTTAATTAATACTTGGTGTTAGCTGTCATAGGCAGCCAGTCCCATTGATTAGTATGAGACAGCAATAAAGATATGAATAATGCACTTACTGTGAAAAGTGATCATTGGTGAGAGACAGTCATGGGATGAATTGAAGGTGTCAGAAACACTAATACCTGCCTTCACTTTGTCTTTTGTCAAGATCTATTTCTAACAGATGACACAAATCACTGAGACACAGCTCTTCTATTATCCGCAGGTGGAGGAAGCTGTCCATTTTATTGGGGATTCTGCATAGGCAGAGCCGGTGTGCAGAGAGAGAGAGAGAGAGAGAGAGAGAGAGAGAACCAGGGGAAAATTAGGTAGGTTTGTAGCACTCTATTGAACAGCAATAAGCTTAGCAGGCATAAACACATTAAAGTGATGAGATTCATCAGCACTCTTGTGTCAAATCCATTGTGCCCACAGGCAGAGCTCAACAACTGCAAACTGACAATCACAACTTCCCTTCATCAGAGGCAACCCATAGCTGTCGATGGTAAGACGATATATATTAACAGATATTATCAAACAAGCCACAGCCTCATTTGCTTAATGCAAAGAGTGTTGAAGCAATGAGGAAGTTAATAAGATGTAGTTATTTTAACCCTTACAGTATGTTCTGTTTGAGGTCTTTGAGACGCCAGAGCCTTTTTAACAGTACAAAAACATACTTAACATTTCTTAATCAGCTTGATATTCCATTACATTTCATAACCAATATTAATTAAGGGCCTAGCCCCGAAGGGGCGAAGCCCTTATTGTTATTGTACGTTTTCTTATTATGGGCCTAGCCCCGAAGGGGCGAAGCCCTTATTGTTATTGTATGTTTTCTTCTTCTT
>JAODTR010000007.1:4833205-4856050 GCA_025399935.1 Amblyopsis rosae | reverse complement strand
ATTCGATGATGAACCCTCATATCAGGAACTGGCAGTATCTCTGCTCCACTTTGACCGATTCATGCCAAACTTGTCGGTTGAGCTGGCGGGGGTGCCCCGAGGTTGGCGGGCGGCTTTGGTGCTGCTGCGGTTTCTGATTGGGCTAGGCCCGTCCATGGCTGCTTGCAGCTATATTTTACAATGTTTTTATTTTGAAATTGTGTTTAATACACCCCCTACAAAGAATTATACACTACTGCTTGTGGTCTCAGAGACCCCAACTAGAAAACATGGTTACATGTAATATATGAATGTGTGTTTTTTGTATGGTAATGAAAGAGACATTTGGTACTGGTGCTAAATAATGATTATGACTCACAAATAGGCTACTTATAAAACACCAAATGGTTTGCCAATACACTTTGCACGTCATTGACATTTGCCCACCCATTAAATGCAGCAAACGTATGACAGTAGTTCAAGAACATGTTGAACATTTTCGAATTAATGCGTTGTTAAGTAAAAATGTTATTTAAACATTCAGAAAACGTCTGACAGTAGTTCAAGAACATGTTGAACATTTTCGAGTTAATGTGTTGTTCAGTAAAAATGTTATTTAAACATTCAAAACATTCAGTCCACTGAATGCATCCATTGGCGTATGTTTATACCCTATATGTTTTAAAAATCAAGACTCAAACTATAGTTCCTTTTCTTGTGATGAAAATTTACAAAGAGTGCAAAGATACCTTCACCTAGCTGTTCTGGAGAGATTGGAGAATTTCTGGCCCGTAAACCTAGTGTGTGGCCAATCAGCTTCGTACTACTGTATTAGCTATGGCTGTGGTTTAGTTGTGACAAAGGCGACTTGAAAACAACTCGAAAACGACAATGGCGGTTCCTACAGAGGTTAATGTAGTAGATAATGCAATATAGCATTCGTTTTATTAGAATTTATTGGAAGAGCAAAGGCTTTTCTCAATTGAAAATATGTTTTCACTCTTCTCCCAACTTTTCTACTGCAAGTGTAGATAACAACAGTCTCTACTGCTTCACAAGTGCATCCAATCACCTATTTTTTTTAAGTGCCTGCTCTTTTAAAACAATGGACGGCTCCCCAAATGGATGTGTCTAACAGACACAGATATCTGACGTGTCAGGTTAACCTTCACCAGCCGATCTATCTCGTTATGTTTGTGACATTGAACAACTGCCTTAAAAACCTCTTAGTTTTACAATTAGTTCACCATATTTGAGGTTTAATTGGGTTACAGAGCTGCACAGATGGAGAATCAAACCCAGATAAAACGATACATTTAAATTAAAATATTTCTTCTCAAAGATTAGTAAACCCTTCAACTATATTTCACCATTTATCTGTTGTCTCATTCCCCTCCAAATCAGTAGTCTCCTGCATTTTTGGTAGTTTCACTGGAGGCAACCAGATTGGCATGAAATTAGCTCAGTTTGACTCTTAAATCGCTCCAATCAGATGAGCTGAGATTCAATCATGGATGGCCTGCCCTGCCAAAGTCAGATTTTCCTGACGAAATAGAATACGTATCCATCCATATGTTAACATGCACATTTGAACAATACAGGCAGCATAAGGCCCAGCCTTTCATTTGCTTCAGTTGTATTGTACATACTGGACCTTGCTGACTGTGGCAGTTACTGTAGAACATTCCCATTTCCAGCTGCACTACTTACAGTGCAGACAATGATGTTTTTTGCAGATAATTTGTGTGCATGGCCTTATAGTTATCTATTAACATTGACAAAAGAATAATGCCTTTGAACAATGTAATTTCCCAATGAATTAATTTGGGTGATATGCTATTAACGAACTCAGCACATGAAGCCTAAATGCCATAATAAATTGCATGCAGGCATTAGACACATTACTGTATAACATGTTTCATTTGCAGTCGCTGCAGTCACAGAGCTCTGAATGCAACCATGATGAGAGGCAGGCATGTAGGCCTCTTTTAAACGTCCCATAAGCAGTTTCCAACAAGGTTCCTATACTATATGCTGACACTTGGTGGCATATAAGTACTAAAATATCCTAATTCGCATAACGCTGCGTTTATCGGACGGATATACACCATGCACATCAAAATATGCACAGTGTATATCCATGTACCTCAAAACATTTGTATCCAAAGAAGCCCTGCTACATATGACAAGGAATGTCCTGTAAAATCACTACTAGACTAGATAGTGTTAAATAAACAGGTTAAACATTGTGACTTCTGTGACTTCTGTGACATCAGTGAATCTATTAATTACACCAATATTGTTCATGCAAAAAGTTTGTGCCAATAGACAAAATGCTTTTACAACAACAACCAACAACCAGCAAATGCCCTTCTAGTAAAACTCATGAGTCATAGTCTTGGTTAAAGGTGGTATAAGCTATCCTGGAGAAAGTTTGTTGATAGAGAATTAACCAACACGTCCACAAGGTGCTCAGCACCATGTGGACGTGTTGGTTAATTCAAAGTATACTTTGAAGAGCTCATCTACTTCAAACGCTCATCCACTTAAATGTTGCATGAGTCCACCCATTTGAAAATACATGGCATTATTTCAGACAATACAGTATATATATTAATTTATATTTATATGTTTTCAATAATAGTCTTTAACAGTGTGAACTAGCTATTTAATGTAAATTTAGCAGGGTTGATAACTGCATTAATTTACTGTACTGTACACTGTAAAAATAAATTATGATAATTAAAAAGCGTATACTGTAGACCTACATGTTATATAATTAACAAGTACAATGTAATCTATTTAAAGTTTAGTTTTAGTGCAGCCAAGATTTAGAATAAGAACTGATACCTTGACTTTACATTTGTCAACTAGTCAACTACCCTAGCCTACTGCAATAGCAGTAGGCCAACAACAATACTGCTGCTATTAGGCAACTAATACTACACTGCCTCCTATACTACTAATAATAATAGCTGAACTCACATTATTTGTCTTTATAGTTTTTTTTAATAAAGTAACAATTACTCATTTACATTTTGAGAAACCATTATGGTAATCTGCTAGCTTGTTCTAAGCTTTGCTTTCCCTTTTGTTCACCAATCATTAAAATGACATGACGATTATGTTGGCAAAATTCGGTGTTTAGATCCGACTGAGCCTTCTCCAGCCGTTAGCTGTTCAGCTAGATTTGACCTAACTGTATTGTTCACCTTCATGCCATTGGGTTCACAGGATTATTCTTCATCACAATAGATTGGCATTGCTAATGTAGCTCATTTGCACCTAGGTTTGCAGGTAAGCTTTCCATCGTGACACTATGGCACAGGGCAGAAAGACATCTCCTCTTTAGTGGAAGAGAGGGGGAGGAAGATGGGAAAGGAATGCCTTGCCTTTCTCATTACACTGCTGTCATTTACTCTTCATCCCCCCGTACTCTTTAGTGGCATTAAGACGGGATGTAAATTTGACAGTTAACGCTGTTATAAAATGGCTAGTTCAAGAAGGGCAGGAATTAGAGATGGGCATTAGGCACTGATAAGCTCCTTTCCTCTGCCGCGGCGGCTGCTTAACATTCATGGGAAAGTCATCATCAAACAACGTTATCACAGCTCTGTTGACGGCTGAGGAACATCATCACTATGATAATTTTTTTATAGCTGTGAGCCAAAAAAGCACCCTTTTATTTCAGCGGTTTGTTAATGAGATAGGAGCTGTTGGTATGGGCGAATGCAAACTTGCCACTCTCCATCGTTTGTTTGAGTCCCCCGTGCCCCCTCCATTCCCCTCCTTTAATGTTGCGACGGGGAGAGGCATTTGTATGTACTCTTTTCCAAGTGCTCTGTGTACACTGCTGAAGGAGGGCCTTTATGTGTACCTTTGCAGATCAGTCACTCAAAGAGAGGAAAATCAACAAACGGTCTCCTAACAACCATGTAGCAGGCACCTGTCAATCACCTGGGCTTTGGCCACAGATCTGAGTACAGGGGCTGTGTTGATGGTGCTTTAAGAGGATAAACTCACACGTGATACTATGTAATCAAGTCTGCCATTAGAGATATACTACTCTATTGCGTTATAGCACCCCTCCAGACCCCGAATTCTCTGTCCAGTCAAATGCAACAGTACTGTGCATTAAAGTGTCATGTGGTTCTGGTGGGGGATGGAGGATGGTTTAAATTGCCTAGTATTGAAGTAGAGAGAAGTAGAGAGGTGCACCAACCACTAAAACAATCCTTATATAATACTATTATATGGACAATTCCAGAAACACATTTAGGAGTGGCCCTTTAATTGTGAAACGTAGACTGTTGGGATCTCCAGAACTTTGATGATAATATCTTAACAGTGAATGCACTCTTTTTATACTTTTTATCATTGTGCTCAGCTGAGATCAAATGTTTTGGTACTCATTATTACCAGTATAGTAATGCAGACAATGCCCTACAGCTGCCAAGACAAATAATCATTCTCATAGATGGGGACTGTCTCATGGCCTGTAGATACCTAAATCTGATTTGGGATTTATCACTGGAGTGGTTTAAAAGAGAAATAATCTATTGAAATCCTTACCAAGGGACATTAGCGGTCATTTCAAATATGGTCTATTTACTGCAAATTATTTTAGTTTTTTTTATTCTGACTAATGTGTTGTATTTCAGGAGCATACTGTGTATTGTGACATGATTCACAAGTCAGTATAAATGAGCGATATCACCAAAAACTTCAGGGTATGTACAGTTTATGTAGAATGATGGGTATCAACTATTGGCAACATTTTAACAACAAGAAGAAAGACCTTTCCCAAATGACAGTTAATCACTGTGACAAATAGCAGTAAAGAACTGGACATTGCAAGCTCATGAATCCATCTTGATCTCACAAGCTCCATATCGCTCCAGAGTGGATCCACTGGATCCATGGTTTTGGTATACATTCAAAACCATACTTGCCTGTTGCCAGATAATACCCTGTTTTTCCCTGTATTTGTTAACCAGTAACGTCTGATTGTTTAAAGGTGGTCCAATCAACTGCCTATAACTTTGATTGATGGTGCTGCCACCACAAACTATTTTGAAAAGAGGTAAACCAGAGTGATTATCAGAATGTCATGCTTGTGATCAGGATGGTAACATGAGGCGACCAAGCCCACATTTACCGTAGCGTAACTACCCTTGTAGACAAAGCCTCACCATAGCCCACATTTACAGTAGCGTAACTACCCTTGTAGACAAAGCCTCACCATAGCCCACATTTACCGTAGCGTAACTACCCTTATAGACAAAGCCTCACCATAGCCCACATTTACAGTAGCGTAACTACCCTTGTAGACAAAGCCTTACCATAGCCCACATTTACAGTAGCGTAACTACCCTTGTAGACAAAGCCTCACCATAGCCCACATTTACAGTAGCGTAACTAGACAAAGCCTCACCATAGCCCACATTTACCATAGCGTAACTACCCTTGTAGACAAAGCCTCACCATAGCCCACATTTACCGTAGTGTAACTACCCTTGTAAAGAAAGCCTCACCATAGCCCACATTTTGTGGGTGAGGCTTTCTCTACAAGTTCTTTTGAATGATATGGTTGAAAACGATTAATGAAGATGATAATATGTGATATAGGTGGATGGTGATATACTGTATTTTCGCTTACAAAGCTCTTTCCTGTACAATCTACAGTACAACACAAATTGCAGCCATGTAAAGGTTTTACACGTGACATCCAGTTAAGCATTCCAGTGCTGAAAGGATGGATATATTTTTTTTTCTACATGCCTAGAGGCCAAAAGGATATGATGCCAATTATTTTTATTCAGGAATGATTATATAATTCCATCAAAACATTTGCAGGTCTGGAAAAACAGTTATATCAATTTCCATCTGTCTTGAGATGCAGATACACAATATATAACTAACCAATTCCAGGCAATCTCATTTGTTATTTTGAATGATAATCTTCAACTACACTGCAGTATACATCCTTGTCGAGCAGACTCATACCAAAATCGGGAAATATACTTTAAAAAAATTACAAATTGGAATAGCTTCTCCATTGTAAACGGAAATGAGTCCCTTAGAGAGAACTTGTGGTAGTTTTTTCAGCACAGAGCAACAGCCAAAAAGTTTATTTTTGAGACTCAATGACATTCTGGCTTATTGGTGTGCTTTGTTTCTATATCTTAGGAAGTATTGCTCTTCTTATTGTTACTTTCATATTTGAACCCAGAGCTCATCCACTTCAATGTTGTATGAGGCCACCCATTTGTTAATATACTTCGGCCTTTAATCTATATGCCAATCTTCATTACCTGTCCTATGTACATGTAGGAGAGAGCTTATTCTGTCACCACAACAATCTGATTCAACAATCAATCTCCAATTATGTGAGAATACATGGCTTTATTTCAGACCATATATATATTCATTTATATTTATATTTTTTCAATAATAATCTTTAACTCAATGTGAATTAAATATTTAATGTTTAATATTTAATGTTTTTAGATTGTAGTTGAAGTTAAACCGAATGCTATTACTATGGCTTTAGACTAGAATAAAGAATAACTCATACAAGTACAGTACTGCAGCCTACATACTGTTTACAATATCATGTCTATATTGTTGTACTATAGTGCACATTGTTCGTTGACTGCCAAGCGGGATGAGGTTTGGTTCTAAACATTTTTTAGTTACATTTTATCACTAATATGACGAAACTGTAGCAGGTCTCTTAATTTATTAATTTGTAATTAGCAGGTTTAATGAAAGTGATACTGTTATATTAGTTAGGTGAACAGTTTCAACAGAAACATATCCACTCATTCAGTACAATAATAGTAGCCACATGAAAGAAATATAGTAAAGGAGCAAAGAGCATTGACGTTAACGAAGTGTATTACACACTTATTAAAGTCATTTTCACTTTGCCTCCCAGACCTGTACAAACACTTTCAAATTCTCATTGTACTCCAAGGTAGGCTATGTAGAGTCTTGTTAACTTTGAAGTAAGCTGGAAAAAATATATATAGGTAGAGAGGGGGTGACATCAAATAATCAGAAACTTCAAAAAGCATGCTGCCACTTAGCACTCCCAAAGCTAATGTCCCCGAGACATCCAGAATGGAAATTATTCAAACTCATTTAGTGGCAGCAAATTGGTCTAAGTTCAATCAGAAAACAGACTGACACTGAACATGAAGTGCAGCCTAATTATACTTGTTTGTCAAATGAAAATTTCATTTGGGCAGAAATGAAACCTTCAAGCAACTTCTTTTAAGGTGAGCTCCTAGTTGTATTATCAGCTAAATGCAGTAAAATCCATAATCATATGATGATAATGAAAATGGAGCCAATGTTAACATTCAGGCTTCCAGTGCCCCGGGCACATGGTGATAAAAAATTAAGTACCATAGTCCTCTGCAAGGCACGCTGACACCCGGGCTGGTCTTTAGCCTCTTAGATGCGTTTTTGCATTTAAAAAACTTTATCAAAGCACTGTTGCAATGTGGAAAATGTCAACGTGAAATGCACTGAAGGCAAATTGGAATTTCATTAATAGTAAAATTATTGGTTTTGACTGATGTATTACTATGCTTGTTAAGAGGCGGCGAGTGGAACGCTCATCTGTCTGGTCGGCAGTCGTGCCTCCTCTTGTCCCATGCCATTTTCTGAAAGTTAGAGATCTGCTTGCCAGTTGAAAATGAAAATGTGAAGTAGCTAAAGTCCGAGGAAGTAAATAATATCTGGCTAAATATATAGGCTACTCTCTCCACTCTCTAATATATTAGGCTGTGTAGCATATGAAAGAAATGGCCAAAGACAGATACATTAACAGGCTTTTCTTTTTTTAAGTGTCCATTACCAGCATTAGCTTCTGATTAGCTCAATAGACTTTTTTATTTAGACTTGTATTGCAGAGCTTCTGTTCACCTGGTGACCACCAACATATATATTTGTAAAACATACTGTATAGGTTTGAGTGTATAAACAAGAAAGCCAGTCAAGTCAATAGTTGTGTGCTTGTCCAACCATCTCATACAAATAATCCCATTAACAGGAAGTATGTCTGTGGTCTACATGCATTTTTCAAACTGCATCCATGCGTCCACATGGAGTCCACGTAGACTGACTAGTTTGCACTACGAAAACAAAGATATTGAATCATTACATTCAGTGCAGACAAAATGTTAAGAATTACATAATGTGTCAATCGAAAAATGGAATTGGAGAAGACCATAGTTTAAATATATCCTTTCATTTTCTTTGCGTAAGAATCTGATTAATTTAATACTTTATTTTTAGCATCATGCATGTGCAGCATGTAGGCATATTGTAGCCTTTACTAATACACTGGTTAATTTTTTTATATATATAAAAATTTCCTCTATGACATTGTCTACAATTTATTAATATCTGTATTATTTTGGCAGTTAGTATGATAGGCCTACTGGTTGTCTGACTTCTCCTTTGAACTAAGTTTGAGGTGTTATTACTTTAACCAAGCCTTGTCAGTCAATAGGTTTTTCGCTGTCTGATGTGCAGCCAAATTGCTAAATTAACCTAATAATGAATGATATGCTTGTCAATAATTTTATATTTTTGTCGACCAGAAATTGAAATTGACATTGACAAATGTACAGACAAAAACAATGCTTGATAGTTATGATTCTATATTAGATATTTTAATGATTTTATATTCACTATAGGACATTATAATACAGTACGGTTTTGTTTTTGTTTTACATTTCTATAGCAATATTTATAGATATTTCTAAATATTCTACACATCTCAAATTAATTTAAATGGTACTAAATGATTTTGCAATTAGCAATTTTGTTTTAAGTATACTTATTTAAATGCACATCTTTCAGTCAATGGGCTTTATGGTGCAGAATAGCAGCAGAATAAGCTATTGAATGGTATTTGCAGAGGAGCCTCTGACCTCTTGTGGTTCATTATGGAACTACTACTGTAACAAAGAAGTATTTCACATAATTTTAAAACAGAATATCAATACAGCTTGCATACCCAACACTACCACCACTGCCACCTTATAAAGTTACACATTGTTTCATTCACTCACATCATGAATATGTATTTTCACAATGACACCCCACAGAAACTGCATAGTTTCACATCCCTTTTTTACTACATGGCTAACTTGTACAAACAGTCCCACAGCTATCAGAACAATATAGTGTATCCTTAACCTCTTAGGAGGCTACATTTCACTTTTAAGGACAGATGCGTCCTCATCACAGACCAGATGGTTTTAACACACTAATGTTTATACATCTTAGTGGGGAGAGATACAGTATATAAAGATTGTTCATGTCAGCTGATCCTGGTCCTATCATGTTGCCCCTTATTTGCCCTCATTTGTTGTGAAGACGGAGACATGTTCCCATCAGTATATCCTTTGGTCTTTACCATTAAAACAAAAATGACAGAAACTGTCCAACTAGTTTACTGCTCAGTGTACTATAGCTGGATAGAAAGGTTATTAAAGCCACAACTAAAATTAGGATTGTGAGTTGAGTGGTTGTATGAGGAATTGTAGATAGTGAAGACTGATTTATATCTCTGTTTACTGTTGGTACTGTTGGAAATAATTCTAAAGGGATTATGTTTGATTTTGTTTTGTTGTTAATAAATATGTTGAATCCATCTCTTTTAGCCCAAAACATACAATAATACCCCACTGTATCCCACATTGAGGCTAGCTGTCAAACTTTCTCTCAAAATGATTATCTTCAAGTACACGCACAAGACCCCATATTAATAAATAAAGTCACAGTTATCTGTTGGCCAGTGTGATTACTGTACCATAATTGACATTCAAATTGACTGTCTTATCATGTCAACTGATTTCAGCTGAGTTTAGACAGATGAAAACAAAACAATCTTTAAATAGAAGATGGCTCGATAAGTAGTTCCACTACAGTTCTGATCAACGAAGCATGCATTCAATATATTGCCTATTTAGATATGTGAGATTAACTTAAATATTCTGTTAAATGGCTCATAAATGGTGTGTCCTACAGTAACAAGGTAATGACTATGGCCTAAAGTTTGGAATTATTGGAAATGCATAACAGAGTGGCTAGAAAATATAGGGTGTATTACTTGTAGGCCAAGTGATCATTTGATGTTTATGGTTAATATTTCGCAACGCTGCACCTTAATCTATACAGTAGTAGTTTGTAGTAGTTTCATTGTTTCAATAATGACGACAGTATTATCAAACCAGGAAGCACAAATAGAGCTTTACGGGGGTCCACGTAAGTGAAATAGCACCCTTAAGAGAGACAGGAATCTTTGTTCAGTCCTGCCACGGACGACCTCACCCCATCAATGTCTTGAAGTGGAATACACTGCGTTCACACACGGAGCAGCCTGTCATTTGGGAGCACCCACTGTGGAAAATGTCAGAGCTATTTTCCTCTTTACTAGTCTATGCACTGCTTGTTCAATAGTAATTGGAATCTTATCCTGCTGTTTGCTCATCATTTCCTATGCCTGGTTATTCCACACCTAAACTCCATTTAAGTTTTTTAATAACATTTTAGAATAGTTCTCATTCAGGTAAACACAATCTGAATAGCTTGTAGGATAGAAAATGTATGTCTGACGTAGTTTATTTGATTTGTTTATTCAGTGGGCCTCAAATGGACCCCTGAGCCATGGGGCAAACAAATGGCTGCCAGCCCATTGAGCCAACATATACAATACTGTACATGAGAATGCAATTCAAGTCATTTATCAGAAACACGCTTTAATCCAAATGCGAAAGTAATATTATAAAGTTGTATATTCTGTTTGTCCCCACACTTCTCTATTCCATTGTCAGGAAACAGATACAGTGGAAGTAATATCAGACTCACTTCATTGGCTAGTGCGCAGATAATCTCCACCCACACACTTGTTACTGTCCATATCCTCTCCAGTCTCCGGGTCCATTAGCGTCCACTGTGTGATTTTACTGTGGATAGTGATAAGCAACTGTGCCAGACGCCAGTCAGCATGAGTCTAAAACTATTCTGCTAGTTTTACATTTCCCTCCCTCCATAAGCAACTCATTGTGTTGGAGGGCCTGCTTTGGACAAGTGCTTGCCAGCTGCTTACCAAATGAGGTTATAGTGTTTCTCTATCAACTGTAAATTTCAATAATTTGCTGCAGGACCCCTCTCACTGTCAGTTTTTATCATATTATCAGCAACGACTCAATTTTCCTCTGCCACTCCATCTCAAGCACTGACCCCCGGCCCTATTACAGTCCTGTAATGAAGTGCAATGGACTGGTAATTGGTCCACATTATACCAGATCAGGTAACATTAGATTTATTTTCTTATCACAATGAGCCCTGCTGGTGACTCACAATGAGAAACCAAACACAGTTCCTTTCTTATGCAGGCTAGCATCCAAATAACATTTCAGATAGCGACCCCTTCCCATTTCAGTTTTCCATTTCAAGATTACACTCGCATTTCCTTGGTTTGCGCTTTGTTTCTTGTTCCGTCCACTTTAGCCGTCTCTGAACCAGCCTCAGAGCTGGGTAGATATGAGCTAGAGCTTTCCTGACATTGGGAAGTACAGTAAGTGAGCTGGTAACATGAACGTTATGGGTATACAGTAATATGAGATGTACCGTACCATCCATTCTTTCTTGTGCGTATAGCTAACCTTTGGCTTTAAGAGGACTCAGCTCACAACACAAGTTAATATATAGGTAATTTTTAGCTTTATCTTTTATTTACACATTTTTGCTTGTGTGTTTTTGAGCAAACTACACCCTTTTAAAAATGGTGACGTGGAAATGAGTATATTCCACCCAACGATGCTTATCGTATGACCAGTCGACTTTAGTATCAACTCTTAATAACAATTAATCATAGGCTTCTTTTGCTTGTTGGTTTTCTTTCATGACGCTAGTGATTCACAACACACTAATAATACAATAATCACATTCAATGTATGTATTTTGCTACAGGTAATGCTAAAGCAAATTAAGATAAGTATACACTTTGACTTATACATGGTCAAAACACTATTTTGCTTATTTGGAATTTGTTAGTACTTAGGCAGTAGCAGTAGCAATTATTTCTGTACGGTATCTATAATGTATGTCGTAGCTGTGTCTGACATTATGCTGCTGTTATTGACAAATATACAGTAGCCTACATATTTTTTGTCACTTTGGATAAAAGCTGCTAAAAGCTGTAAATGTAATTACATGGTGATACCATATCACAAATGCCGTTTGACTTGAATCTATATTTTACATGAACATAGAAGTCAGGAGTTTTTTAGTTAAAAGTGAACCGTACAACAAAAAGATGCTTTCTCTATAGTGAACTTTTATATGCTGTCAAGGGTCAAGGTTCTGGATTGCTTCTGAAGTTAGCTCACTAGTAGACGGTCAGTCCATGTGCTGGAAATACAGTGAGGACTAAGGACCGGATATTAGATAACCAGGTTAATTTATAGGAGCAAAATATTCCATTATTAAAATCAGGCTGGATGGATTTGATTTGAGCCAACTAATAGAGACAGCAATTTCAAGGATCATGCTTTGCTAGTTACTAGCACTAGAGTTGTACGACATTAGAAGACAGGGTTTTTGTTCCCCACAGGAAATTGTATTTAAAGATGGATGATCATGGATTGCCATGCTGTTCTTTGGCATTTTCAGAAGTCTGAAAAAGGTTCTGCTGTATCCATTACAATATCTATATTGTTTTGGAGAGAATGAAAGCAACATATTTTATTATATTTGAGTGAAGCAAAGATTTGCAAAGCAATTTTGTGGCTGTAATACTAATATCCCAGGAAGTGAGACAAGTCAACAAACTTGTGATTTTAAAGCACAAAATGGGAGTGAATAATTGGGCATAAAGCAAATGGCCAAAATGAACACCAGCAAATATTGCCCTAAAGGTCATCAAGTCTCCAAGAGCCTTAAAAACGTTCTTCACAAGTCTCTGTAGAGTAGACATACTATATTTGGAACAAATGAGAGATGTGACACTGTTCTTCCACAGGAAATGGCATCACTTGGATGTGGGAGTTGGGAATCTTGGGAAAAGCATTTCTCCGATGTTGTATGTGTTGACTTGTCTTTGCATTGACCTTTCATGCCTTGTTTTCTTGGGGGATGAGCCACCATTAGTCAGAATGGCTTATATGATTTACCCTTCACTTGAAAATTTAAATATTTTTTCAAGCCTGTATTTCAAGCACATTTCTGCATTGAAAAATAAATGCGAAAATATTTTTCCAGTTCTCTTTATATAAACCCATGAAGGGACATTTGGTATTCTGATTGTATGCTGCCCTCTGGTGGTTCCAGTATATCACCCTATTTCAGGGGATTTATAACAGTGGTCCGTGGTTCCCTGGTGTCCTGTGAAGGTATTGCATGTGGTCCCTGACTATTCAATAATGTTTTCTTGCTTAAGGAAAAATAAATAAATTAATTCATTAATATAAAAACCTATTTCCATGTATAAATTATTGTTTGTGAATAATCAAATTCATGCAAATACTGTATATATTATTTTCAAAATCCAATGTCACTTTTAATATTAATTGCATCCCTAATGTTACATACTGTGGTGGTTTTATAGTCAAAATGCTGTTCGGTGCCCTCAATAGTAATTGCAATACGATGCATTTCACAATAAATTAAATGTAACCAGACAAGTAAGACTGACTTAAAATACCTCTTCATTCCTGAGTGGTCAACGTTTTAAGAAATTAGTTTTTGTTTCATTATGTCAAATGCAAACAATGTATTATAGTACATGTGCAAAAAACATAACTGCTTTCATAAAATTGTTTTTGTAGGTGTATACAGCAGATCTATATTGTAGAATCACGCTGCTGTGAAATTCTGCTTTGGAAAATAATTATCTTGCCATAAACACTTTTCAATCTTAGCCAATATAAGCCAATCTTAGCCAAGGTATGTTTATCATGTTTGAAATACCATACATTTGTGTGCTTGTTATATTTTCTATCTTGCAGAGGAAGTGAAAAAGGGAACACATTTTCACTGTTACAGATGAATGGGTAGGCTACAGATGACTGTTTGTGTTTCTGTGGGTATATATGGTATGACAGTGGCAAGAGTATGGCCAAAGGATTTATCAGTTAAAGACCCTAGTGGTAATTATCTTTTCTCTCATTCACCTTTCTTTTGATAGCAATCATTACCCTATACTATGTATATATAGGGCATTAGCTACTGTATACAGTAGAGTAAGGGACGAGACTGTGGCTTCCTTGTTGGTCTGTTCTGACTACTTTAGCTATTTCAGGAAGTGATGCAGACTCACTGAAATCAGGAAATTAACTGTTGCTATTAATATTACAGACCAGTGGACTAGTTGGTGAAAGCTACTGTTGTGCTGCGTTTAATAGGAACAGGGGTTTAATCAAATTTAACATTTAATTATTTATTAATTTAGACACACATGTTGTGCTTTGAGGGATGAGTTGATACAATTTTTAGCCATAATCAAAATGGAAGAAGTTAAACCAGACATTTCATCAGGTAAACATTGTCTTTATTATATTTTAATACATTTTGTCTAAAATTTGACCATTTGCATTTATTTATGATGGTGTATGTTTCAGAACAGTATAAACTGTGTATTATTTCAAAAGCATTTATTTAGAGAGTTGTATTATTGTTTGTGTTTTATTTTGCTCAGTTAATAGTCATTTATGAAATTTCTGCCCTTCCTGATTAGTCAAATACATATTAATCGTGAATCATTTTGCGTACAGTACAGTATACTGGCTATACTGTACTGTACGCAAAATGACTAACTAAAACAACAGATAGAATGTTGCTGTGGTCACTGCGTTGAAGGTGAAATGCCCATGTTTGGTTTCTTTCCCAGTTTGCCAGTCTGTAGAGAGGTGAATTTGACCTGATCAAACACTGTAATGAGTCAAACAAAATTACCCTGAACCAGTGTTGACACACTGCCATGTTTGCCGAGTTCCTTGTTGGCCCAATGTTGAAACATCACACAGATGAGCATTCATTCTGCAACCACACTCACCTCGTAGCATACTGTAGGCTAATCAAACATCATTTTATGATATATGTGTAACGATAGCAAGCTGGTAGTGATGTGCAGTAAATTGCATAAATATCACTCTCCAACACCTCACGGACGATCTGGCAATGCACGCTAGATATCACGCTAATATCACTGGTATAATCGATATACATGTACAAACATTCTGTAATACACTCAAATGTTTAATTTTTATCAACATTCAAAATGTATGTTTGTCAAGGTTTCTTGTAATGTGTTGCGTAATCTGCAGTTTATGTTATTCTCTTTTATTGCCATTGATATTTTACTGAAAGGAACATGTCTATAGAGAGAACACTGATGTGAACATGTAAAAAGTAAAGAGGAACTAAGGAAAATATAAATTATCTGACTAAGGCCTTTAAAAATAACCTGCCAGAGGAATTGTTGTCACAAGTCCATCTGGGGAGTACACCAAAACTGTTTGTGAATGGCAGGTACTTGGCAGTTGATTGGATGAGCCAGCTGGTCGTTTTCGCTGTCAGCACACCTACAGTAAACCTCGTCCATATAGCTATCAACATGACGCTGATTGGAAAGTTCAGTTGCTACTCAGGACACATTCGAAATGATTCCCAGGATTCTCATGGCGAAATTAAACTGAAGTTTCAGTTTAATTTAAAGGCTACTTTAACAATGCATCAGTGCATTTATTGTGTTGCATAGTGTAGGCACACCATTACAGTTACACAGTTCGTATCATTGTATATAGCATTTTGTGTTCTGTCTTGCAGCAGCGACCGACTCCCCTCTCAGATGTGAGCTGTTAATTCTGCATACTGCCGAAGCGCAGGAGTGGGCAGCGTATTTGCAGTTGATCCTAGAATCTTCTCAGAAATTCCAAAAAAGGTCTATTTTGTTGTATGCCGTCAGCCAGGCCGATGAACTCCATGCATATAACTTTGAACATTTACAAAGCAGTAAATGCATTGTGCTGCTACTGACAGCCGCTTTTCTGGAACTTCACACTGACCCCAAACTAAGAGGAGGCCTCCAGAGTCTTCTCTATCCTCCATACAGAGTGGTGGTACTGTTGTGCGGGGTGTCAGAAGATGACATGCTCACAGAGAACTTTGAACACTGGCCTTACTGGAGGAAACTGTATGCCGATGATGATCCTAACCTCTACATCACCAGCATTCTAGAATCCATTGACAACAGTATGTTACTGTAAATGTCCTGTTCATGTTGGTTATATATTGAGCTGAAGCGAATGTTTGTTAAGACCCTGTAAATATACGTCCACACACTGACATTAGGAGTGACAATGACTTCCAATATTTCTCAAATGAGTCTCAACTGATGTAATAAAATCTCAAGTTACATCTGACTTGAAGTAAAAGTTGTGTTTAAGAAATATTTCCACTTTGAACTTAATATGTAATTATTGTTTTGATTTTTCAGATTTTGTAGTGTACTGGTGATATGCTGTATTTTCATGCTGAACTTTAGTGCAACCTTTGGTTTAACAACACAGCTTTATGATAGTTTTTAAAGGGTGTGTTCTTAGCCATATCATTATTATTTGGGTATTTCTTTAGAATCAATGTATGTTCCTACAGTATGTGTATCTTAACCTTCTGGGTTGATCTCGTCTGGTATAGTGAATGGTTGAATTTTTCCCACCTAAGGCACAGTTATGGTCCTGGTTAGCAGTATAGCAGTCAACAGCAGAGGATTGTAGCTTCTCAGTGAAAGAATCAGTGTCAGCAACTTCTTAACGACAAAGACACTTTTATTTTGTTCTTCCTGCTCCAATGATTTCCAGAGGAAAATAACACAAATATTTGTATCCTAAGGTACACAAGAGGAGATTGAACAGCCTCCCCTTATGAATGTGAGTGAAACGTTGGCCATGCCAGAGCTGGAGCTCATGTCAGACACATTCGTTGAGAACCAGTTGGAAGAAACGATCCAAGAAGAGAGAGAAGAGATTGTTCTGAACAAAATAGATAATGCTATAACAGGAGATTCAACAAGTTCTCCGGAATGTGTTTCCTGTCTCACTATTCAACCAAACAGAGTTCTATGTGGGGTAAGATTGTTAGAGTATGGTTATTATCGTCATGATCAAATCATCAATTATCACGTCATGACGCTTGATGTTAACATGATTGATTTAATACTTTACAACACTTGTGTATGTTACATGTACTGTAAATTCTAATGCAGTAAATTACTGATTGTCTCCTCTTTAGGAGCATGTAACCATGTTCATCATCCTTAAGCAAAAAGTGGACCAGGATCAATCATCTGTTGAGGTGGAGTTTTTATCTAAAAATGGAGCCTCTACACTGGTCCAAGGAACATTAGAGAATGAATATACTGTTAGTGTTGCTGCACCCGGTAAGCATTTTGAGGAACTCAAGTTCCCATAGAGCATCCAACTTTCTTTATTCCTCTTCAATTACATTCATGTAGAGTTCATTTTAGGCTTGTTCTTTTTATTCTGTTTTGCACAGATATGCCTTCGGGGAAAGTGTCCCTTATTATGCACACCAATCAATCTTCCCTGAACTTGATGTCTGTCACATACTATACCAACATGGAAGAAGTCAATCGTTGTATTGAAAATGCCTCTGCTCCCATAGAGTTCATATGTCAGGTATTCCATGTCCTAACCAGCACAACTGAATAGCAGAGGTCTTCATTAATGCTGAATATCAAATTATAATCGGTTTTGATACAAAAAATGAAAAGAATAGGAAGCATTTGTTAAATATCACCACTGGGGATCAATTAGTTGTTCTTTTATTTTCAGGCATTCAACATCACATCCAATATTAGAGAATCACTGGACAACATGCTAACAGACTCGCTAATGTCCAGAATGCCTCCAAATGGACTTCAGCTGTTTGGAATCAGACAGATTGAAGAGCAAAATATGGCAGCCTGTGAGTACATGAAACCAGAATAGGGTATTTGTGTCGTAGATGTACTGTTGGTGAACAGTGTTGCTTGTGGTAAAGGTGATGTGCAGTGTCAGCTTTGCTCGAGTCTTCAGTGAGTCTCAAGTATAGAAAATATTGTCAGTTCTCAATTCAATTCTGAATGTAGAATAAAAGAACACTTAGGTCATATCATATAGGTATTACTCCAGTAGTAATTTAGTGTGAATCTGATCTACTGTAGACGTATCCAATGTTATATTGTCATTTAGTTTGATTAACAAATACATGTTGTACCAATACACCACAAATCACCACACCACAAATGCATTATAAAATCTACACAACTGGGACAGATGTCATTATTTTTACACAATACAATAAAGAAAATCTCTCCTAATACAGCATCAAGCCACGTTTTGAACATGTAAAATTGAGATCGATTCAGACGCGAGTGCAAGTGACAACGCACACGCTGATCTCTTGTGATACTGCATGCAAGCGTCCTTCATTGTACCGCTAACTTGTTGTACCCCCAGGTCAGCGAAACGAGGAGCTGCCCACACTCCTCCATTTTGCTGCCAGGTACGGCCTGAAGAAACTCACCACAACACTCCTGAAGTGTCCCGGAGCACTGCAGGCCTACAGTGTGATGAACAAAAACGGAGACTATCCCAACACACTGGCAGAGAGGAGCGGTTTCACTGAACTGAGACAATTCATCGATGAATTTGTTGTAAGTCCGCCTCTTAGAGTATTAGCAGAATGTGTTGTGTACATAATGTACATAACGGACAGTCCCAGTGTACCTTGAACCAAGCCACTCGAGTCAACGGCACGCTATGTCTGGTGTTCACAACCCAGGAGACCGCAGACATGCTTAAGACTCACATCAGGGATTCCATGGCAGAGGGGGAGGATTGCGACGTGTATGAGGACATGAGCTTGGCCACGTCGCAAGACATCATCATGAAGCTCTCAGGCCAAAACGAGGACATTTATGAGTCCATGTTGGCCATCGATCCCGAATGTGCCGACGACCTTTGTAAGAGCTAATAACACAATACAAACACTATACAGCTTTTAATTCACTAATGCTGATGATGAACTGACTGTCCCGTTCCTATCAGATGAAGCCATTAATGGAGGGGGAGAAGATCAGAACCCTGAAGAAGCTATCCTTCGGAAGTTCTTCCAAGGTAAATGGCCTTCCGCTGGTCTTAGAGCACTATTATATACTGTAGATGACATGGCACTGTACCTGCATTCTCTTCTGCAGCAAAGCCTGAGGCTGGTCCGAGCAAAGGCCACATACCGCATCAGAACACTAAGGATATGCGAGAGGAGGGTCAGAATGACCCTGCAGCGTATGACGAAGAGGACCCATACGATCTCTCTGCAGAAGATATCTATCATGCATTGGAAGAAAATGAAGTGACCGTTTCAGAAGTCCATAACCGTCCCCCAGCTCCGGTTCCCAGACCTGAGGTGTTTGAGGAGTCGCAGCCTTACATCTCTAGAGGTGTGCTACTGCTTTTGTTCTCTGCTGATCAAAATGCCATTATTGGTTATGAGGTCTCAAATATGGCCAAAGAAAATAAACAAAAATGCTTCCTCTGTTTAGTTAATAGCCATCTATATATTTTCCTTCAGTATCCACTATAACAATACATAAATAACATTGAAATGAATGATCCTGCTTCTCTAGAGGCACTGTTCTGTCAGAGCTTTCTATTGTTATCATATTTGAAAGGAATGACATCAGATGATTTGTCTGCAGTGTTTTCTGTTGAACCTGCCCGCCCGACTACACCGAGGGAGAGAATCACATCTGGAGGTATGGTGCAGCATTTGAAATAAACATCCTAATCATAATTACATCTATGTAAAACAAATAAACCCACAGATCTACCTATGATAGTTCTCCTACATCATAGCCATGCCCACTGTATGAGATGTGGAAACCATCATGCTATCACGCTAACATCAGGTTGTATGATGATGACAAGTACTTTGACAGACTCTATACTGTACTGTAGCCTGTCCTGCCAAGACCCCCTCCACTCCGCATGACCCCTACGCTGGCATGAAGACCCCTGGCCAGAAGCAGCTTATCACCCTGCAGGAGAGGGTGAAGGTTGGAGAGATAACAGTAGACGAGGCTGTCCAGGAGTTCAAGACCTGGCAGTTTGACCATGAGCGGCGTGCTAGCTCGCTACGCTATCAGCAGGTACAGAACCTATGCGACATTTCAGCAGCTGCTATTAGGCCCTTTCAAATAGATAGTGTCACATCGCTGTGTTATTTAAAGCATTGCCTGGATTTTTGTTTTGCTTTCAGGAAAATCTTAAGCGTCTTCGAGACAGCATCACTAGGAGACACAAAGAAAGGGTGAAGATGGGCCTCGAGACCGGTAACATTGCCCTAACAGCCCATTCAGCGGCGCGCGGTGGACAAAAGGCTGTGCTTGTTTATAGGCAAACATTCTAACAGTGTATGTGGTGTGTTCCCTCTGAGAATATGAAATAAGTGCTCCGGTGCTGGCCAACCCCTACAGTCGCTCAGCCGTGACCCTTGAATGTGCTGTGTATGAGCCCACTCCTGCTCCCATTGTCACTCCCCTGTCTCGGCCTTTCCAGAGAAGCAACTGGAAGACAGGTAGCACCTCAAGCACATCCAGTAAGTCCTAACTACGTGTAACCACATTACATGTTAGATATTGCGGAAAGGTTTTATTTCTACATTAAACATGTTTTTCTTTTCGCAGGTAGTGAGAGTAACAGGCATAGCACCATCAGCTCCGGTAGTGGTGCAATCTCAGAGCAAGAGCTTGAGGTGAGACTTTAGTGACTGTACTTAGCTAGCTCGATAGCTAACCAATGTCAGCATTTCAAACTATACTCTAAACAACATTTCAAACCATAATCTAAACACTAATATAGGCTTGTAGTTCCTAACATGCCACACGTATTGAGTTTATATAGCCTACACCGCCAATTGGGATTATGGCGTTGCTTTAACACGTTCAAAACGATGTGAAATTGACAAATAATCAGAATTATAATTAGATATTATTTATTTTATTTATTTTATTTTTTGCAGACCATTGTTGAAATCTCTAAGTACCTAATTGAAATCAGTGAGTCCAAGCTTTTGTATGCTGGTACATGGCATGCAACTAGCAACTCTAGCTATACTTTGTCCCATTTAAAGCTTTTACTGAGATGTAGGCCTTCTGTAAGTGTTTTTCTTCTAATATTTTAAGCAAATGGAGAGGGTGTTTTACTTTAACTTGCTCTCGTGCTGTTGATGAGAATGAACATCTATTTATGCACAGCCTTGATTCAGAATAGACAGCAGCAGCCTACATCTATCAAACTCTACTGCAAAAGTACTGTATCTACTGCATTGCGGTGTTGTAATGCTCAACATAACTTACTGTAACCACAGAAAGCAATAGACTGGCCATTTAAGATAGTCAGCAGTTTAAGGTAGTCGGCAGTGAACTGTTGAGCCTGTCAAAATGACTTTCAGAAATGTCTTTTGCTTACAGTGTGATTTTGACACTCTTTATAGGAAATAGAATCCATTGCTCCTCCACCACGACCTCCTCGTGTCACTGAGGCCCCACCTCCTCGTGTCACTGAGGCCCCACCCTACATTTCTCCACCCAGGGTTCCCCCACGAATCCCAGAGAGGTCAGTGACGTGTCTCTTGTGACATGGGGTGCATGTATTGAGATGCAAGGTGTGATAATAAACACACTTTATATCAGGTATAGTCAGCTATTGCAAGTTAATTGTATGCTAATACACTTGCATTTGGCTAGCTTACCGTTCTCTGTGCGTGCTAAAAGAAAAAATCTGATACTTCTACACAGCCATGGCTCCATAAATAGGAACACAAACAAAGTGGCGAACACCACTCACAACAACAAAGCCGTAGTGCGCTTTGCTTCACAATTTGTTTCAAATGTTTGAGGCGGAGAGATATTGTTTTGATTTGAGCTCGAAGTTAGCAAGCATCTCGAGAATAACTAACCCTGCCTTTAAATAGCACTTCATCTCCAAAAATTGTGTCAATTCAAATAAAGTTAACAGATGCTTCCACATTGCTGGTAAATGTTTAATCAAATAAAAGGATGAATTTCGATACCATAATACCTAGATGAAAATATAGGATACTGTGCTGACAGACTAGTTATGAAGCAAAAGAATTGCACGTTGACGCACATTAACACGTCTCAATAGCGCCTCTAATGCCTCAACTACAGTGATAGAAAGTGATCTACAGTACTGATGAACAAGACTGCACTGGAGCGTGAGATTTGGAGGAAATGTAAAGACTGAAAGGAAACCACACTGAGTGTGATATTGTGTAAACTAACATGCAAATGTGTGTTCAACACAGACGTTAAAACTACTTCTTTAAAAAGAAATAATAATTTAATTTTAAGATTCTATGTTTGTGGTATACATATAGGCTAATGGTAAGAAGAGGTGATATTCTGGAACTAAATAAATGTCTTAAATAATTAGGTCTGGTCACTTTTATGGCCCTAACACCTGGTGCAAAGGGCCAGTTCGGAGCCCACATTGTTTAAAGAGCAAATGCACTTGAGCTAATTGGAGCACCTGTGGGTGTGTTAGTCTAAACTTAAGGTGTTGTTTGGCACATTGCTATCTTCAGGGAGTGTACAAAAACCTGGTCGGAAGTCACATTGCAGATATACACATTATCAAGATAGTGAGAATATTATGGATATTATGGATATTATGGTGAGAATGGATCGGTTCGCAGCCGAGTGTGAAGCGGCTGGGATGAGGATTAGTACCGCAAAATCTGAGGCCATGGTTCTCA
>JAODTR010000007.1:4819010-4833105 GCA_025399935.1 Amblyopsis rosae | reverse complement strand
CAACACAGCCCTCAGGTTCATGGGGGCACCCAAACCTCTCCACCACGATAAGGTGATGGTTCCCGGAGAGGCAGGTATGTGACAAACTTAATTTCTCAGTAGAAAGAGACGTTTCTAGCAAATATATTACCATTTATTTCTTTTCTATCATTTCTTTATTTCAGAACACGGAAAAGTCCAAAGACTGGTATAAAAGTATGTTCAAGCAGATTCACAGAATACCGGGTAAGCATCATGTACAGTCAGTCGACTGTTTGTCTGTGTGCATGTGGGTGACCAGATGTATCTCTGTTTGTGTCAGAACATTGTTAAGTCATTGTGTGCTCTATCTCCCCAACACCATGCTCAGAACGTATTGAGGAAAACCCTTACCGTCCCACCTACATTTTTCCAGAGAACTATGACAGGCAGATGAAATCAAAAGGTATCCAGTACCAGTAGTATAGCAACAGCCTAGCTCCCATTAACTTTACTAATATGTTGCCTCTCTAAGCTCTGTCAAATACTTAAAGTGGTAGTGTGTAATTGTTTGTTACTCTGACCATAAGAGGAAGGTAACATGATTCCCCGTTAGTTAGTAGCACTTTATTGGACATTCATATTCCGGTCAATCACACTCTTTGGATTTGTATTATTATACAATAGAGAGCATAGGTGTTGTCATTTAGGATACTAGATTTGACAGATTACCACTTTAAGTAGCAAATAATGTACCATGCCTGACCACGAAAACAAAATTGCAACACAGTTCCACTACAGGGAAAACTAAAATGGTAACAAATTCCAAATTAAAACTAGAGAACATTTAAATGTACAGTAACTGCAATGATTTGCCTGCAAAAGAGTGCCTTTCAAATTTCATTAAAATAATTGCTGCTTTTCTTTTTCTTTTATCTTTTGTTCTACACATCCTATCCAGCATCCATTTCCACTTTTAAGTGTGAAAGTATGTTCTAGTCTGCTTTGAGTTAGAAGCTTAATGTGCTCATTACTAAGGTGGTTAATCTTACAGAGCATGGCTAGCCATTCACCCAGGGGCAGTCCTCGTTTGTACAGTAGTGTGGCTATTTTGCCACTAGGTGCTGCTATGCTCTTATTGACTTCAGTGCCTCAGCTCAACACGTATTTTATTTATTGTGTATGCTATTTATGCAGTCTCATTTTCAGCTTTACCTGACAGCATACACATGCACTAAAATGTCCTGTTATTTTGTGTATCCTACTGCAAAATAGCATGTATTTCAAAACAAATATATTCTAAATGTGGAGTGGAGTCTATTCCCAGCTTTCCCCATATGCATTACTTATTCAGAAGATTGATTCTAATCAATGTGGAGGCCATCTGTTTTTAGTTCAGTAATGCTTTCTCTAAAGTACCTTGGCTTTATGCTACTTCAGAGACACTGATTGATCTTAACGACTAATGGCTGACTGGCAGGTGTGAAGTTAAACAAATTACAGTGCTCTTAGAATAATCTATTTACAATGTATACACTTCCCAACTACCATAAACAGAGGTTACATTAAGTGTTGTGTGTTTCTTTATTCACCAGATGATTGTCCCACCCCTTTTGGATATTTGGAAGATGGTGAGTTTTTCCATATAGTTAGGTTCATAATAAAGCTTTCAATTACAGAAACATTGTAGCTATCTCAAAATGCTTTGCTAATGTTCAGTGAGATTTGGTGAGAGTGTCCAGATAGGCTTTTAGTCACAATAACACTGGATTTACTTTATACATAAAAAATTCATGTGGTCCATTTTCAGTGCGGAGTGTACCGCGTTCGAAAAGTGCAACTGAAGTTGATGCACGAGCTCGGACAATGCCAGTGCCAACACGATCCTCCTCCCTCAAACCCACTGCCAAAAGGTCAGCTTCCCAGACAGTATGCTAGTGATCTGAGCACTGTCTTTACTCTTTTACAGTTAGCATTATTTGACAATGGATTATATCTGTTATAAAACTGACTTTAGCTTTGTGGACAGGGTTCACGATAACATTCAACCACCACCCCTTTGGGTTTCACATGACTTGTGAATACACAGCCTTATCAACATAGATGTCAGTGCTGACGATAGCCTTATACACCAATATCCTGTCTCGCATACTTGCAGTAAGATGAGCATACTGTAATAATTCAGTATATGTAGGCCTATATAAAAGGGTTTATTCCAAAACTATACATACCCTTTTGGAAAGTATACTGGTGTTCTACTTTCACAATGTGCATAGGTTTTTTACATGTGACCAGCTGTAAACATTGCACAATGTGCAAAAAAGTATTGTTTTGCAATGGTTTTCACACATTTCACACAGTAATTAATCGTTCCATACTAATGCATACACTAATACATAATATTTTATTATTAACCTAACAAATAAAGTCAGCTGGCTGTGCAATGTTAGAGGCCCTTGTTTGCTCATCGCCTTTGTAATGTTATAATGGCATTGACTGTCTGTCGTTGCCTCCGGAAACACTGTGTTGCGTGTTTCTTTTGTTTCCACCGGATACAGACTTGTTTACAATTACTACTGTGAACTGAGTCTTGTTACATCGCACACCATTACATCATAACAGAGAGCGAGAGATGCATAGGCCATCCAGTAAAGGCGGGGGCATCATCCTACAAAGCTAGCTCCGGCCGGTTGCCATGGAGACCGCTTGCTAAGGATTGGCCGTCTTACACCCAGCCCCCACCCTGCGCTCTCTTCACAGGAACGACTGGGACCCCCCTGATAAAAAGGTAGACACAAGGAAGTACCGCGCCGAGCCCCGCAGCATCTTTGAGTACGAGCCAGGGAAATCGTCGGTGCTGAAGCTGGAGAGAACGGTATGCTAGCTTGCGCCGTGCATGTCGTCGTTAAGACCCCTCCCCCTCCCCATCATCCTTCTAGACACATCTTGGCTGGCTGCTTCGCTAACCGCTCAGGAAGCAGCTAAAGCGGCAGCCAGCGTGCTGTACTCCACTGTACTGTATGCACGGCGTGGATCGCCATGTGCACAGCATTCCTCCTGGGTGTCCGGTTTACGTGACAGATGATCCATCCCAGTTGGGGGGGGGGGTAGTATCACTTACAAGCGTAGCCATTGTCTGCCTGTGTTCAACTCAAGGCTGAATCAGCTTACACACACACAGGCACACGTGCACACACACGCACACACTTAATATCCATATTGTCCACACTCTGCCATATCCGATACAGACTGTGAATTGAATTGTGTCTTTGAGGACTCTCTTGGTTTTTCTGTCCTATGACATGTCTGCCTGCCTACATTTCTTAAAGGATACCATTTTGGAGATGGATGTCTCCTTTTTATCTTTTACAGTATTTTCTGTATTATGTATTATGCTACTGTATCTTTGGTATTATGCAGTTAGTTAATTATGTAATTATAATTTGTCTGATGATGCTCAATGGCAGTAAGCTGGTAGAGGTTGTTAGTCATTTGGCACTAGCCCAAATGCGATAGCTGAATAGGCTCAAATGGTCATTTTAAACTGGCCTACACCATACATTAAAGATCAGTACTACAGTATCGCTAGACATGTTCTCTCTCTCTTAATTTAGTGTCTGTCTGCTCTGTGTTGATAGGAATAAGTAGTGTATGTGAATATTATTTAAGGAATGTGTTTTATAACCTGGCAACATGTTTAATGTGTATTTTATAGGCTAATGTGTTTATTGTAAATATAATGTTTGCTTTAAGGGTCTTTAAAGGTCATATAAAGTGATCATTGATTTATTCCGATGCTGACAACTCTGAGTCTATCAACAAATGTCTCAGAGCCTCATTATCCTCAGTGTGTATATTCTGTGCTGTCTTAAATGTTTTTCTGTCTTTTTCCTCCTTTCATTGTTGCCACGCCACCTTAGACTAAGGATGTAGGCCCCGAAGATGTAGATTTAGAGAAAGAGCCTTGGTATAAATTCTATTCAGAGATGGAGTTTGGGAAAGCGGTAAGTGGTCGCTGTCATTAGGTTGACAGTATGTGTTGTATTGCATGTGATAACATACATGTTGACATAATGCAATAATGCCTAAACAAGTCATGCCTATTAAGAGCTATCCCCCGCTTCCCTATCCCGCTCACAGAGTATATGGGCCATGCAGTTACAGTGATGTAACTGTCATACTGTGTCTTTATTCATTACCTTATGAGATAAGCATTGACCTCTTTTCTTACATTTTACATACACTTTTGTATGATTTATCCTAATTATTAGGATGACATTGCTGCCATTTTTGATCATCTCATTTATAAAAAAATTTTGACGCATTTTTGTCTTCATGGTGACATGAGGCGGTCTATTGCTCTCATTAAGATGTCTGTGCATTGGATTGGACATCTAGGGATCACTCTTCCCTTTACTACTGCTATTGACATTAGTCAACACAATAACCCCAGGCTTGCTAATAATTACTGCCTGACAGGCCAACTCTCTGTCCATCTGTCTGTATGTCTGTCTGCCTGTAGGTCTGTTTGTCTGGTATTTTTACTGAGAGATCCAGTGCTGGCGTGTTGTCAATGGTGAATCGCATCACCATCCACATTGCGGATGGTGTCTTTGCTGGCACCAGACAACAATGCCGCCGGCTGCCACCGTTGCGTCTCCTTACGTTCTGTCAGTCAGGGCCTAGAAAGCCACACCCCTGGATCACATGAGGCGACACCACCGACAAGGACATGATCTCATGCATCAGACACACAGAAGAATCCCTCATTGGTAACTCAAACTCAAAATGCCTTTGACTCCCGCTTACTGTGTAGCGTAGGACCATTACTGACTAGAATGGTCAGTATGGGTTATTATGGTTAGTAGCTGGACGTTCTATCTCAGGGACACATGGATCTGTGGTCTGACGACTGTCTCCTGTTTAATGTCAGAGCCACTTCTAAAGCTGTGGCTGGTATGTGCAGTATTTGACCTCAAGGCTCAGCCAGACTCATCGGCTCACTGGCCTGAAGCCGCCAAGCGTTTGAGTGCCTGTGGGTACATTGAAGAGCGGCCTCTTACAGGCTCTATTCAGGTGAGCCGTTGTTCTGATAAACGCCTAGCTATCTGCTATGAAGGCTTAAGGAGCCCACTTAACATTAAGTTAGTCTGGCCTGTGTAGCAGTACAGTAGGTGTGATTATTATAGTGACTATTATAGTCCGGATGGATTACGCTCTTGGAATGGACTTCGGGGGGAAGATGCGAGAAATGGATAGTTTATTTACGGTATAATATAAAATAAATACATTTCTTCTGATAGGAACACCTTTTCCAATAATTCATTAATGCATTTATTTATGAGGAATGCTCAACCAGTGGGAGAGCTGACCTGCAGTACATGTATAAACAGTTACTGGAAGATGACTGGTCATTAATTCATATTTACAGGTCAGGGGTGAAAGGACTGTCATTAAAATATGTCAACGCTTAGTTTAGAGCGCAGGTCAGGGACAGACTGTAAATTGCTCTCCGGAGCTGGAATTCCATACATAGCTTTGGATAGGAAGTGCTTTTTGGCCTCCTCCGTCCGACTGGGTGACTCCATCTGCCTCGCATATGCTGACGAGGGGGCTAACGCCCCAACACTGAGTCACATGGATACCAACCACTAGCCCCGCCTTCCTACACAGTGACAACCCATAAACTGTGCTCATTGTGTTTTCACACTTAACCTCTATTATATACTTGACCTTTCATATTGTGTTTGGACCTTCAGTGTCGGGGGAAGTTGTTTGTTTTCATATTGCCGACACAAACGAGGTGTTGGAAAGAATGGGCTTCATGTTACCATGACGGTGTCACCATTGCTATTTTGAATGTAAATGGAGCACACAGGAAACAGACATTTGAGTTATTGGGGACACCTGTGTGAACACAGAACTGTGCAGAATGGTTCCACTGAATTATGAAAGAAAGTCAATCCATTTACAGCCTTTGGTATATGCATGACATGATTATTTTCTTCTCTTCTCTCCATTTCATTAAGAAAAAAGCTAAACCGTGTATCAGTTTGATGCACAGCACGTGTCACATTCAGTGACAAGACGTGATGGAACATCTGGTAAATAACCACATTATGGCTCCCTTCCCTCGGATCAGATTAGGCTTCCATGCTTGTTTCCTGTTTACTCTCCACCGTTGAACCATGGGTGTCAGGGGACACTTTCTTATCCCCCCTCGACAGGGGGAACAGCTAGAGAGGAGACTAGATGTACTGTAGCAGTGAAAAGTGGCAGACTATAGCCACTGGCATGTTCTCAAAGGCTGAAGGCACATGGAACATTTGTCTTTATATAGATCCCATATAGTCCTGCCTGTGGAAGAGTGTGTTCTTATCAAGGTAGGTTATTAATGATCCTCTTGCCCCGGCAACTAGCAGGAAAGGCACGCTGTCAGCTCACACTGCTCATAGTCTGCTCAGCCGTACGGTGGTTAAAGCCAAACCGTGGGAGGTGTGTGTGTGGGAAGGGGGGGGGGGTGTGGTGGTCTGTGGCATTTGCAGCATGGCCAGGCTGTCTGGGCTGGGATTGTGCAATCGTATTTGCAAACAACACTTGCGCTTTTATTCATAGCCTCCGTGTCACGTCTGTTATATTTACCGGCTGTGACGTCCACCTAGAGGGAAGCAACAGAAACAGTGGTGATAAAATTAGCACGCTCTCCTGACAAATGACTACACAGTGTTTTGGGGTTATGGCTAGTAACTGTCCCAAAATAACAGCTAAACTTCCTCTCCCAGCGCTGAGCTTCACTGCGCCTTATTGTTCACATTATAATAACATTTTCATACTTGCTTTCGTGTTTTGGCACCTTGTCTGTATGTCATCTTTTTGTTGTGTTGATTTTAATATTGGTTTATGTATTAATTCTGTTTAATAGATTTTTGCCAGTCAACATGTTTCTTTTTGAGCGTGCGTGCGCGCATGTGTGTAAGTGTGTGTGTGCTGTGTGTAAGTAATTTGGCCTGCTTGCACCACCAGCTGGTTAATTGTCCCCAGTCCGGTCCAGAGGTAATGAGAGGGACTCACTAGCAGACAAAAGAGATGGCTTCACTGAGAGAAAGCAGATCATTGGCTGAGCCAGGGACAGCCCACTCCCCACATGGGCGACCCCTGAAGGATGCACGCCCACCCGCCCCCTCCACCCCGTTCACTCGCGCTTGTTTTCTCATACTCGCATGCAGGCCAAAACACACGCTTACTCGCTCACGTCCAAGGCTGGTCCAGAGAAGCAAAGGACCCGCGCCATCGTAGAGAGCAGTCACACACACACAAACAGAGAGAGAGAGAGAGACAGAGAGAGAGAGAGAGAGAGAGAGAGAGAGAGACACTGACTGTAGCTAATGTGCCTGCTTCTCTCATAGCTGGAGGAGCCCATCCTGTGGATCTATCAATGACTTCTTTGTTTGGTTTGTTGCAGCCTGCCCCCTCTTTCAGCCTCCTGGAAACCGCTTCCGACCTACAGCAGTAGTAAGTACCTACTTAACCTGTAGCTAACGTCCAGTGTACATACATGCTAGTGCTAACGTTGTGCTGATGGTTAGTTGTTAAGGCTGCATGTTATGTGGATGAGTGTCACTGAGAGATTCCTCCATCCGCCTCCGAGGGGAACTCCTGTTTCCTGAGGAGTTAGGGAAAAGTTAAGGGAAATAAAAAAACCCTGCCAGAACAATGTGTCCTCTATCTGCATTTAAGAGGTCTTTTTTTAGGGTGTGGGGTGGGGTGGTAGGTGAGGGGGACGTGGCAACCTTTTGGTGATTTATTTAAAGCTAACAACAGCGAGAGATAAACCTGGATGTCACAGGGATAGAGGGAACTCCGGCAATACCCACCCCACAGCTGTGTATCTTAAAAACCGTTATCTCCTTCTCAATGGGCGTGTGTGTGTATTTATACACATATTTAAGGATGTGTTGCATAACGAAAAAGAATGTTGGGTAACAAGGACAGAACGACATTGTCGCTCTGGTTGTTTTGTCAGAAAATATTTGCACACTCTATTTTTGTTTGTGTAATAAAATGTGAGGAATTCTGTGGTAGGTTATGGTCACTTGTGCACCTGTTCAAGGGGAGAAAACCTTATTCTTGCCAATGATTTCCCATCTGCTGCAATAATTATGCATCCGAACTGTAGTAGTCATTTACTTGTTGAGTATTACAAGTTCAGTGCAGTACTTAATAGTACGTAATATATATATATATATATATATATATATATATATATCTGTATGCCATGAAAGTGCATCTGAAAATCATATTTTCAAAGAAAGAGAAATGTACTGATAATCTGACAAGGCACATATGTTTAAAGGGTGGGAGTGTTATCCTTTGGGGGGCGCTTTGAAATCTGAAACCTCTTTTGAAGAAAGGCTTTTATACAGGCAATCCTTGGTTTCTAAATGTTAAAGATAGATAGAGAACGACTCAAACTATACCACTGTTATATATTATTATATTATAGTATTTTTGCTGATGATTTTATGACATTTGCACATTAGGAAATATATGCACATTAAATAGCAGCACTGAGACGATCCCATCAACTCTATTAGTGCTTGTTAACTAATATACTTACGGTATGTCTTTATCGATCATTATACTGCACATTTCCCACTCCACACATTCCTGATAATCACACCACAGTTTCCCTATTTCAAAAATTGCTAAGCGCCTTCCACATTTCTTGTGCGGTATATATTTAAATTGTGGAATGTAATCTAAAAACTATGATTTAACGGTCTTCTGCTGCCAGAAAACCATTACCAGCCAGTATTTTTCTGTTCCTTGGTGTTGTGAAAGGGGCTCTTATTGGGTAGCAAGCAAGGAGCCAGTGTTTCCATTACTGTCAGTTGACATGTACTCCCACATTTTTATCTGGGGATGAAACTAACGGATGTGATTTACGTGCCATAATGTTTCAATCAGATAGATGTATGACAGAGCTGTCACTTTACTGGACTCAAATAGATATGCGGCGTGCAGCCTACTGAGTGGCGTGTGAAGCACTGTAGACCTGAGAGCTATACAGGTGCATGGCATGAGCTGTTGCACCATGTGGTAACTGGACATATTTTTAGATGTGTCTCAATGGCCTCTGTGGAATCCCAACATACCAAACAGAGGATGCCTTATCTCACCACCATGTATAGACCCAGCACATGTGTACAGGAAAGCTGGATTTCCCAACCATCTCAATTTGGGGTACAACAGGGACTATGTGATGGAAAATTGTCAAAACATTTTCTTTTTTCATTTAGTTTATTTTTCCAGCATATAATAAGCCTTTTTACTAGTCTGGTAAAGGGTGCTTGGCTTGGAAAATATTTGAAAGGGCCAAAATAGCTGGAGAACAACTGGTCTATTGTTTGCTAATTGTTTGTTTGTAATTGTTTTACATAAACAACTCTATAATTAGCAACCACACAATTAAGATAGGTGCGTTTTTTTCTCTCGATTCTTATCAGCTCCTCCTGTAAGTCTGGACACAGCGAGGTGGAGAAAGACCGGGGATCGTCCACAGGCGAGCCTGTGGCTCCAGAATGCGACCGCCATGTTTACAAGAGTGTCCTGGAGGGCGGCGACATTCCCCTGCAAGGTCTCCGAGCCCTCAACAAGCGCCACGGCAGCTCGTCATCCTCTAAAGGTAGTTTCCTGTGTGTGTGTGCGCGTGTGTGTGTGTGAGCGAGCAGTGACCCTGCACTGGGCCATAAAGAGGCCTTTTACGACTCAGGCAGAATGAGTTGCAGACAGGGATGTTGGGGTGTTAAACGTATTAGGGAGACATGTGTTTCCATTTAACGTTCTGTTGGAATCCACACATCGTCTTCGCTCCCGGTTGTCACAGCGGCGGCCAACCACCTCTCAGCATTCATTCTCCCAGACAGTTTTGTTTTACTATCAGTGCCATGGATATATTTTCATCAAGCGTGCCATCTGTTTTGGAGAGAGCAGTGCTAACGCAATGGAAGCAATCCTTCCATTCCTCCACCAGACTCTCTCCCCACCCCCCTTCCCAGTCCAGCTGAAAGGCTACAGGCTCAGGCCAATGCTCCAGTGTCCCAGGGCCAGGGAGCAGCAGCGGCGGATGAGGAGGGTAGGGGAGGGGAGGGGAGGCTGAGATGAGCGGGCCCGCTCACAGCACAGCCAGACATGGGTGAGTTCCACAGCAGGGGCCGCGGAGGGGAAGACATCCATGAGGAAGTCAGCTGTCAGTGAGGTCAGAGACAGGAATGCTTACGTGCATGACCAGGGGAAGACGAGTAGGAAAGGAAAGAAATGGGGGGATGGGGGGAGGAAGGTAGATAGCATATTGCAATGATGGCATTCTATTTGGGGAGACAGGCAAGACCTTTGACCTTAGGAATGTGTGCTAAATGGTACTGAGTAGATCCTATCTTCAGCTTAAGAGCAGAAACAGTTTAAACTACAGCATTAGATCATTTGTATCTAACAGTTACTCACTAAACAAATAATACAGTACAGGGCCAATGAATCAGATCACCTGCGTGTCTTTAAGAAGTAGCTCAACAGTCACTGTCCCTGGGTAACTTCTACATTTTAGTAGTTGCCTAATGCTTCATATATGCGATACTTGGTAATTCCTGAAAAATTCACATGTAAATAGAAGCCTGTCATTTATCAAAGTGGTAACAATAAAAGTAAGACAACTTTCTCTTACAATTTGGATACATTGCTACAGTATATATACTGTTGCATGTTTCCTTTCAGTGAATAACTGTGGCAAAGTGACATTGTACTCTACAAACTGCAGTGGAAAGAGGAGCTTGAGTGTTGAGTAATGTCAACTGACTAGCATGGTGCTTCATTATCTGGCAGCCTCCAGCTAAAGGCACCATGCTGATAGTAAGACTGAGTCACTGTCTAACAGAGTGTAACAAGCACAGAGAAATAACATAGTTCCTGGGAACCAGAAGAAGCAAAGGCAGCAACATGTGTCTCTAGCTTCTCCTAAAATAATAATAGGACATTGTGTTTTCCAACATAGGTGTCCTTGACTGCCTCTTGGCATTTACCATTCTGTTTTCTTTTCTTCCTAATACATTAGAGAGTTCTTCAGCAGATTACTCACAGTGGAAGTGGTGTGTCATTTCCCACTTCTGTCTGTGTCTATGCATGTGTACTGTAACTGGGAGATGTGATACAAGCACTTTCTCTTTAAATACTGTACTCAGATCCTCCTTAAAGCTCTCGATCTAAAGATGAGCCGCAAGCAAATTAGCAAAGCCTTTCAAGGTTGTTTATAGCAGTCCAACAGTTCAATTGGTTGAGCAAAGATAAAGGACTAAGTGAGATAGGAATGTATGTAGCATTGGCTGCCTTTGTTGTTTATTGTAATATTTTGAGGTTATTAACCAAATCTGAATAATCAGGCGGGTTCTTTGTATTCCTGACCTCCGGCGTCACATAACATTCCATGGCATATTGCTTTCTTAATCCTTAATTCTTTACGTTTCACTTTTTCTGTTGCTGCTTTCAATGATCGGGACTTATCAACTTTATAGCTAGCTGTAGGAAAGTTGCCTCAGCGCTTGTGTACAAGGAATGTGTACAAGCATTTTCACTGCTCCATTTTCTAAGGCATTATACTTCATATACACTGTAGAGCCATGCTATTAATATAACAGCCATCTATTACTTGATGCATCCTGCATCAAGTCTGCTTCTCATCAACCTTTGATAGAAGTTAACTTTAGAAATGTGCCTGTTTAACGGTGTATGTGTGTGAACCTGTGACCATTGTAACCTAATATGTTGTTTATTCTGTTGTCCTGCATGCTTGCCAGTGGATTATAAAGGTGGGAATGGTTATATAATTTCACCCTGCTCCTCTGTAAATAGTCGAACGGTTCTTGCCAGTAATGCAATAGGTAACCAGTGTAAGAATAAGAAGTCCTTATCTGCTGCCAAAGCCTGCATACCCCAAATCCTCCCCTCTAAGTTCAAGCCCCAACTGCTGCCACCTAGTGGAGACAGTCAGGAAAGCAGGACTGGCCCTGTCAGGCACCCTAAGGCGCACAGCTGTGAGGATCTATGCATAGGGACATGTGACACGGTCTGTACTGGGCCAGACGAAAGGGAGAGCGGCCAGCATTCCGGCTCTGCGTCCAGCTGTGGTTCGGAGTGTTCCGGAGGCCTTGGGAATGTCTGCTCGGCTGTTAGGAGGAGCGCGTCCGAGTTCTCCAGCCTGTACCGGACCATGCACCACATCAGACGGCCCAGCTCGGCAGGCTCCAGCCCGCACGGCAGCGTGCGCAGCCTGGCCTCGCTGTTCGAGCGGGCCGGGCCAGACGAGGAGGCGTGCGGGAGGGCGGAGGGCGAGGAAGGAGGTGCGGCGGCGGGGGCGCGGGGGGTGCAGCGGGACGCGGTGCTGTCGCGCGTGAGCGACTTCGAGAGCATCATCCAGCGCGGCAGCCGGGTGCCGTGGCGCTCCTCCTCCCTGCCCGCGCTGCACGCCCACGACCACGCCCAAGACCACGGCCACACCCACAGCCACACCCACCCCCGCATGACCTCCGCCGTGTCAGCCGAGACCCTGCTGACGGACGGACGCTCCCCGCCAGGGGTCCCCTCGGAGAACGGCCACATGGCACGGAGCGACTCCCCCTCCGAGACGGGGGCCGAGGTGGAATACTTCTTCCAGGGCATCGCCCCCGCAGAGGAGCCGGCCGTGGACAAACCGGAGCCGTCCCTCCCACACCAGCACGTCCTGGAGCCCCAGCCTCACCTTAAAGCCGCCGCCTGTAAGGGCTCCTGCCCGGCCTCCTACACCCGCTTCACCACCATCCTCAGGCACGAGCGACAGCAGGCCCAGCAGGAGAAAGACCCCCCTCCTCTGGAGAAGAAGAAGACCCCGCTGCCCGGCAACCGCTTCCTCATGGGTCCGGCTCCGTTCCGGCTGCGGAGGTCACCGCAATCTCAGCAGGTCAGGAGGACTCTGGGAGCCACCAAGGTGAGGAGCTCAGTGGAGCTCCCCGAGGTCCCCCGGCCTCTAATCCCCCAGCGGCTCTCCTCCCTGGAGGTCCTCGACAAGCTGGAGGGAAGTGGGCGGGAGCTCCTGGTTAACGGGCAGGATGTGGACACCAATGGCAACCACCTGCGGCCCGCCCCAGCTCCCCACAGAGGTGGCTATCTCCATACCTTCACCTCTGTCACTTTGCTCTCCTCTGGTCACCACCCATTTTCCTCCTCCCTCCTCCCCCCCACCCTCTCCACCTTGTGTCCCCCCGCTCGGTTAAAGAGCTCCCGTCCGCCTTCCATGTCTGTTCTGTTGTGGTATGGTGGTGCAGCGTGATGGTGGAGCTCTCCACCCATCTCTGGAGTGTGCTGTTTGCTGCCGTGCCATTTCATGGTGAATGAGTTTGGTCTTGTCTTGGTCCTGGGCTTGCCCGACAAACGCCCTCCCTTCCCCCCTCACAAACCCATCAAACAGTCAGCTTTTGGTAATGTATATACAGTTATATACAGATGTTATGCTAGCATCCGATGTGAGGTATATGCAGGAATGCTAGTGCGCGCATGAGCATTACTCAACAGACTGCTGGTCAATGAATAGTGTCTCGTGAAAATACATTGGAAATTAGAAATATACATTCAGCTCACTCAACTATTGTGTAAATAATAATTTGATCTTGTACAAACTAACGTGCAAAAGCAAAAGAAAATGTCACTTATTCAAGCAAAGAGCAACTGTGTAGTGGTCATGCCTGGCAGTTACACATTAGCTCTGCATATACTCTCTCAAAGTGATGTGTCACTATGTTTCATGTTGTTGTTTTCTTGTGTCCTGAAGATTGTTCACATTTGCCATCTTCCATTCTCTAGCAATGAGGTTTATCGTAGCCAGACAACACATTTCCCGATTGGACTTCCTCACAGCTTGTCTTTGCTTCCTGTAAACGCTGCATACAATGCACAATGACAGGTTTCCTATGACCCTTACATGGAAACTACTACTGTATGCTGAGGGAGGTGGGGGGGGGGGGGTAGATAGATACTGCAGCTAATGTACTCCATATTTATTCCACCATAATTTAAATTCCTTGGTTTTAATTTTAATATCTATTCATTATTTTTT
>JAODTR010000007.1:4786523-4818910 GCA_025399935.1 Amblyopsis rosae | reverse complement strand
TATATATATATATATATATACATACATATATGTGTGTATATATGTATATATATATATATATATATACATATATACATACATATATGTGTGTATATATGTGTGTGTGTGTGTGTATATGTGTATATATATATATATGTGTGTGTGTGTATATGTATATGAAAGAAGCATTTAGATTTAATCCTGATACAAGCAGGAAAATATTTAGTTTGGCAGGGAGCTGACATTACCATGTTTGGCTACAGAAGTATTTGACCTAGTTCAGTGATTCTCAACCTTCTTTTTGACCCACAACAAAATATTGAAATGGTATCTTGGCCCCCTGTTGCATAATTTGTCTGTCTCGTGGCCTACTGTACCCATCATATCTGCATGCATTATGCTAATGCGGCGTGCGTATCTGCCCCTACAGAGGAATGGTGGTCAAGCTGCGTGACAAGGTCCGTCACCCAGAGTGCTATACGTGCACAGAGTGCAACGTCAACCTCAAGCAGAAGGGACATTTCTTTGTGGAGGAGCACATTTATTGTGAGAAGCACGCGCGACAGCGGGTGACTCCGCCCGAGGGCTATGATGTTGTGACCGTCTTCCCCAAGTAGACCTGGACTGCAAGCCGCTAAAGGATACGCTGAGAGTCCAAGATCTAGCGCCCGCCACGACAACAGACTATGAAATTAGTCTTCTTGTATTCTGCTTTGTTACTTTCACTGTTGGCAGTAAATGTTAATAACGGAATCTCCTTAAAGATTATTTTGCACATTATATATGGCATCTAGCAAAAGATACTGAATGTTATGGTGACATTTGTACTCCAAAGATATTTGCTTTTCAGGCAAATTACCCAGAATGCACACGATACTACCACTGAAAATATTAATATTTTTTAATTTTGTTTATTATATTGGTTTCATGACATTCAAGGAAAAGGAAAGAATCTTTATTAAATCCAGACAAGTTCTTCATATTAAACAAAAGATAATATTGACAAATAAACGTGTTTAGCTTAAGCGAACCATCTGTTTATATTTATTGTGATTTACGTTAAAGTTTGTGGGATTGTCCTATTAAAAATAGCATATTATCACTATCGGTACATAAAACTACATATAGAACATGGCATATTGGCGCCATCATCTGGCCGTGAGACACCTGCTCTTGTGGAAAGCTAACATTGATGAGGAATAAACACTTGAGATGATGGTTCATTCCAAGGTGGCAAAGCAGAAAAGAGTACTGTAAGTACTATTGCGCTAACTATTGCGCGTATATCCCGTGTACAGGTAGGTTCACTGAAAAAAAAAACACGTCAGTAAATCCATGCGGTCTCCATTATTAATTTGTCGTATACGACAACTAATGGATGCCTAATATTTTAGCATAAGAAGCTGTTATACGCAAAACATGACAGTGACGTAACTGAAATATGTATTCCTATGATTACCAATAGGCCTACCTGATGACTAGATGAGGTGATGAACCTAGGCAACGAGTTTCATACACTGCAATGCAAGATCATTTTCACGTCTCATTCATTGAAAAGTAAAACGCTTCAGAGCCACCATTAGATGCATGGCTTGCAAGGGTCTTTCCATGCATCTCGTTAGTAGACGTATAGGCGATCCCTTGGATCAGGTTTACATTTACGCCGCCTGAAGTCCCATAATACTGAGGTTCTGTTGTTATCTGATTGGATAATACCTTAGTTGGGCGGACCACGTGTTCCATGCTCACACCTGATGAAGCCCACAGGTAAGGCTCTTTGTGAAAATATTCTGGAATGTGTCTGGAATGTTGGTCGGCCATGCGTAAGGTTTCGCTCAGTGCCCAGATATAGTTGTGGGCAAACCTCAACGTCTCTATCTTAGTGAGCTTGGCGTCATCTGGCAGAGCGGGGAGGATACTTCTCAGGACATCCAGAGCAGAGTTTAGATTGTGCATCCGGTGCCGCTCTCTGTCGTTGGCTTTCATTCTGCGTCTTCCCTTCTGTGCAGGTTGGTCAGGATTTATTATTAGCTTTTTAATATAAGCTAGTCTTCGTCCACTACGAGGCGTTGAGTTTCGACAGAATTCACCAGTGCTGTCTGGCTTTTCTCCAACTCCACAAACAGCGTTGCGCAAAGTTGCAGAGTACGCACCAAGCGTGACCGCGTCTTTCTTTACGCACCGTTCAACTGACTCACATTGCATTTTTGGAGACATCCTGCACAATAAATGGGCTTGTCATTTATCAAGTAAATGTATCTTAACAATATACATCTAATCACAAAATGTCTTGCATACACCTACATATCTTTCATCTTTAAAGTGGTGTACAGTAATATAATTATTCTTACTTGATCACTGAAGATTGAAATGACGAACCTGTCCCTTGCCTTGTGCTGTGGTTATCTCCTCTGAAGCAGACACTCTATTGCAGCTACCAATGAGTGACTGATGCGCATCTCTGTCATTTTATGTGCCCTTTATCTTATCTGTATGAATGGTGTGTGTGCCTGGATCAACAGCGCCATTCAAGTGGCCAATCAGCGTCCAGTCAGCACGTTAGGCACTATAGCTTTCGAACGTGTTTATATTTTTCTTTGTCTTTCTTTGTTTGCAGTAGTGTCGTGGAGTCATACTATAATATAATTATATATATAATTTAGATCTAGCCATCCTAACTAATATATTTTAAATATTTGTTGTGATTGGTTTGTATTAACGCTTCACATTTAGTTCACACATTTTGGCACGTTCTTTAAACATGTTTAATCCATTAAGTAAGTGGTTGTTGGTAAGTGACATCCCAATACTGTATATCATAATTTACATCTGAGCGGCCCATTCATCTGTTCACATTATCACATATTACGCAGGCCAACATGAAATAGATATACAGTAGATTAATAGCGACAGTACAGTATGCTTCTTTTCCATGTTTAGCAGGCATATAGGTCCATAGCGTATTATAAACCTACATATTTGACAACGCGTTCATCCATTAATCTATAAAACACTATATGCACCCAAATTAATTTTAGGCTAATGATAGTGACTATCATTTGCCTATCTATATAGAGCTATTATTTTCCTGTTGGTACACTGGTTGGTGGTTAATACGACTTTGTAACTGACCTCTAATTATAACTTTTAAAGATTATTATTGCGAAATTGAAAGTCAAACGTTTAAAATGGAAGATAGCTTGTCTTTGGGTATTGTGCGTCTATCAGATGGCCTGGCACGGCCGTAGTATCGCTATGATTTAGCATAAATCTGTTTAATCTAATAATTTCTAGCATAACTTCCTAAATAAAATTGTTATTTGATGTCACAGGAATAAACACAATTGACAGAACACTTACGCACTTACAGGAGATTCGGTTCACTATTTGTTGGTTGCGGACAATTACGCACGGTTCCACTTGACTAACAATATTGAATAATGTGAAACATCTTGTCTTAAGTGAAAGTTCAAAGGGTTGTTTTGTGTGTAAAATCAATAACAGTTTATTTTAAGATTTTATTAAACCGTGTTGTTGTGCGCTTCGACGTCTCCAAAAATATATCCAATTAAATTGCGCATATTTTATTTTAATATAATCTTACTTTCGGAATACTTATATGTGATCAACAATATGCAACCTTGTCACACATTTATGAATGGGTAAGGGGAGTGTGGTCTACATCAAACAAGATTTACAATTGCCAACAAAGGATCACAGCAAAGCACTCCATAACTTTCTGTCTAAATATGTATTTTGGGAGCCATCTGATAACCATATGCTTTCAATAAAATGGACAAATACGCCAGTGAGATAGGACATGGTGTCTTGATGTTATAAAAGGCACGAAAAATCTAAAGTAAACTATATATAACCACTTTACAAATAATCATTGATGCCAAATCCATATTCGGGTATCGTGGACAGGTGTGGGTTTGAAGCTGTCAGTCTTTCTCCTTGATTTTTATCAGCAATGTGTAGTGTCTTGCTTGTTATGCAAAGTATAGGCAAACATGGGCGCCCAGTTGCTGTGGAAATAGCAGATATCGAAGCAGACTTGCTATGAAAGTGATTTAACAATATTTAACAATAAACTGAGCAAGCTCGAGAGCAGGTGATACCTGCCCCATGTATCCTGATTAATACTTCCTCTACTTCACTTTACAGTCCCTTGTGCTTATTTATGAAACGAAATCTATTTATTATTATTTTAGCAAACATGAGTACCAGGTGGGGCTTTATTTTCGTCTTCAGCTTTTGTTTGAAGGACGTTTTGAAGGGACAATCAAAGTCCAACAACTCGCTGACCAGATTGTTGTCATCCCAAACTAGCAGCGAAGCTATTGAATGTGCCCCCCTTTTATTCAGTCTAGTAAAGGGCTGAGGGAAAGAAAAAAGGGAAACTTCTTTAAGAGAGAAAAAACATCTTAAAAACATTTAATTGCAGTCCGGATGCCATATGTACACCTCTTGTGAAACATTCAACAATGCATCTGCCTTTAGAGAGTATAGAGTGCGCCTTTGGAGACGCGTGCGCTTTTGGAGAGGTGTGCGCATCGTGACCAGAATGACCCATGTGCACACTTACACCCGACGTAATTCGGGTTTAATGTGCCTTGGAGATTCTTTTCACAGGCTATATGTATTGTGACTCTAACCTAAGCTTTTGATGACAGTGTACACCAATTATCGTGGAGGAGTTGCCCTTGGGACAGTTTGTCTACTTTTAAAGACTTTAGATTGTATTGCATTAAATCCTAGTCAATAGTATTATGTTTATAACTGAACGACTTTTAAAAATGATAAAAACTTGCAAAGACATTAAAATATAAAACATGCTATCTTCCACTACAATATTTTTCTTTTGATGTACAGTGTTTGTCAAACTCACTAGGGTAATTCAATTAGTTTCTGTTAAATAAAAAAAAATACATTAGGCAATTTTGGTTTTGTATGAATAACATTGGATATTTGTGTGCATTAGAGTTACATTAATAGGCTATTATATATCCTAAATCTTATAATTTCATATATATCCAATACTGATTTGAAAAAATAAATATCTAAACCTAACAAAAATCTATGATACCTGGACGTTTTTGATCTAAACTATATCCTATTACTATTTGAAGTTATTAATGAAATAAAATGGCTACAATAGCCTATAGTTGTGGCAAACCAGATAATTGTGTGAATACAGTTGATTCTGAAATGTTAAGCCTATAATCTACAATGTCTAAATGCAATTCTCCCTCTTTAAAAACAAAAACTCGGTAAGATATATATCATTAAAGGTGTAGCGCTCTGCAACGGGTGTTAGCTCCCTCTGTTACTTGCCTATGTGGGGCCCGGGGGACAGTGATGCTGTTTCTGTTGCATAAGGATAGTTGCAAAAATCCACCTTTGACCTATTATATAGTGGTTTATCCGTATAGTCACTAGTCAGGTCCATCAGTAGAGATTACGTCCATCAATAGAGATATTTACTTTAAGCTTCAGTTTGACATGTTATGCCTCATTGTTTGTGACATTTATTTTCCTGTCGTGTTCTTTTTTTTTTCTTTTTCTTTTTTACATTTAGCTCAATGATTGTTCGAGAAAAATAGGCCGATTGTCATACTAAACTTAGTTCAAATAATACATTTAATTTAGAATTAGTGGACGCTCTGCGACTTTATTAGGTATTTACGCATATGCAGAACGGTGCTCGACCACGCGATGCCGCTGTTCATTCTCCTGAAGAGGCAACTATTTTTTACATCAATGTAACGAGACCACGCGACCAGTAAGCGCATTAGTAAATTATTTGTTTAGTTGTGTTATGCCGTTCGGCTACCTTTTATGTAAGGCAACTAAGAACACAATCAGGTTGACCTGTGTTGGACCATCGGTTAATAACTCCCAAATCAATTCCTAGATCTACACATGCGTAGAGCGCACATGACCAGAGGTGACTAGCTGTTACTTCCTGAACTGTTTAGCCGACTCCTGTGTTGCATAGTAGCCTAGAATGTTGATGAGCCCTGAATAGGCACATCAAGGTGATCTGGTTGACTTTCATAACTCGTGGAAAAGGGCAAATTTATTGAGGGATTGTTTTTTACAACATGGATTACTCGGTAAGTATGGTGGCTCATGTACCCTATGTACTATGTGTCTATGTACCCTGCAGTATTTTAGTTTTAGAGGGGTATATTTCAAACATGGTGAGTCTGTTTACAAGGAGATCGAGCCATGACGGTGGTTACATTCTTGCAAACATGCTGCTGACCACAATTAGCTTTGTTTGTTAATTGTTTTTCCATTACCGATGCTAAACCTTGAACAAACGTAGTAAAAAAACAGCCACTGTGGACAAGTATAATAATACTTTTAATAATTTTTTAGCAAGACAGGCTAATGTGGCATGTCTTTTTATCGATCACGTATTTGTAAAAGCATAAAGCATCAATATGGACAAGCAGGAAACTTTTAAATGGATTTGGGGAGTACCAGTACGGTACAGCAGCCTCTTCTTTTTACATGTTTATTGCGACTATTAAGATCGCGATCTGATTTCTTGCATCAAAAGAAATTGTAGGCTATGGTTTCAAAGCCTTTTCTTTTGTTTACTGTAGTGGTGTTTAATATTAGACTTCCTGTATAGCTATACCCCACAGGAAGTTAAGCCAAGCATTGTGCTTGAATCTCGTGAGAAATCTCTATTAATGACTGACCTTTAATGACGTCAATCAGAGTTTTAGTGCACAGATACATTTGACAATACAGTATATTTTAAGAGTTAACTAAATACTGACTTTTTTTACAAGAATATACCCCCCCCCCCACTGGGAAACAACGTTGCTGTGGTGCACAATGTAATGCGATATCAAACATGTCTGCACGCCAAAGCATTGACAATAAAGATTAAATGTTAAATCACATTTTAAAAAAAAAAGATAAGTGAGTAGGCTACTAAACAAAGTATTATTAATAATAAATGAGCAATATTGGCTTTTATCTGTGAATGTCCTGGACAAGCATACAGTATCCTAATTGCAGGATGGTTGCATAGGATTTTCAGACCCACAATCATGCAAATAGAATGTATATGACGATTGTGTTTACTGAAATCTAGCAGAGGCTATCCTCCTCCTCACACCGTACATTTCCATGAGAACATGACCTCCCTCTGGAGACAACAAAGGGTCTCCTTACAGAACTGCTCCTATGGGGGAAACCAAAGGAATGGGCGTCTACTGTCCAACAATAGGCAGAACAGAACAGGCCTACGAGTATTTCACAATTCCCTGGAACAGATGCCCAGATGATGTTATCTTGTATGTCTGATAGAGTGTATCTGTAGAGGAAAACTAGATAATAATTGTGTTGCATTTCAGCGTAACATCTCTGCCAAGGGCTGATGAATGTTCCAACAGTCTTTTTCCAACTCGCATTTTGCCCTATGTCTAGATAACAACATAACATTGTTCAGCCTTGTTTATGACATACAAAGTGTATGGCTCTGAGGCTCGCAAGGTATTTCCACTTTTTTGTATCGTGGGCATTGCAACATAATGGCCACATTTGGTTGATAGGATTCATGAGACAGTGAGTAAACTTCTCTCCTCACTTAACCTTACCAAACCTGTATGAGAGAGTTATTCAAGTAGTGGGGGCCCCATTAGTTTCAGCAGCCACCCTGGCTTTCGTACAATGCATACATGTTTTTCCCTCAATATAACTTCATTCTGAGATCTTTATCTATTGCTGTATGCATTTTGAGCACACCTATATCTGAAGTTTCAGTTGCTTCAGATACTTTAAAGTAAACTGCAAATTATATCTGTACATTTTCTGTTGAATGTACTGTTGGCTAATTGGTTTTAACTTTCAAGATGCTTTAAGTATTATTTTACAGCTAAACATTTAGTATAATTTCTATAAATATTATAGACAGTCAGCTATCAGTGAGTGCATTGATCTTATATCTCCTCTGGTTGATAGCCCTGCTAGCTGGCTTTATTAAAGGGTTTAGATATTTGACCCAGATGGAACAATTCTGACGAAAGAGGGCCTCTTTCCTGATTGGTCTGGCAATTCTGCATTGCCTGTCAATGACTACACACACATGGCTACAACAGGTTTGTCAATGTAACTAATGGAGACTGCAAAGGAGGAATGGGTGTGTGTTTAAAAAAATTTAATTTTTTAATGCTGTTCTTTATTTTATCTCGCTCTTTTTGCAACTATCAAATTCATCCTACAGCAATTTAAAAGGCCAATATTATCCAAACTACTATTATGTGTGGAACAAAAAACATTAGCAGGAGTGCCTCAGGTACTCTAAAAGTAAACATAATCCACAGGTGCTATTTAGAGAGAACAGTATATAAAAGCAAAGGCACAAAAATAGCGACAAGGTTTTTTTTGTGAAAAGACCAAAAAAACAATTGTGGGAATTTTGTAAAAAGCCTTTTTTGTAGGGGATAGCAACATGGTAAACACCAATATAATAGGTTCTGGCCACTGCCAAGTGTTCATAAACATTGACAAATCCAAGGTTTGAATTTTACAAAAATCCCACGAGTGCCTTCTTTTCGGCTCTTTTATACCACGAAAAATTCTTGTAGTTCTATTTTTTCCTTTGGTTTATATATACTATTGTGTGGTTGAGATGTGTCAGGAGGAGCAGATCTACCTTGTTATCAAAAACTACCTGCCAGGATGTTGTAAATGAATGACATGGAGATAGGCCTATTAGCAAATTGTGCACACATTTTTACTGCACTTATGAAAGAACAAATCATTTACTATGCCCATTTCAATGTTTTTAGAAGGACTTTTAAGACTTCTTTAATTATATAAACTAGACAATGGGTTCCCAAACCTTTTTGTGCCAAGACTCACCTAGAGAGGACTAATCTATTTTGAGACCCACCAAATACCGGTAATATTCAAAAACCTATCAATTTTAGCTAATGCTATACCTGTGTGTACTTATGGATAGCTAATGCTATACCTGTGTGTGCGCCAAATATCTTTGAGCAGAGCTCTCCAGAATCTATGGTTTGCACGCGACTAAAGAGGATTTCATCCAATCAGGAACAAGTAGGCTATTTAGCCACAACCACTTAAGACCAATGAGTGGAACAACATGATAGCAAAGCGTGCAAGCCTTTCATTGATATTCTTCATTCATTCTGCTTGCATTTTTCGCGATCCACTCTGACCCACCCACAATTTGAAAACTGCTGGACTAGACTACATTACTTCCTTATTCTTGATAATGTCAAAGATCCTCTCTTGTCCATTGGCTCTAAATGCTGTCTCATACTGACTGTAGTGAGGGGAGTCGATTAAAGAGGTCTAGTCAGCTGACAGATATTTGTCATCCTCACTAAAACAAGCATTTATAGGCTGACCACACACACACTCAGTACCGCACCGTCTCATTTCACTTAATCACTTCATTTTCATATTGTACTCTCTAAAGTGAAAAATGTAGGGTAATATCAATACGGAGGCATCTTCGGTGTCAGTACTTTGGTTTATTTGAATTTAGCCAGAATAATTTTAAATCTCTGCAGAAGAGCTATGAGAAGTCTGTCAACAAGTTTGACATCGACATGGCAGCAGGGGGCTTCAGCTGTGTTGAGGGCATGTTTATTTGACAGGCTAACCTTTTATTTCTACATTAGACTAAGTACATTTTAGTCTTTGTACTGTTTGAACTGAATGATGGCTGATGTGGTTTTGTTCTCCAATCTCCAGAGTGCCTTGGAGATATACATGGAGATGCTGCTTGTGTACGTAGAGGAAGGCCAACGGCAGGTCAACGCTGCCTGTAAAGACCTGGAGCCGTGGCAGATTATCATGGCTACCTTCATCACCACAGTGGGAGCACTCTGGGTCAAAGGCTTCCTCTTCCAACAAGAAAGTAAGACCTGCTGAATCATGTATGCAGTGTAGGTCTACTGAACCGGAGACGACAGGACCAGACTGTGTAATGAACACATAAGGTTCATCAGAGTGGGCCCAGAGGGGGAAAGTTCTCTCTTCACCACAATATTGATAATGAATGGGAGAGTCTTTCCAAACACATGTTAATGTACAGCATAATTATACAAATACAAGAAAGAGAGTTGTTAATACATAAGCAGTAGTGTTGTTTATACAGAACATTCTGGAGTAATTTGAATCAGTAATGTTTGAGGATGGAATCATAATATTGTAATATTGTACAATTTACTGAATGTTCTTTGCGAGACATATTTTGCCAGTGTCTTGTTGCAGTCCATATCTTAATCTAATGCTTCAGTTGTGATGAAACACTATTATCATAAAGGCTTTGTACATACTGTTCCTGCAGTGGTAGACCTCTGCTTATAATCATGAGTGATTAAGGACTACTCATAGTCAGCTGTGTCATATTTGCAGTTGTCTGTCTCCCAGCAATTTCAGCACACGTCTTTTTGTTTATAGGTCTCACTTCCAGAATGAAGAAGCAGTTTTTTCGACTCATCAGAAAAATACCCTTTGTTGGTGTAGCAGTAAGTATTAGGGGTTCTTCTGCCATGACTATCTCAAGAACCTCCCGTGAGTCATCGTTGAATGAGTGCATGCAGGCACAGGGGGAGGGAACATTCAGACCTTTGGCACACTTTACCAGTCATGTCTGGTCATTTTGTTAGGCTGCTGTTGATCTGAGATGTTTCACACACAGGATTCACTTAATATAAGTGTGTTCATTTAATGTACAATATTATAATCTTATTAGCCCCCACCGGTTTATCTATTATAGTCTGCTGTTTTGGACTTTTATCTTATATGTAATATAATGGTTATTGTATGTTTAAGAACAATTTTTCTAGAATCTATAATTAAAGCCCTGCAGTTTACATTTAATTTAGCTATTTAAAACAGCGCCAGATACCATGGCATACTGACCATACTGTTTTTTGAAGGCTGTTATATTCTTAAGTGTTTTCAGCAGACCATTCTTTGTTTATCTGTTCATTTGAAAATATAAATACCTGCATATGTTTTAGGGTATATGGGAGTTTGGGGTCAGGGCTCAAATAGCCTTTAAACACATGTAACCAGATGCAATGTGCATTATGTTATTATGTTGCAACTGTTTACATTGAACACATTTTAAAAAGCCAACGTCATTATTTGAATGCTGTGAGGTTTTTGCAGCCATCAACACGTTTGGATTTATATTTTGGCAGTATGACTGTTAACGTTTAAAAATAAGTTAATACAAGACATTCAGAATGCAAAATTCTTCTAATTTCAATAGTATTATTAAATTATCATTCTTTAAAACAGTATTGTCTATTGCTGACAGATTCAGAGCAAGCTTAACAAGGCCTTGGATGACATGTCTGTCAGCATCTGTACTCTGAAAGATGGCATGACCTACATACAGCAGCTGCCTTCCCAAGGTCTCTCCCAGAGCCAAGTGCTGGACAAGATCAGAGAATATGAGACACTGAGTAAGGACTAATTCGTCACTGGGCTCTGTTCATGACCCATTCTCTTGTAGGTCACTTCCTGAAAAGCCTGACTGATCTATTTTGCACTAGCCAAAACATTTCAAGAGCTTAAGTGTACGGTAATTTGGTGTGCTTTCGCTATGCCTTTGATGAGTTCTTGAGCAAGTCTTCCAGCAGTTATTTCAAGTTCGCTGCACTGGACATGATATGATGAGGCCTGAAAAATAGAGGTTTCCTTCTTCTAGGTGAAGTACACTGGGAGAGTGGTCAGGTCTCTGGTGCGGTATATTGGGGTGATGAAGCCCTTACCAAACTCCTAGTTAAGGTATGCATTCTAAACAAATAGTCATGGATGGGCCAAATTATGGAATGAACTAAAGTACAGTAGATGGAATGTGTATATATGTATTAAACATGTTTTTTCCACTGTCTAGGTATATGGAGATTTTGCATGGAGCAACCCTCTACACCCAGATATCTTTCCTGGTGTACGGAAGATGGAAGCAGAGGTTGTTAGAATGGCTTGCACACTTTTCCATGGTGGGCCCAACTCTTGCGGCACGGTATGTTCCTATATTCCACGTTAATATAACATATTAATGGTACAATCCTGGATTGTATGATGGCATGCAGGGAATTGTTACTGTCCTGCCCTATTTCACTGTTTGTTTGAAGCACAAAGTATGTGTTGGGGTAGTGAACAATGTGACCAGAGGATGTCTTTTGGCAGAGTGAGCAGAGAGAATGCGCTCTCAGAACTCCCAAACCAAAATAAAACTTTCGTAAGACTGGGTAATTGCGTCCACAAATCCAGGCGTGTCCTTCAAAGTCAATATGATAGTGGAAGCTCTAGAGAAGGGACAGATGTAATTGGACAGGCCCCTTTACATGTTTGTCCAGGTCACATCAGGAGGAACTGAGAGCATATTGATGGCCTGCAAAGCATACAGAGACATGGCGTATGAACGTGGAGTCAAGCACCCAGAAATGTAAGATGGCCTTGGTTTTAGATGCTGCCAGCTCTCATCTGCCCTCACACAAAGAACTAGTCTGCCCATATCTAGTGTTTGTACACACTGATGTGAAATACTAATGTTGTTACTGTGGTGTTTATAGTCTGGCACCTATTAGTGTCCATGCTGCCTTTGACAAAGCAGCTCATTACTTTGGGATGAAGCTTGTTCACATTCCTGTAGACAAGAAAACGTTGAAGGTAGATGTGAAGGTAAGACTATTCTGATATTTAATGTGTGTTTTGTTATTCCACACTTTTGTAATGGCCACTTATTCCTGCATTGTTCTACTTCTCAATACGTAGGCTATGAAGAGGGCTATTGGCAAAAACACCGCTATGCTAGTTTGCTCAGCACCACAGTTTCCCCATGGAATCATCGATCACGTTGAGGAAGTGGCCAAGGTGAGCAGCGAAGCATTTCTCCTCCTCCTCCATGAAATGAAGCTAAAATAGCGAAGTCACTCATTCACCCTCACGTTCCCCTGCACTGGGCTTTACAGCTGGCTGTACGCTACAGCATTCCCCTGCATGTGGACGCGTGTCTAGGGGGCTTTCTGATTGTCTTCATGGCCAAGGCTGGTTACCCACTGGCCCCATTTGACTTCCGGGTGAAGGGTGTCACCAGTATCTCTGCAGACACCCACAAGGTGAGTAGCTGTTGTTGGCTAAATATCATGGCAACACTTTCTAATGAAGGTCATACCTACAGTATACTGCACATGATATAATGCAGTCGTCGTCATTATAATAATAATAATAATGATTATTAAAAACAACAAACATTAGACTAGCAATGTTTATAATGGCTTTTGAGCTGTTGATTTCATGTATTATAATAACTAATACCAGATTATACAATACCGGCCAACAATCTCAGGCCATGATGCAGTGCATTATAACCACAGACCCTATACACACTCGTCACTATTGCATTGTAACAACTTTTGATTAGATTTTTGATTGCATAATTTCATGTTATGAATGTATGCATAGATCATTATAGACATGACCTTCATAGAACATTTTACAAATATGATTTGTTTTGACTATTGTACTGGCAACTGGCAACGTTTCTAGTAAATATATGATATACAAGTCAACATTTTTGGTTTCCAAACCTTAAACGAGTCTCATTCATTATTTATTAAGTGCTGATACCGATACCGAGTTCTGATCTTTCATCTTTGATATGTATCATGCAGTTTACACATAATAATGCATTTAAATGCTAAATGTGTAGTTAAAGTAATTAGCATGCAGTAGCAAATTTCTTTTTATTTCTTGTTTGTTTAGATTTTGAATGCAGTAAAATGCTGGATCGGTAGTTGTTGGAGTAAAAAAACCTGTTTGCTATCTTTACGATCAGCTCGACCCATCTGTAGTAAATGTGAATTTTATTTGTAAATAACCTTTAACTCCCTTCCTCGTTAAACACCCTTAATAATTGTGTTCTTTCAGTATGGCTACGCCCCCAAAGGCTCCTCGGTTATCTTGTACAGCGATAAGATGTATCGTCACTACCAGTACTTTGTAGCGCCTGACTGGCAGGGAGGAATCTATGCCTCGCCCTCGATGGCAGGGTCCAGGCCTGGGGGCATCATCGCTGCCTGCTGGGCCACCATGATGCACATGGGAGAGAGCGGATACGTAAACGCCACCAGGAAGATCATCAGCACTGCTCGCAAGATCAAGACTGAGTAAGATGCTGAAGTGTTGCTAATGGTGGAGCATTATTAGCCACTGGAACCAATTTGAAGAATGCTTAGATGCGCACATCGTGATATGTGCGATCGCCGCCTCAGCAATTTGCTAAGCAAAATTTAGAAGCAGAAGTTGCAACCGCATGTTGTTAACCGGCTACATGCAGACGTCATTGTCTTTATTAATTCAATACATCCTAAAAATCAGAGGACCTTAAGAGTGTGTGTGTATGTGTGTGTATATATATATATATATATATACATACATACATGCATACATGCATACACTGAAAGTTCATATGGGCACTGAGACGTGAAGAGATTGTTTACATTGTTCTTTGGTTGGTGTTAACCTGACACAGCTTTCACAAACTGAAGCACACAACATCATTCTGATGTGTGTTGACACATGTTTCAGTCACGGTGCAACATGACTACCAATGTCCCCATCCTCCAAGCAGAACAAACACATATGCCTCTCGCCTGCTTCTTTTGTCGTATTATCTCACCACATTCTTTGGTTTAACTTAATATTTGTATTTATGTTGACAGTTATTATCTTCATGTTCACTTGAAAATAGCCTTATGGTCACAATTAAGTGTAACTCACCATATGTAAAACATGGTTTTGGATCAATGTAATTCTCTAGCAGACAAATGAAAAAACTAAATGCCACACGTTGCCTTAATTAGGTAATTCTTTTTTTTAGTATCTTTTAGGACATATTGGTTATTATTTATATCATTATCAGCATAAATATGTGAATTATCCTTGTGGACTAAAAAGTATTTAAAATGTTTTATTTTCTTTCAGAATCCGTAAGATCCATGGCATATATGTGTTTGGAGACCCAGAGGTGTCTGTATTAGCAATGGGCTCAGATATGTTTGATATCTTCCGTCTGTCTAATGCACTGACATCAAAGGGTTGGAATCTCAACACACTGCAGTACCCATCTAGGTACAGTTGAAACAAATACAAGTTATGTGTAGGAATACAGTTGTATTCGGGACTATTCACCTGACCAATAATTTATGGGCTTTATTTTTTCCAGCATCCACCTTTGTTGCACAGTTCTGCACACACAGAAAGGCATTGCTGATCACTTCATTAAGGACGTCAGACAGCAAGTGGCCATTATTATGAAGAACCCAGATGAAAAAACTATGGGAATGGTAATGCTAAATTCTGCTGTATATCAATCAATTATAGTAGCCCTTAAACTCTTCTTATAAGAATATAAATATTATTATAGTAATAGTATTCTGATTTATTTAGATCTATTTTAATGTCCCTTGTAAGAAGATATAACCCTTGTTCAATGGTTTGAATTGAAGTGTCTGCTTAGACTTACTGCATACTTGAATGCCCCTCTCATCAGTAGAGTAGACATCTGACTCTTCCTGATGATCGGTAACATGGTTCCGCCCGACTATTGCTGTCAGATCAAATGATTTCGCTGACATTATAGTCCAATAGTTCCAATAGTCTGGAAACCCTGTGCATTAGCGTCCGCACAGCCACCCACCCTGCTGGCAGTCTAATCAGGGTGGGGTAGTGAGATGACGTTTAATTCAAGCGTGTTTCGAAATGGTGGTAGAGCTAGATGAGATGATCAAAACAGTTGTAGCAACGCCGATTGGTTAAACGCTGTCCAATAGATTAAAAATTAACTAAAGGTCTACGCCCAGTACGAGACGACTGCGAACACTTCCTAATGGAGTGTGTTATTACACCATGCTAGATCTTTGGTGCTTTTAAGTATATTTACTGAAATCATATACCTCTGCCAACATGAACTCACCTCTGCCAATGTTTTAACCTGCATATGAATTAATTTGCTTTGTGAATGTAATCCTACTGTCTGGCTGTGCAGGGAGCCATCTACGGCATGGCCCAGTCCATACCAGACAGGTCCATGGTGACAGAAGTTTCCCGTGGCTTCCTGGACTGCCTCTACAACACAGAGATGCCCAAATCTCACAAAAGCTATATGAACGGCAATGGCACAGCGCACTGAAAGTGGAGCGGGTCTGTCTGAACTTGATTTACCGGACACCGCTCAGCAGATGCAGACCTGCTTCTCCCTGACCCTTTATTACCCTACTGTTGCCTTATATGTCCTATCTGATGCACAAGCCAGCAGTTTAATTCACATTGTGGCGACTCACTCGTAGGCTATATTCTACCTTTTCAAACACACAGGAGAACGTTGCCTTTCTAATGATGCTATTGTTTATTTTAATTCTGCCTATTTTTGGTTACATTAATCTTACACTAATAGTATGCTTAAGAGTTTGTTTTTATTTTAATTATTTAGTTTATTTAATACAAGCAGGAACATTTCATCATGCTACCATCACTTCTTATTGTGTGTGAGTCAGAAAAAACCCAAGCCACTGTTTGCACTGCACTGCTGCCCTCTAGCATGAACTGTATGTACTGTTTTACAATGGTTTATTCTGCTGGTAGAGGCTTGCCATTGGTATATGGCTATTTTTAATTAATATCACTGCATGTTAGAGCAAATCAGGTAAATCTTCTTGAACATTTATAAAGTCAGAATACAATATGTCTTTTTACCTTGACTGGTTAGATTGATATTATTATTATTATTATTATTATTATCAGAACAGTTAAAACAGGGATATTGATTAGAATGATGTTAGATAGTGTACTATCTATGATTTAATTGAAAGGATTTACCAATAAGTGTTCCATAAGTAATGTAATTTGTTTTAATTTTATCTACCTCAGTGTTGACCAATGCAATAATTTCACAATTAACCTATATTGCATTGGGTAATATTGCATGTCAAAACAGGGCTGTCTTTTTTGTTTTGTTTTATTTATCTGGTAATCTCAAACTCAACCCTTCATACTGTATGGGGTTATCAAATGTAAACTAAACGTCCATGTGGAAATGTAAATTCTCCACCACAGTGGTAACCAAATACATGTTTTAATTTTAATGTATCTACATGGATATGAACAGTACACATTTACTTAGTTTTTATTGTAAACATCAATACTGTAACATAACTGTTTAACTGTTGTAGTCATCCCATTACATAACTGGCTGTTATCAATGTGTTGCTCCATTATATGTCCTTGTTAGTGCAATACATAATCTCATTTTATGGAGTGAAAATAAGGGAAATAACTTTAAAATAGTGTAAGTCATTGTGTGATATTGTGTCACCACTGCATGTTCTGTGTTTAATCACTAAATTGTCATTGTGTTTTTGTTTTGCACAGTGGGCATGAATGTATCAGGGTGTGCTGGTGCTCGTCAATATCAATGATCATATTTTTCATTGGCACTTTTAAGAAAATTGACTGGATGGCCCACAAGGACTGAGTCTGATTCCAACATCCTTGTTATGGATTAATTTCTTTGAATACAGTGCTCAAAGTCAGGGTGCCCTGAGAATGAATGTTTTCTTTTTGACTGGGAAATGCGCTCTAACACTTTTCATTTCAGTTGCTTAGAAATGTGTTTCCAATAAAACATTTTAATGCATATTGCCCTGATTTTGTAAGTGTTAGTTGCATATCTAGTTAACATTTATAACCACTTATTGGGCACAAAGGTAATAAAGCAACAATTATACATTTTTAAGCAGAAGAATGTGAAACAGAAGAAATTATAAGGACTCCAAGATATTATAGTTGCTTGAGTGTTGTAATAATCTGGTGAGATCAGAGTATAATGGTGTTTCTTAAACTGGTGATTTAAAGTTCAGTATGACATTTTTCAGAGTGATTGTTAGAATAGCCACTGGTTTAAAAAGTTCACAAGAAGTTGAACAGCAAGATCAACAGATTTTCCTGGCTGTTGTTTTTCACATTGTATGCCATGAAGGTTGCCTATATTCTGTTTTAACTATTGTAAAAAGTGCTATCTAAATTAATAGTAATTCAAGTTTGTTTAAAATGATTTTATTTCACAATCTGGGTAACAGGCAGTTTGAAACATTAGGCACATAGACACATTATCTGACAAAAGGCACAGGGTCCTCCCCAACCCTATTGTAATTGTTTATCCGTAATAACGGGTTGCTCAGGAATTGAAGTGTGATCATAAATTATTTTGCTTGAGGGTCCCTACAGCAGGCTAAATGTGGCATCTTGTGTTGATAATTTCAGTCAAACATACAGCACCAAGATCACATTTTCCAAAACCACCATGGGACCTGCAGCATCCGACTGTTACTGCACGTCGCTCACAGTGTAAATCTCATTGGGTCTTGCAGGTCCCGCCCCTGTGGAGGAAAGACTTGGAGCGGCAGCCTATCGCGTGGCTCACAATAGTGAGGCCTGGTCAATGAAGGTGGCCAGAGAGATGTCCCGCTGGGACAGACCTCCACAGTCATGTGTGCTGAGTGTGATCTGAACCTTCACAGGAATCAATGGTGAGGAAGGCAGAAGAGTTATTAATAATCTGAATTAGTATGGGGAACCAGCAGGATTAATTGGACTAATGTGTAGAGCGGCCTTTGTAAACACTGAGGTGATGAACAACCATATTTAATAGCATACAACTTAATCGTAATTGAAAACACTTTAAATTTAACTTTTTTTTTTTTTACTAACAAAGAAAATCAATGCTGATATAAATGTGTTAGGGGTGAAGGAGGTGTTTTCAAATCATCCTATGAAACTAGTGCAATTGTAACGCATATGGGGCCCACAGTATTTTGTAAGGGTGGTGAACTATTTTAAGCATTCCAGTAATTAACTACCTTGTTGTAGACGTTAAACCACTCGGGGTGGTGATCCATCTTCTCAGCTTGTAGAGCCACCCTGGACATAAAGCCAAAAGCCTGGGCGGGCGGGGGAAGGGGGTGTGCAATGAGTGAGTCTTAGGTCTCATGCAAGACATTATGTGAAATGTAGCAGACATGGAAAAAAAGAACCTGGTTGAAGTCTTTGAAAAGGAACTCTTTGTAAATGGCGTCCCGGCCAACAGCCTCCACCCACTGTGCACTGTGTAACATGGGCAGTATGTGGGCCCTCTCTTCCTCAGTCAAGCTCTGGATTTTACCTGCCTGTAAGGACATAGCAGAGACACTGATGATGGAGGGGGAGAAGGGGGAGTTACGCAAAATGCAGACTGTGATTGGTTGTCCAGACGCCCATCTGGAAACAATGACGAGCTGTGCACACGCACACTTTGTTTTCTCCTTGGTTGCATTCCTAACACAGACCCCCTCAGCATGGTTTCAAATGGGTTTTTAATTCGTCCCTATACTCATATACAGACATAAAACAGACAATGAAAAGATAATGACCCATGTCATTATACACATTTGCCAAAGCACTATGTCAAAATAAATGTAATACAGCTCATCTGCAAACATTAATTGTGCAGCGATCTTTTAAAATAGTAATTTAAAAAGATTCTGTCCCTGAATGAACAGACATGGATACATGTTGCTTTAACACCAAGAGACATTCAAAGCAAACAGATGTCACAACCACAGCCCGCTCTGCCCTATGGCTCCTCTGCCCCCGATACAGAGCAGTGACATCAACAGGTATCATAGCAACAGTGTAATCTGCCCTATCTGTCCAGCATTAGCAGGTCTGAGCTGGCAGCACGCTAGAGCAGCTTAATCCTCAGCACTTTGTCACACACAATGGCTTGAGCCAGAGGCATACCACAGGCATTGAACAACTGCAGTCACACACAGGCGTGCCAATTGGAGAAGCAAATCTATCATATGGTGTAAAATCATTCAAAATCCTATACCCCCTATAATCTCTTATAGAATGCCACCTCTATTTAAAGCCATGGTGACGAGTGGGTACCAACAGGTGTGCTGTGGCTATAGTAAGCGACCTGAATGCAGCCATGTGTGTTTGACAGATGTAAACACGGTGTACTCACCATGTTTGTTGACTGTTCTCACGCAGAGCCCAGCTTGACTTGCACTGAGGCAATGTTCTGTGGCAACCAAGGCAGCTGGAATAAATGCAATGCATCTGACTGGTGCAGGTCCTGTTAGCTGCCCCCGCAGGAGCCTGAGCAGAATTCCACAAATTAAATTACACAGCACCTTGTTTACATTGTATAACCATAAACTGTCCTCTGAAATCTATACTGTAGCAATTGAGAGATGTTTGTGAGGGATTTGAGAGATTTGTAACACAGTATAATGATTGTAAATACAAAACTAAAACTTAACAATTATGGTAGAAACTAATGTTTCTATAATAATACTGTTCTCCTGGTTGTAAAATCAAAGATGCAAGCTAACTGGCACTTCTCTCTACTCTTCTCTCAAAGCATATGCCTGCCGCCTTCTCTACCCATACAGAAACATCCAAATATTGCAACATCGTACATAGTAACATGGAGGATGTGTACGTTGTAGTGTCATTGTAAAACACTACATTTAAAAAGCAGTAAAGTGAGCGCTGTCCTTTCTCTGGCACCAGACAGTGCCAAAGGTTAATGAGTCGCCCCTGTTAGGTGCCCTGGTGCACTCCACTGTCACAGAGAGTGCCCACTGCTCAAGGAAATGAACTAGCTAATGAAATGACAACGAGGAAGAGGCTGTGTAAAGTAATTAGTCCTAGACGGCTGAATGAATCTCGGAATGAGAAGAATGATGCTTCAGTTTGCCGAACTCTCTGCTGTGGTACAAAGAGTTGTTAGGAAAGGTTGTTGGAGCTTTTCAGCAGTGTAAAGCTCTAGAGTAGAGGCCACACCATCTAACACTTTTTGTATTGTGTTTTATTCTGCATTCTTTGCATTCTACATGCATAAATGCATAACCATACTGTAAATGCACACAGTATATTTAGCATACACAATTATTTGTGTATGCTATTCCTTAATTCTGTAACATTTACATCTGTAACATTTACTGCTGTAGATTATTTATGGGATGAGTTCTCATGATGCAGCAGATAAACATGTTATCTTGTCTTCAGAGATAACTCCAATATGATGCATTCCACATCTGAGAGGAACCACCAGTCATACAGAATGCATGTTGCCCTTTGACCATGTTATATATTGCTGTCATAAAAAGGCAGTGGAATTGTTTTGGAGTAGCAAAATGGAGAATGGCAGCAATCTACATGTAGCCCTGACAGTGTCCATTCTTCTAACAAGTATCCATGGAGGACATCCATATTCTGGTGAGTCTTCCAGGAGTGCTATCAGGATATATTGTGCATGTGAGATTGTGTTTTGTTTTCTAGTTAAAATGCAACATTTGTTATTACTTCACAATTAGGCTGTGGTTTAATATGTATTTAACCATTATTCTCCTGTCTCACTGTTTATGGAATAGCCTTGAGTGCTGCTGCATGATTTTAAATTAATGAATCATTACTGTGAACTCAGGACACGTTTTGAAAATGGACCAGGCTTTGTTAACCTTTCATAACCAGCTACCAGAAGGAGTAAATGTACTCTACACCTCTGATTATTGTTACAAGGTAAACAAATGTCCATAAAATATACTTTTTAGCTGTCTTTTCCCAATACCCAAATATGTGATTACTTGACCTGTATTCAGCATGTTCTGTTGTCTAAGATGTAATGGTTAAATGGTACATTTCACCTTTGGCTATAGAAGTAAACACATAGCTATTATATGTGCTTCCATTGTTTGGTATGTGTTTACCCCTAAGCCTATTGCATCAGTTTGGGCTTTGTGTGATCTCTTATGAGCACATGCAGGCAATAGCCTACATTTATCATGCACAGCAGGGTGCACCCTGCTGTGCATGATAAATGTGTAGGCCTATCCCAAACATCTCTATGAATGGTACTGTTGATACAGCAGTACACGCTAAAGGTTCACTAATTATGTTTGAAACATGAATGCAGAGGGAGCGGGTGGATACAGTAGAGATTAGAGAGGAATACCAACACCTTAGTAGGAAGGTGTCAGAGGGAGGGGAGTTTCAAACCAAAACATAAATGTTACTGAATGTTTCAGTCAGATACTAATTGTGGAGTGTCCCTTTAAAATTCACACATTTTGAACAAAAGATTCATGTAAATGTCGTGTGTATTGTTATTCTGTTCCTCCAGTGTGTGTTCCAGCCCTTGGTTGCTCTCATCGACATCAAAAGCAATGCATCTGCTGTGGTCAGCACTAAATTCACTTTGACTATGAACGTTGAATCTCAAGCAAAAAACGCAACACTTTGCAGGTAACCAAATGATACGATGTAATGTTATTTTACAGCATCATTTTGTTTTACATTAAAGTTATTGCAATGCTGTGCACTACACGTGCAATGCTGGTTTCATATATTCACTTTGTCTGTGGCTTGTAATGGTCTTGTCGGCAGACAAAATATAGTCTAGTGGCATCCGAATGATTACATCAGCTGCTGCTAGATAATTTACTGGGCTGGGGGTGTTATGCTGACCTGCTTTTTGGACCTGATGCCCTTGTTAAAGCCATTCAACTGGATATCGACCCAGGGCTTCATTTTAGGGTTAATAAGCTCTGACATTACAATATTGATGGAAATGCTCATTAAGGCTTCAAAGCTACATGTCCTGTAGGACCGTGGAGGCAATGTTCCACTAGGAAGTGTGCTACATTTATAATCAGTCAGAACATACCTGATGCCGGAGCAGAGCCACCTATTTAGGGGTCATCCTTAGACATGCTGTCACCTATCAACATAGTTTTTTTGATTCTTAATGCCTTTTCAAGTCAGACCTTCTAGATCAATGTTGAGGTCTCTAACCAGCATGAGCTGGTATGGATTTCCTTTTTCCGTAGAAAAAACCCTACTCTGAGGGATAGCTAGTATGTCATCCCAGTGGATCAATAGCAGCCTGTAATGTGCATTTTCCTTTTGGGCTCTGTAACCAGAGATGGTTGAGGGAAGAGCTGAGGAATGTACTTTGGCTGAAGAAACAGCAGGGGTCTCTGCTGAGCTTCATGGTGCTGTGAAGTCTTGGACATGCCTTAGACTTCCTTAACACTTTCAGGAGAAAAACAACTATAGTGTAGTATGTAGTGTCATGGTCAGGAAGTGAAGGAAATAAACATTTATATGCATGCTTGTGAATCAATAGTTTCAAAGATGATCAAATTAATTAAAGATGGGTATGGCCCTATATTGCCACTGTCTGATTGTGTGATTGTTTTGTACCCAGGTGGAGTCAGACATATGAGGAAGGTGGCCATTACTTCATTTGGATCCAACTATCTGAGCAAGAAAATAAGCCTACCTGCAGTCACACACTGAATAAAAGTCCACGAAATGCATACATGCGTAAGTGCAGTACTGTGCATCACCATTCAGCCGACTCAGACCTTTCACCGACGTAAACTATCGGTTCAGTTTGGTAATCAGAACAACATTTGCTGTGATTCTACTCTGTGAGGGAAATAGTTGTAATTTTGGGTTAGTTAGTGTGCCTCTGATCTTAATTGAGTCAGCAAAAAGGGCGACATTGGGTTGTACGCTTCTGCCCAGAGCTAATTCTCTCGTCTCACGGGACATGATGTGTATTGATCAGATAAGATAGGCTTTCTTAAAAAGGGATAAAAGAAAAGCTTTTCTGTTTGTTTTGAAGGCCTGGCTGCACGCGTGGAGGATTGTGGGTAATACATTAGGGAGCGTGGAAGGATTAGGTCGTAATGGGATTTTGAAAGCGCCTCTCTCCATAATGTACACTCTACTTAACAATATTGCAGATTATGTTGTAGATCAGACTTTTAAGGCCAAGTAGCCATTATCAGGCAGATATATGGTCAGTGTGACGGCACCCATCACAGTAGGATAAGCTTCCATTAGCTTCGCAGACTGGTGATTATATAAACTCCCCATAGGACATAGCTTAAGTAATGGTCTGGTCAGCAGCTCCAGCTAAAGGCAGGTTAGAGTTGCCCTGCTAGGGCATTTCAAAGTTGACTTCGGCATCACAGAATTGATTGCCTACTGGTCTTGATGAAGTCATTCGTTGAATGTGGTATTAGGAGGAGACCTCTGACTCTGACCAGGTCTTATCAGACCAACACTGTAATCGTATTAGTACTGTATTCTGTGTAGTACCACAAACCACATGTCACCTGCAAAAGCTTTAATTCTATCAAAGAAATGCCGAGGATTGACCACACTATACATTTTCATTCAGCTTTTATAGGCATGTCTATAAATTAACCTATTACTGTTTCTAAATAGACTCTGTTCATTTCCATAACTAATAGCGAGTATTCAGGCTTCAGCGGGTAGTGGTACACAGTTCCTCTCCATGTGTTGAGAGCTTTATGGTGTTTTTATGAGCAGACAACACAGACAACCTGACTTCAGAGGTGATTAAGCGGCTAGTCTTTGTTCTCAGTGGATGTCATAGTGTGTATTCAGCCAAGGTTAAAATGGTCTCTCCTTGTTTGTTTTTCCACAAAAGTCAAACACGGCATGTGCTGTTTCATGGCTGAATTGTACCATGATCCTGTTTCTGTGTTATAGCTCAATAATGATAATAAATAGAAGGACAATTAAATAAGTTATATTAGTATATGCTAAATATATAACTCTAAGTCTATAGTTACTGATTTTTATTTTTAGGTTTGTTCGCTATGTTTTCCTTGTTAGCCTGTTAGCTTGTGTTCTTTAGAGAAGTATCTATAACACATGATGATATATAAGTGTTGTTTAACATATGAGGGGTTTGGTGTTGCTGAGGCGACAGCCACGCCCCCCCCATGCCGGGCACGCCCTTGTTGTTTTTTTGCCCTTCGTACAGCGCAGCCTTACATGCACCTTGTTTAATGCCTCCAGGATTACATTACCTATGGCTGCTCTGTGATGGATTGACCAAAGGTTTCCCTTCGCCACCAGACGAAAGGAGTAGTTATCAGGCCTCTAATGTCTGGTCAGATCTCACTGTGATGGACATGTTTAAAGGCAGGGTTAGTCATTCTAGCTTGCTAACTTTGAGCTCAAAACCAACTCCTTCAGAAGCTCCGCCCCACACATTGAAATGCTCTGTGACGCCTAGGGCATTGTTGTGAGCGGTGTTTGCCCCTTTGCTTATGTTCCTTAAAGAGACAGGGCTGTGTAGAAGTGCCAGATTACTTTTTTCAGCACGCACAGAGAACGGTATAATGTAGCAAAATGCAAGGAGAAATGTGGTGAATTTTACAAAATGTGTATTAGCTTACAATTAGTTTACATGAGCTTACTATACTTTTAATACATTAACATAAAGAGAGGTTGTGGCATAGCGGCACAACAATGCCTCGATACTTTGTTTTGTATAATCAGTGGGAGGGAATGTGTGTTAATGAACCTTCATTCATTGTGTTATACAGCGCTAGTGGCGGCAGCTTTGTTACTGGCCTTAATTGCTCTCCTGTCTGTTGTGGCTCCCTACGTCTACAGGTACACTGCTCTTCATGTTGTTCTTAAATATGACATCATTCCTCATTATTAAGTGCTGCTCCGAACACTCAAGTCATACTTATTGTCTCATTTAATAGGAGGCGTTGTACGACAACGTTTATCAAGACCATTTGCTGTCACAGCCCACAGTATTCACTTGACAGTGTAAGTATAATGCTGCAATAAATAATTTGCTGAATGTTTGAACTTGTGGCATAAATAAACACAAACGGTGCAATGTTAATCGGAAAGAGGCTAAAATCTTCGAAGTTTCCATCATATCGGTAGTAAAATGTCAATAATTAGTCAATGAAGCAATATAATATTATTTTGCCATTGACATGCCATTCAGAACATGTTGTTTATTAAAAATGTTTATGTTATTTGTTGTTTATATTGTAAGCTTGGATTCCTTTTAAAAAGTACATGCCATTTTCTAATTTGTGTTAATTATGTTTCAATACTTGGTATTCAAAAGAACATCTCATAATGTGAATGCATTCACATCATATTATCCTTCAACATTCAAAATAAGAGACTATTTGTCCTTTTTGGAATCATAACTTTAGCCTGATCCAATAACTACCTTGGATTATTTTCATTGGCTGCCTGTACTGCCTTAGAGGCAACCTAGAATTGCTTTGTGTTTCCAGTCATCAAGCCATTTGGGAGACACTAATGGAATGATTGATACAAATGTTAGCAGAGCCAGTTATACAACAGTCTTACATGGGAGCAATAGAGCGTTTGCTCGTCCTGGTTAATGGCAGGGGCTGCTGGGTATTTTTGGTGAGCATGAATCGTTCCTTTCATCCTACCAAGATGTGTCTGTTTCCCATATGCTCTCTGGATGGACATTCAGATTCATCATAACATATTAGAGCAGTTGTCTTCCTGCTCTGGCTCTCCAAACTAATATGTAGGGGCCAGCCAGTCAGGCTAATCCAACTGGAAGGGCAATAGGGCAGAGCCATCCAAGTCCTGTTTCACAATGAGGGAAATATAGGCGCAACCACTTGGCATGGACAATGACACAGTATGGAGAGGCTAAACGCTAAAGGAATTCTGACCAACCTGCTAGTGTTAATTTTTCTCCTTTAATGAAGATGTGATCATATATCAGAACAATTGATTGCTATGTAATTCCTCTCAATCAAATGTTATTAAAACACATGCAACAAATGCTCTGCAGTTAAACGAAAGCTGTCTGAGAGGGTGCACGACCTCGGTATGCATTTTAAACTGTGTTGATATGGACTGTCAAGTTGCTTTTTATTCTTCCACATTTCAAACCGGCCATGCTCCATGGCGGTCTCCAGGATGGCGAGCGTGTTTCTGGAGCGGAGGCTAACACGGCTAACCCCAAACGTCTGCGCTCGCTGGACACTTTCCGCGGGTACGTGCAACACAACACTATCACTGGAGGCCATTGCCACCTCTAGTTTACATGCTAATTCATTCCGGGCCACCGTCTGAGACGTGAAGAAGATGTGCAGGACAGCACACAGCATAATAATGAACCATTACAGAGGTCACAGTCTGGCCACACACTGCCTTCAGCTTATCGGCCAATAGCTGTGGGCGTGCGTGTTTCTCTTGGACAGGAGCGATGCGTGAGTCTGGGCTCCCTGCTTGCCATTAATATTAGCCCTGGAGCTCTCTGGAAGCAGGGTGATGTTGTGGCTTTGACCATCTCCCTGGCCAAATAATTGATGTTCTAATACCATGAACATATAAATACTGTACATATATACTGTAGGCTAGTTTGTACGTGGAGGAACTCCAGGAGAGAATTTGCATCATCTCTATCATTCTGGAAATGAGAGTAAATATGATCGCAATCATATAGTAAATGTACTTTAATAAAAGGACATATGGGTTAGTACACTCGATTTGCATGTATTTGGATGTAGCCAAAATTAGTATTACAAAACCCACATGGTCATACCGTTCACTAAGCCCCAACTTCTACCCCAAAACAGCCACCCACACGTTTTGAAGCACAGTTGCATATCAAATATCAACATTGCGCTGGAGCAGATATTTGGTTACCTATGGGGATCTTTAACACCATCGAGTGTAATGGACCTTTTACATGGAACGCATTTGAATACATAAATATGGTGTACTATACTGTATTACACTATGGACTATAGCCTACATTTAACATGTTACTATTTTCCAAAGGTTCAATAAATGGACAAGTGAAATAATTACTGTGGTTTGCTGTGGTGAGGTTTCAAAATATACTTTAATCTGTAAAATGTCTATGCAATGTTACCCATATTTGTAAAATATTGACGCCCATATTGGATTGTGTGATTCTGAAATTCTCTTGTACACAGCACTGCACTTAATCAAACCATGACTCAGTGCTCAAGATTAACGTCCTTTTTGTCTAAGCCCAGTGACTTATAAGCAATACCCCTGATAAGTAACAACTTTCTACAGAGAACAGATGGATCAGTCATCTGCCACAAGCGCTGAAGCATTTCTGAAAGCAAAAGCTTTTTCTTGTGAGCTGAGAGGTTTTTCTCATGCTCAACTGACGTGATATACAGACAACAGTAGACTTTGTTTGCACATTCATTTTTCTAAAAGGATTTGGATTTTAATCTTGTTCCGCATTGCTATAAGCCTGCAGCCAGTTTCTTTTTTATTGAGAATTGCATAGTCAGTAGTTAGTTGTGTTATACAAGCTCAAGCAACAACTATTACAGAAAAAGAACAGATTGTTAGCTGCAAGCCTAGCTAAATCTACAAGCATTGTGCTAAGACATCTTGTAATAAGAGTTAAATGTACCAGTTATTAGTGACAGAAAACAGTTTTAATATTTTGACTGTAGAAATATGCTGCACTTTGTCGCCATGACAGATTTTGGTTTGCATGTACTTTATGTGGACAGCAGTAATGAAATAAGTAACCTAATAGAAATTGACTGTAACCCTCCATTTGCAACCGAAGAGAGTTCTGATTTAATTGGTAAAGCTTGTACAGTGATCCAAATCTAAGAAGTCCATACACATATATCAGTAAGCCACATCCAGCTGTCATTAACCACAGGACAGACATATCATCTGATACCTGCTATGAATAACGGACACTAATTCCCGGACATTGCTTGTCTAATAGATAGACATGTTTTTATTGGAGAGGTTGAAATATTTGAATGGAAACCAGGAATCCAGTAATACGTCATCTATCAGCCTCTCTGGTTGTTGTCAACCACAGTACAGTACAGTATGTACTATGTACTGTAGGCCTACAGATATGAAATTATCTGAATCCAAATATACTTCAGGTGCTAATATTTTGTCCGTGATTGGAATTTGCAACTGACACACATGGTGCTGGTAATGTCATCTGCCTAATACTATGCTCTTGTGTATTAGATGGAGACACCTAAAGTGTTTTAATTAAAAGATGGCTAATATATATTGCAGTGATTTACACTGGGTCTCATCTGGTTAGCGATTTAATGTGGCTTGGTCACTATGGCGACTAATGGAAGTATTTGTCAAAATCTAAATCAAAATGTGTGCGCGTGCGTGTGTGTGCGTGTGTGCGCACGTGTGTGTGTGGTGTATGTCTCTGTATGTTTGCGTGTGTGTGAGAGCACCCACGTGCATGTGTTCCAGGCTTTACTCTACTTTAATAGCCCTTTTGAGATGATAGCAGCCGATTAAAATCTTGTATCAGCAGGTTAGGGTTAAAAGAGCAGCAATGGCTTGGTGCATCTCTTAATTGAATATGGCATGAGAAACTAGGGAAGCCGACAGTAAGACCATTGCATCTTATCACACTGTCTTTGTGGGAAGCCATCTTAATCATGTTATGACCCTTTATATTTTCCCCCTCTTTGATTAAATAACATGTACATCAAGAGCCTAAATGTGAGCTTCATAGCTGGTGACAGGTCTGAACATGCCTGGGAGGGAACCTCAGCCCCAGCCTTTGACAGTCCTCCGCAGCGTGATGTGATGTGGCAACGCAGACACCTCCTCCTGCTTCAGCAGAGCACTATCGGCCCTGGCTGAGGCTGAGGACGTATAAGTGTATCATATATTAGGGCCAAAGTCCTTAGTCAGCGCTTGGCTTCAGGAGATCCAGAGGACAAGTGTTCATTTCCTGAGTGATTCATAATGCTTACATTGCATTACCGTTCTTTGCTTGTGTTTACTGTGCGACAAAATAAAAGCCCCCTGAGCATTAATGTAAAAGTTATTTCTATTGATTTTTTATTTATCTAACTGTTGCTTGTATTAAGTATTATTATGATGAAGTAACTCATATTATATAAACTTTGTATTTAGATTTTGTTTTAGCAAAAGTAATTCAAGCATGATACATTACATATAATTATTATGTGTGTCTTTGCAGGTTTGCCTTGACAGTGATGGTTTTTGTCAACTATGGAGGAGGAGGCTACTGGTTCTTTCAACATGCACCGTGGAATGGTGAAGTGCTTTACCACACACTCAGTATTTATTGGTTCATTCAAATATTCAATGTTAAACTTATCCTCTTAGTTTGCATTGGACTTGGTGGTTTATAATATGCTATACACGTAGGCTAGACATTTTCCTTCATTTCACAGTGCCGCAAGATTTCAGAATAAATTAAGATTGAAGTATTATCCATAGGAACATTCTTATTTTATCTGCACCTCCGCTATTTTGCCACATATTACGCTTGAATCGCGCTCTTAAACAGACAGATACTATCTGTCTGGCTACAGTATCAGATGTATCAGATACTAAAATCATTAATAATGATAAACAAGTGAAATTATATGAGAGGATGTTAAAATGTCATGTAACGCGACACATTTGCATAAAGATTTGTCAATTTGAATGATACAGAGGTGTAGTAATTTCAGGTGTCGGATATTATTTGGATATTTATCAATGTCCCAAGAAAATGAATATGAACGTCTTTGCTATATTTTGTATTAATCTACCTGCATTTCTCTATGTTTGTTATAGGCCTCACTGTAGCAGACCTCGTCATGCCCTGGTGGGTTCTTTAGAAATGTCACAGACAAAGGGGCGCTCCTCAATTTGTGCCCACGCTACTCTCTACTCCTCCCCTACAGCACTCATGCGCTCACAATAGCACCATCTATTGTCCCAGTCTTAGCTGTCCTCGCCAGTTGCTTCATGTTAAGGAGATGAAACATGTTTTCCTATGCATAGCAGACATCGCTGTTGTTTCTCCACAAGGTTTGTGTTCATCATCGGGACGTCCGTGGTGTTGGCCTTCAAATCCATGCACAGGAAAGGGATTGGTCGTGTGCAGCTGCTCCGTAAACTCACCTGGAGAACAGTGGTCCTCCTCCTGCTGGGCTTCTGTTTCCTCAACTACTCTCCCAAGGATGGCCCATGTGGGTGCAGTCATGGATGGAGGGATGGAGGGATATATGGATGAAAGGATGAAGGGATGGATGGAGCGATGGAGGGATGCAGGGATGGATGGTGGGATAGATGGATGAAGGGATGGAGGGATATATGGATGAAGGGATAAAGGGATGGATGGAGTGATGGATGGATAGATGGATGCAGGGATGGATGGATGGATGGAGGGATAGAGGGAGGGACGGATGGAGGGATGGAGGGATAGATGGATGGAGGGATGCAGGGATGGATGGATGGATGGAGGGATAGATGGATGAATGGAGGGAGGGATGGATGGAGGGATGGATGGATAGATGGATGGAGGGATGCAGGGATGGATGGATGGATGGATGGATGGATGGATGCAGGGATGGATGGATGGAGGGATGGATGGATAGATGAATTAATGGATGGAGGGATGGATGAAGGGATGGATGGATAGATGGATGAATGCATATGGCATATGGGTGGAATCATGGATGAAGAACAATCACTGATCCAAATTCCTGCCCCAGCTCACTGTTGGAAACAACTGTCCATGAATGTGTGGGTGGCTTTAGTGGGAGGGGTACAAATGATCACATGTAGGCGGGGCATGCACTCCCACCACAACATGATGGAAGTATGTTACTATTGCATTAGAACACGATGACAGTACAAATAAGACTATACCTTTACATGTACGTTTGTGAAACCATTTTTCACATGAGCTGCACCAAATACAGCAGACATGAAGCGGCCCAGCAGGGTAAAGGGATGAAAGCTGACTGAAAATCCAGGGGATTCTCTATACCCATGGAATCATCAGGTGCCCTTCACACATTTGCCAGTCCCAGCGATAATGGACTTTCCTGGGTGGATATCTCTGTAACCGGTTTAACAAAAATATTGTTATTGTGTTTGCAATCGCAAACTCCAGCACCGGGGGACTGTTAACCCAGGCACATTGAGCAAAAACAACCCTTGTGGTAATGGGCAATTACAAACAGATAGAGTTACAGGCTACAGCTGCAGAAGCTGCTGTTGCCAGTTACTGCCCAATGCCCATGATAGTGAAGCCACTTTCTAGCATAAAATGTAGTTTGGCACTCTGTCTCTGAGGATGTCCTTGGCATTACCGGCCCTGGGTTTCATCTAATAACAGAAGGGAACTGTATGAGCTCAATGTGATACAGTATACTGCTCAAATGTCAGTTGTGGCCCAGGTGTTAACCTTTGGCCATAACGTTGAATCATTCCTAATACAGTAGATCATGGCCCGAAGAGATGACTAGACTATCACTAGATATGGTATATGTCACCAAATATACACTACCGTTCAAAAGTTTGGGGTCACCCAGACAATTTCATGTTTTCTATGAAAAGTCACACATTCTTTCCTCAAATGAGTTGCAAAATGAATAGAAAATATAGTCAAGACATTGACGAGGTTAGAAATAATG
>JAODTR010000007.1:4743754-4786423 GCA_025399935.1 Amblyopsis rosae | reverse complement strand
CATAAGAACACAGGAGTGATGGTTGCTGGAAATAGGCCTCTGTACACTTATGTAGATATTCCAATAAAAATCATCCGTTTCCAGCTAGAATAGTAATTTACCATATTAACTATGTCTAGATTGTATTTCTGATTAATTTAATGTTATCTTCATTAAAGAAAACTGTGCTTTTCTTTCAAAAATTAGGAAATTTCTAAGTGACCCCAAACTTTTGAACGGTAGTGTATATCTTCTCATAACCTACATAACCTACACGATATCTGATTTTCCCACTTCCCAATTATTTTATATATCAGTGCAGATGTTGCTAGAGACAGGATATATAACATGCAATTTCCCTCCCACCCACACAGACACAACATCCCGATGTTCGATTCATGATATGTTAACCCTTCAGCTACAATTTCCGATTATTTTCACTTCACTTTTTCACATAAAGTGCTCATGCTGAAATTTTTGCTTTCACTTTTTAAATGATATTGAACTTTTTGAAAAAGGTTCTCAGTTTCACTGAATAAGCTTTTAGAAAACCATCTATAGGTATTGATCTAAAGCCTGCAGTTGCTGCTGTAAAAAACACAACTCTCAAAGTTCCCAGTAGGTTACATAACGCAATTAATTATTCAGGAAAGATCTCAAAGGTCTTTTATTTAATTTAAGTCTTTAGGGTGAGAAATAAAATAAATACCAATGGCAGTATAACCTGCCATACACAATGTGTCATTAGTCATTAAAAGCTTCCTCTTTTCCTGTGAGGAGAAAGATTTCCGCCCCTTTTTTATTTAATTTACACAGATCAATGATTGGGACTACAGTGTTTTTGTAGCACTTTGTACAGCAAAGAGGTTTTCAATTAACTAATGTGTAGATCAATCTTACCAACCAAAGACCAAAAGATAACTGGGAACCTTTGATGAGCTTTCCACCTCCTTGATAGCCTCCTCCACACCCAAAAGGCTGACACTACTTCCTTCCCTGGCACTCCTGCAGGACTGTCTGTCATTTACCTTCAGGGAACCGTAATCTTGCTGTACAGTAAATCCTAAATAATATTACAGAAATCTTTCCACTCAGTTGTGCACATTGTCCAATGGCCATACTGTAGTCTGCTATACAATACACTTTCTTATATTTTTACAAATCTTACAAGTAGGCAAGAATACATTTATGCTCTGGAATTATAGTTATACAGGGTCTTTGGGTTTGTGTGAAGCCCAAAACCTTCTGATGTGTTATTGTTGTCCTTGTTCCAGTGTCTTGGTCCTGGCTAAGAGTCCCTGGGGTTTTGCAGCGCCTGGGTTTCACCTACTTTGTGCTGTCTCTGATGCAGACTTTCTGTGGCCAGAAAGAAATCCCACTGAATAGGGTAGGCAGAGCTGTCATCTTCACTTTTATCACTAAAGACTTTGCATGGACCAACTTTAAGACTGCATATGAGATGCTCTCTGCTCACTATGTTGTTTAGTGGCCAGACGCGGATCAGGATGCCTGGATGGTGATAGATCCTTTCAGGGAATAACTAGATAACTTCAACATTATTAGTAATAAGCAATATAGGTGTTATTAATGAATGTTATCATGACTCTATAGTCCTTACATAGATTTATATCTGCTGATAACATCTTATTGAGCTAATTTAGACTAATGTCTCATCTGCTATGATAAACCCCAAAAAAGTATTTCCGTACGTACGGTTAATAACTTTGTGCTACTGTGTGCTGTCGGGATACATTTCCTTTGCAAATGTAGTGATCACAGTACAGTCTTTCATGCTGTAATGTATGTCCCACTATACGATACTGAGATAAGAACGTGACATATTAACATGTATTCTCCATTACACAGCACCCGTGGTGGCACTGTGTCCAGGATATTGTGCTGTATTGGCCAGAGTGGCTGCTGGTCATTCTGCTTGAGACAATATGGCTGTGCCTCACCTTACTCATGCCTGTACCCAACTGCCCAACGTAAGTCAACATATCTACACCATGGATTCTCACCAGGAGACTTGGACAAAGCCCATATGAATGTTTTGGCGTATACATTGTTCTTATTTATTTATATCATGTATATGTTTCTTGCAGATGGAAGAAAGTGTCATTTCCGTTTCTCCACACTGCGCTGGTTGTCTGCTTAGATCATGACGGTGTTAGCGCGCACCATGTGTTGCCATGGCGTTATGATTTATGGGCGTGCGTCAGATGCTTTAGAGGGCATAATTAGCCAATTTCAGGCTGTCATGTGCAATAGAGGATCCATCTTATTCCTTGCTCTGTGTCTCTGTTAACAGTGCTCTCTGGGTTGTCCTGCCTTTGCTTGGCCTGGTTCCACATGACCTGGCTGTCTGGAACACACTCTGTACACTCTGATAGTCCCAATATCATATCCTGACATTTGGAGACATTTTCACGTCTCACAATACACACTGTGATATTCACACTAGGCTCGTGATATATACATTAGGCTCAGGGGACACTTTACTGTACATACACACTATAGTTTGTATGGCAGCAGTGGCACATTAGGTACGAGTTGATAGGTGATTGGCAAGTTGCTGGTTTGAATCTCATTGCCTCCTGGCCCTGGTGTCCCTGAGCAAGACACCTAGCCCTGCTGTGAGTTGGATGGCCCCATTTATCATTTGTTACAGTATAACACAGTCAAATTGAAATTATTAGACAAAAATAATGTGTGCAAACTTTTGAAATGAACATATAACATTCTCTTAGTAAAATATATTGTATTTTACATTGTATGTAAATATCTTATTTAATGTGTACTGTATAGTAGTATATCATGCACACCATGTCCCTGTAAAAGGTATTAATTAAATTATTTAAATCAGTGTAGTCAAGTCACCCAGCTTTAAAAAAACGTACACATTATAGTGCCCGCAACCAAAACACATCTGCCTCAGAATTAAACACTGCTATGTTTGAAAGTATGGGGAGGGAATGGTAGCCTGGAGAAACTAGATCCAAAATTCACTTTGTGAATGTGGTCTGGCCATGCTTCATTGGGAATTGTTTGCAGTCACTTGCCTCCTACTGGGCGTAGACTTCACTTTTGAAACTATTGGACAGCATTTAACCAATCGGCTATGGTTTTGATGGCCTTGTTTAGCTCTATCACTGTTTATATAACATGCTTGACATCAACATCATCGCACTTAGCCACCCTGATTGGTCCGCCAGCAGGGTGGCTGTGAAAACGCTAATGCTAGCAGGGTTTCCAGACTATAATCTCAGCAAAAATATTTTGCTGATAGCAATAGTTGGGCGGAGCCAGGCTAAGATAACGATGTGGGTATTGGAGGTCTATCGGGGGAGGAGCCAGCCACTCATCATTGACGTGTGGGAGGGACTGTGGAATATTTAAACCATAACATCTTTTTTGTTTTGTAATGCTGGAATCCAGCAGGGCAAATCTAGTCACAAATCAAGGATTGTCCCTTTAAAATGAAAAGTCGTACAGGTCCCAATCATACTTTTATTAATATATGCTTTTGTTTCCATATAGAGGCTATCTGGGCGCTGGTGGTATTGGTGATCATGGCCAGTACCCAAACTGCACAGGGGGTGCAGCAGGGTACATTGACAGGTGGATATTTGGGAGCAACATGTACAGATACCCCACATGTATGGTAAGATTATTACAATGAGAGTGTTATCATATTCATAAAGTCCTGAACAACCTGGGTTGTCTTCTTCATCTTGTGTACTGCAGGAACTGTATCACACTACACAACCCTTTGACCCAGAGGGGATCCTGGGTACAATCAATTCCATTGTCATGGGCTTCATGGGGATGCAAGTAAGACTCATTTATGTCTCTAGAATAATTCATTAGTGGATTATAAATATGTTCTTTTGTGTCTTTCACACTGTAATTTCATTTCATTAGCTGAAACAAATTTTGAATTATATGACAATTGATTCAGCATATATGACTTCTTGTTGTCTGAGGTACATTTTCCTGCCTTTAATAAGTGCACAGATGCCGTCTTGATAGACATAATGTTGTCAGAAAGCTAGCAAAGTCCTTAGCCCATAGTACGATGCGGCTCACACACTGTGATGGTGACTATGTCACAAATAACCATTTCTGTGGCGGGAAGTTGAAGTCTTAGCAGAAGCCGCATTGCTCAATTCCCGGGGGACAGTTAGCGCTGAGCCCGTCACTCAGCGAGTCTTAGATGACAGGCCAGGTGTCTACAGCCGTCATCCGTGTTTGCCCATGCTAATGTCCTCAGCCGAGACGTGTTCATCATCACCAAATTAATCAGAGAGTGCGGACGGCTTAGGCATCACATCTGGCCTGGGAGGGACAGTGGAAATGTGAGCGCCGTGTCAGGGACACAGCGCTGACACCCACACCTCCAGCCTGTGCTGTTGTTGGTGTTTAGGCCCAACTGGCAAGGACAATGCTGGTATTTTTATGGAATACATATTCAGTGCGCAGTATAAGTAAATGAGCTGTGGTCTCTGTCTGCTTCTCCACAGGCAGGGAAAATTATCGTTTTCTACCGTCGAAGCAATGTTGGCATCCTGACCCGGTTCTTAGTATGGGCTGTCATCTTGGTATGTTACAGCACACCAGAGTTTTATAGACAGCTGCTAAATGAATTCCAGCCTATGTTTTCCTCTCAGTCCGTTGCACCAGGATAAAGATCAATTAATTATACAGTCCCAGGAAAATAATCGCTGTTACATTAGACGACTTCCTGCTTGTAAGGATTATTACCCATGAGGCTGCATGACTCATACAGCTGAGTCGTTTGAAGTATTTTATTTCAGCAGTTTATTTTACCTTACAGGTAAGTTTTATAATGTATTTTACAGTATGTCATGTAATAGTCAAAGCTGAAACCAACTATAGCAGTATAGCCATGTTTCTCTGACAGTACAATGAAACAACATTCATGCATGCCTGTTTATGGGAAGACATAGCTATACAGTTCCTCAGGGGACCCACAGTGTCTCTGATTGCCAGTGTGTGTCTCAAATGCGGTTTTAAATGTAAGAATCACGCATATTATTTACATTGAGTTCCAATATGGTAAAGAGCTCATGTTCAACTTCCCTTCTAATATACTAGTGAGCAGGATATTTAGCTTAGCTTACATTTCCAATGAAGAGCAAACTAAAACTACCACATTGACTCAATCAAATCGACATAATACTATTGATTTCATAGTACTGATCTTTCAATAACAATAAAACAATTATTTCTTATAGCCTGAGAAATAAATGTATCTGCTCATTTAACATGGAGGTTATACTGTATTTGTTTTGGAACAGTGTTCACTCTGGGTGGTCTCACAATATAAAGGGCAGGCTGGCCACTGTTTCACTGAGAGAGAATGTGGCCCATAGGGGAAAGACACGAGACAGCCTATTTTGCATCTGCGTGCATGCTAAAGGAAGGCCTTCTGCTCTTATGCTGAGATTGATCAGACCCTTGCTCTGTTTTACAGTGAGCAGAGTCAGAATGTTCTACATTCAGGGCAGTGCTAGCATGTTGCCTATGGGAATGGGGTTGTCTGTGGAACTGCTATGGAGTCAATCCTCCTAAAGTGTGAGCCTGGTGACCTGGAGTGTTGATGGACATGACTCATGCTACAATAGCTAACGAGATGTGACTCTGCCAGGATAACAGAGGAAATGTACACCAAGGATGGATGTATGTGTAGTTAGACTACTGCTGCATAGCCGAGAGGCTGTGCTAGCAGTTTTTAGCAGCTTCAGCCAACCAGAGCCCCAAACCCAAACTTGGATGCTGATTGGCTAGTGGTTTTCAAACGTTCCCGACAGATGGAAGCAAACCAGGGGAGAGGCTTGAAAAATAAACATGGATACCTATGGCAGTAGTGGCGTTTGAGCCATACCCCCACGAGAGATATAATAATAATAATACATTTAATTTGAGGACGCCTTTCAAGACACTCAAGGACATCTTACATTACAAATACAAAGACACATAATATAAAACAATCGACTAAGACATTAGCATACATAAAAATATAGAATACAAATACAATGTGTGAAAAGTAAAGTAAAGGAGCCGAGATTTCACAGTGGGCTTGTGCATGGTCAGATATGGGGGGTCGGTCAGTAACATTAGCAGGGGAATATAGTTATAAATCAATCAGATATGGGGGGTTATTAACATTAGCATGGGAGTAAAGTTATATAAATAAATCAGATGTTTATATATGTTTATATAGCATAAGATATATGTATATATATATATATATATATATATATATGTGTGTGTGTGTGTGAACACCATTTAAATACTGTACTATACGTATTCATGCTTTAGAAAACTACATTAGTATAATAGTGGGATAATAACCTACTCAAAGGGTGTAAAAAGCATCCTAAAGTTTAACATCCTCGGGTCTAAGATGTGTGTCTTGTAGTAGTTTATCATACTAATCATTTCTACTCAGTGTAGCTGTTGCTTTGGTTTCCATTACGCTGTAGGCTATGATCATTTGGGATTCTTTCATGCGAGTACCGTCATTACCCTAAATTCTCACATGACAAATCTCCCCATTATGTTTTCTGTGTTGAAACATATTGACTAGCACTGTAGAGTTGCAAGGGGTGGGAGGTCGGGGTCTGAAATACATTATGTCCATTTGGCTCCTCCCAGAGGCACATGGTGATGAAGTAAAGTATGTGAAATAAAAACAGGCCTTCACCAGCCTGCATGCGCAGCAGAGCGCAATATGGGTGTATGCATCACACTGTAACATACAGTAAATGCCACAACATTGAGGTGTACTGTACTGTACCTATAGATTATACCATGACCGTGTGGCATCACATACTGCCAGTATCAGCTTTATCTTGTGTGAAATCACATTAACTTTATTGAAATGAAAGCATTAAAGTAGTACATTTAGCTAACTTTGTAAGGCAAGACGGGGCTGGTTTCACAGACAGGGATTAAGACTAGCCGAGCCTTTTTTTAGTGGAGATCTTCATTGAGTATTTCTTTAAGCCTTGGACTAACCTTAATCCATGTCTGTGAAACCTCCCTGTAATTTCCAGATATGTGTAAAACGTGAATTAAACATCATTGCGACGCGATAATGAGTATTGGCTATGTGATTGTTCCTCCTTTGCTCTCTTGATATTGACTTAGCTGAGCTTACATCTTGTTTGCTACTGTACAGTACATGTGCTCTGTGCATTAGATGGTTCACACCAAAGATCTCATTTCAGCCACAGGATTCCTGTTTTCCTCCAGAGGGTTACAGGCAGTGTTGACTACTGTAAAGACACAGGCCCAGTGTTACAGTACCATAGTGTGAAGTCTATGTCTAATGGTGCATTGATGTTTAAGGCTGGTCATGCGTCTTGCTGCTAATAAACAACAGCCCAGTGTTAATTACAGCCCAACGATTGCGCTATAGAGAGTGAGAGATTGAGTGACTGCCCCACATAGCAGCCCCATCCATCCTGCATCCTCCTCCTGCTGCTGGCGTGGCCTGGAGGCTCAGCCCAGCCACGGCTAGCCTATTTCCACTCCATCGATTCTGTCATCTATGCAGATGATGGATATCTACCTAACAAGCGTATCTCAGCTCTGATTCGTTGAACCACTCTGTCTCTGAAGGGGATCATTTTTTTTTACACATTCAGATCCAATGCGAAGAGGAAACTAGATCATGCAATGAAGTTTGGTATTGAAACTTGGCTTATCAAATATAATGTGGCTCGTGGCGCGGAAGGAAGGAGGTTTCTTGGGCCAGTTGTTGTCCAACTCTGGAGGTATAGGGGTTTAACCTCTGTAGGTTCATGGAGCTCAACACTCACAGTGAAAGTTGCATTCATGTATATTATATATGTGTGTGGGAGAAAGAGAGTGAGACATTTGGTTAATCTGCTGGACAAGCTAGATTTTTGTTCCCTATATGCTTCGCTATATCGCCCGCCATCGATTTGAAACCTGTTTCATTTCCACCCCCAGGGAATCTCTGCAGCCATCCTTTCTAAGTGCACGAGAGACGGAGGATTTATACCTGTCAATAAAAACCTTTGGTAAGTGCTTCCTGACCAACTAAATTCAGCCTCTTCTCTTACAAAAGAAAGGATGAGTTTCTAGCAGGCACAAATCAAGGCCTGCAAAAACATGCATTTACTTACCTCTGATGACAGCTGTGGCCGTAAATAATCACCCTGGCTGTCCAGAGTGTGAAGTGCAGGGGTTACGCATCCTCCGATAGTATCACTCTTCCTAACAGCCAGCAAAATAAAGGCGGCGTTATGCTCCCTGCCCTGTGGGCCATCGCAGCACAAAATCCTCTTTTGCACTGCAGTTCAGTGTGATGGAAGAGTGCCGGGATGAAGGAACAACGTCTCAATGAATATTGTACTGTATATCATTTAAATGTGGACTGACTGCATACTGGCTCTCATTTTGACTGTATCTAGCATTACTAAACAAGAGGATTCATTGAACTCGTCAGAAATCTTTGTTACATGGCAGGTACTAAATTTGGTTTACATGCAGAATGAAAATGCATGGGAGGGCAGTTATGACCTGGGCTTCATCCACTCCTATTACCTACAGTATAACAAGATATGAATCATTTTAATGTTGCTACAGGAAGAATATCATTTCATCTGTGATGTGTAAGCAAATTCTGCATGCGGTGTTCCACAGGGGCTTTTCTAGTTGTGCTTATGCCTTCCCATTACCTACCTTGGTTTTATTGGCAGTTCATCATGCAGAGATTATTGAGCTCTTGAGTATAAGCCTGCCTCGATGTCTAGCAGTAATTAACTCCAGGACAAGAGTCATTTTTGGATTCAGTTCAAGTGAGATAAAGGATGTCCACTGTAAGGAGGCTCTGGGAGGCAGCCATTTTACAGTGGATGATATTGCATCAAACATTCTTGCACTTAGGAACAGACAGGGACATGGTTGGTTGGCAGGGCTACTTGGCACATGTCAAGGATCTACTGCTGGTGATTCCACCCAAGCAAACCGTACCCCCTACTCAGGAAGCTCGCCACTGCCTGTTATTTATCTGCAGTGCTGAATCAATAGACTTCTTTCATGTCTCCGTTCACACCATGCCTGTTTTATTGATACCGAACATTTACGACACAAAATCTCATTGTAGCTGAACTAACAACATTTACTTTTATTGTCAACCCCAGGTCTTTGTCATATGTGACGTGTATGGGCTGTTTCTCTTTCCTGCTCCTGGGGGGCATGTACTTTGTCATGGATATTAAGGTCTGGTGGGGTGGACAGCCATTCATATACCCAGGTATATTTATGTAGGACCCAGCATTTAACACTCAGGGCTCCATGACATTATCAAGATGCAGTGTGTGACAAGGCCCTTGTTAACACTCGAATAGCCAAAGCTTTCCTCAATCGGCTGCCAACCTAAATATGAGTGCATGGCTGAAATTGATAGCAAATATTATCTATATGCTACAAACCCAATTGTGAAAAAGTTAAGACAGTATAGAAAATGCTAATAAAAACAAAAATGAAGGGATTTGTAAATTCCATTCACTCTGCACTATATTGGAAACAACAATACAGTGTGTGATGTTTCACCTTCATTGTTTTATGAATTGATAAACTCATGTACAATCTGATGTGTGCAACACACTCTTGGCACAGTTGTGTTTAGCACTGCATAACATCAGCATATATCCTTTACATTATTAAATGTGTGGGCAATGATACTGAGCCTGTGAGTGCTGGAGGGGGAGGGGTAGAGGAGGTTGCCAGCCACTCTCTGAGTTTCAAACCAAAACAATATATAAAAATGTTTTTAAAGCTGGTTTCAACCACAAGTAATTGGGGATCTAAACCGAGATGTGTACCTTTTTTAGTGCTATCCTAGTGTTCCTTTGTAGTTTTGGCTGTGGTAATCGACTGTCTAATGATTTACTGATTCTGTGTTCTGTACCGCAGGGATGAATTCTATCCTTGTGTATGTGGGACATTCTCTGCTAGGATTCTACTTTCCATTCAGCTGGGAGATGCACTTCCAGGACAGCCACTGGGAATTTCTTTTCCAGGGTCTGTGGGGAACCTCTCTGTGGGTGCTTATTGCCTATCTCCTCTACAGGAAGAAATTCTTTCTTAAAATCTAATGGCGGTATGCCAGATCAATTGTTGTTGAATTCAATTTCAATAACTATTAACTTATTAATTCGTCTTTTTTAATGTTGTCAATTTCACATATGTGGTTTTCCTTAATATTGTTGACTCGTACCCACTTGTATGCAGCATAGGAAAATAAAGGTAAACTTAAATGACCACATAATCGTATACGTTATTCATTGTTGCTGCAGTCTGTGGCCCATAGCATCTGAAAATATATGCAAATGTTAATCAGTGTAGCTCATTCTGTGTTTCCAAGGGGTGCCTGTTTAAATCACTGATGAATCCATTGTTTTCCTGGTTCATATTATGTCGGGCGGACAGCAATGATTTATTTTGTTCTGCTTGTTTATTAACAAGTCCCTGAATGAAGTGATTTAATCAGATATACTCAGGTGGTACTTGACGAATTAGACACATCAAACTGGCCATTATAAGGCTGTTGCCATGGCCATTCTCCTCTTCCTGTGTTGGTGGTGTTGTGTGTAAGAGAGAGAGACAGTGTGTGTGTGTGTGTGTGTGCACGCACGCACCCATGGGTACCATCTGCTCTCAGAGTGACAGTACTTTAATGGAGGTCAAGATGCACAGCTCATAAAGGCGCGTCGTTAATGCAAATGGTACCTTTTGCACTCATGCCATTGGAACATCTGTGAAATTACACACATCCACGTAGCATCAACAACAATGGTCAGAATTGAGTTTGACAGGGTTTCTCCTTATTAGTTTTTTACATTATTCATATTAGCAGCTCATGCATATCTATCAAATTATGAATCTACAGCAACTGGAACAGTTAAACTGAATCAGAAATAAATGTACGTGCCTGATTGATGGAGTTTTTCATTAGTTGATTGACATTTTCATTTAAAATATAACAATTGATTGTTATATTTTTTGTTGTGATATTACAGTATGTTTTAAGAATCAAACTTTTGTTCACATTGAATGGCCAGTTCTACAATAATGTCATGTTTATTGTAGGTACATTAATAGCCGTAATATGTGGTGTTATGCTATGGTGGTTTAGGTAATTGTCTCTTGAAGAGATGTTGTTTGAATTCCCTGAAGGAGCATCCTGACTTCCTGAATTACACTCAAAACTAATTTCTTCTCACGCTACTGTGCCAACTGTGGGAATACTTTATAAAGCTATAATGGCACTCAAAGTATACAAAAGGTCAGCAACATGTGACTTTATTCCCTCTATCTGGCAGATCAACTGTTAAGTGACACATGTTGTGAATGTGGAGTAAGCCTACAGTAGTTAAAATCATTATTGTCTTGCCTCACACCGACACCTATGCAGCAAAGTGGTCATTTATCAAGTTTGTATATTGGGGAAAGACAACTGAGCACTGTGGTTCAATGTGTCATTACAACCACCAAATATCCCTGTCTTCCTTTTCTTTATTGATCCTCATTGACCATACCGTACCAATTGTCTCAGGATACATATAGTCTGTCATATGGTAACATAAGATAGGATAGTCCTCATGCAGACCTCTTGGTTTAAGTCATGCAATCTCCCTTAAAATGCTGAATATGTTATAGGCAATAAAACAGTGTAAGAAATATACTGTACTGTTTATTGTGATGTAATACATGTTGTTCCCATCTGCATATACTGGTAGACATGATTAATCCAACCACCTGATGCCATTTGATGAAAGGAATACCAATGATTGATTATACCTAGTTTATTCATTTAGTAATTTAACAAGATTTAAAAGGCTATTGATGATGCAGTAAATCCTATTTTGTAATGCTCTAAAATAAATAATGAATTTGATATTATTTTAATACCATTTAAATAATACAATGATTTCACCAGTGCAGGCTCAAGCAATGATTCAGGTTCAGCCTATTCCATTTCTTGCAGCACCGAGCACACCAAGAATTAGGAATTCCTGGTCTTATGAGACAATTCATTGTTTTTTGTATGAATCACCTTCTGCGTTTATTGTTTTGTCTCAAATCCAGAAGAAAAACAATGAAGATTTTAACCATACATTATTATTACTTATGTGTTACACTGCTTTTAGGTGACAACATTAAGTGACAAAATGAAAACTGCTTTAAGTTAATTGACCATCTGCTTTAACTTTCTTAAAACTGGTGTAGAAAGTGGTCCTAATATATTTGTATACTTACTGTTAAATATAGGTAATGTTGTTTTGTGGAAGTCATTGTGCTTTGATGTTTTTCTAGTCAGGGAGACATTGATTGGAGTGTGATAGTATTGAGTGACTGGTGCCATGCCTGTAATGCATAACTCAATTGCTTCACATAAGCCCAGCTAACCGCTCAGTCAAAAAACGAGCCCACATTACGCCTTCAACCCCAATTACCCCATACAAACTCATGTTGAGGAGAGTGAGGTAGCTACAGTAATAATTACAAAGTAGTCTTGGTTTCACAGCAGTAAGCAGATTTTGTTCAAGCACTTCAGAATTATTTATGAGAAAATGTAGCCTACTATTGCTGTCTGTCAGTCAGTAACATTGTAAATCCATTTGGTGTATTTTGGCTGCTGCTCAGTGGAATGGCACATCATTTAGAACAACTGCCACCCACCTTTTGGCAACAGTTCAGTTGCTGTTTCAGTATTTTGGCTGGTGACTTTCAGTGGTCTGTTTAGGCTAATCTAAGTTTGGGATTTAAACATATGGATTGATATCAGTGATAGGATATATAACCACATGTTTTGAATTATTTAAACAATATGGTTACATGATGGTTATGTATAAGCCTATGCACTATCATTTGAAGACAATTTATTATCCTACCAAATTTAGAACCGACGTTTAGGCTAGAAACAAGTACATCCCGGGAGTGTGAGATGACTGACCGCTGATAAATGATATTCCTAAATTTCCTGTAGACGCTATCTTGCTGGTCGTTCACCGGAAGAACAGGAAAATATATCGCAACATACAGTATTAGGTTGATGTGATCCTCCCTACCCCATTCCCCCCACCCCTCCCGCACTGGCCCGTGCTCGCCTCCACAGCAAGCCCGGCTAGCAGCGATCTGCAGAGTGCAGCCTCTCTGTGGGACGCTGTAGCTGGCACTAAGGACTTCATTGGCTGCCCGGAGCCGCGGACGGGAAATTCGGTTTATTATTTGACTTGATCTGATTTCCTTCCATCTCGAGGAACTTTTTACCTTTTTGATTCACAAACTTTCACATATGGTTTGCGAACATGGGTCTGAGCGGTTTCTCTCAGGGAAACATTATCTTAATTGTCCTGCTGTGGTGTGAAGGTAAGGGTCATCCTCATTTTACTATTAGCCTACCCTACACCAGTTTGAAAGTAATCCTAAACGGAAAAAAGGAAGAAGCAAAGGCTAGTGTAGCTTTATAGCCTATTGCTATTCGTCTTTGTAAATCAGAGAACTGTGCTGGCTTAATTGATATATCTGTGATGCTTTCAGTCTAAGTAGACAATCTAATTCCAGGGCCCATGATTGTTACATTCAGTTTATAAAGGAAAAGTTGACCGATTTTAAATCCTTAGCGCCTGCTGTATAGTCCCACCATTTTAGAAAGCATTTAATCTACAAACATCATTAGGCTAACTAAAAGCATCTTCTGAAAGTCTTTCCAAAATGAAACATGTCTTTCTTTGGTTATATTTGCAAAAAACATTTTCCTTTTATTTATATCTATATGTATTTATGTATTTGTTTTGCTGGGCTAATTTACATTTTATTTTATTTTATTATGATTATGGCAAAGTTATGCGACATCAAGGGAGAAAATTTCATTTTTGTAACTTTTACTACGATGTGCATCACTGTTGGTGCGTTTGCATGCAATCCAATTTGATCAGGCTTCTTTTCTTTATTTTTTTCAGGATTCCTATGTTTATTTAGTCCCTTGTGCTGCAATATTAGGCATTTCTACGTATCGTGCACGTATGACATGCGTGGCATGACATATCGTCTCACAGAGTAATATACATACAGCTATATTAATAATATAATCCCATTCGCAATCCCAGCCCAACTGTACCAACACTCTTCACAATGCAGTCTCTATTTAAAGTCTCACCAAGAGTGTAAATCGCAGAGTGCAGCAAGCATTTGAAATGTGATGGTTGGACAAATATAGACCATTGTATTTTGTTTTAGAGCACTTAATTCTAATAATAGATTTCCAACAGTGACTCCTATACGTTTTTCTATCAGAATCGATAGGAGTAATTTATGTAGATGTGAGGGAGATGTAAACCTATTAGATCATATCCCTGAAATGTAGATGAAAGAAATGACAGTAATTTACAATGCAATGAAGTGCTATGTAATTTTGACCAAAAGTGGGGGTACCAATAAATTATAGGCCTACGTAATCACCCAAGAGAGCAGTTGGAGGCAGTGGTGTAAAGATGATTAATGATATTACAGTTGTCATAATTATATATAATATTTTGGACTATGTGGCGTCAATGGACTGAGACATGAATGTGTGTGTCTTGCTCTCAGTACCAAAGGAATAAATGCAAAATATGCTATTAATGTCCATTTGATATGTATGATCGCTTTCTAAGCATATCTTCTCCAATGTAATAACAATATATTGTTAGTATGCTGTTAAAATGCAATGATATTCCGTCTGGTTGTAATTATGGGTGGTGAAATCTTCACCTCGAGTGCTTGTATCAATCTAAAGGGGCTTCCCACACCTGCCTGTCCATCATGACAAAAGACACACTCGTCCACAGTAAAGAATAAACTGAACTGCCAGCAGGTGTATACCAGCTGCTCCTATATCTCTGGGTAAACACTGGAAAATGCACCAGTTTTACAACTGCACACACTGTTCTGATTGCAGATTAGGCGCAAATCAATCTGAAATTGCACATCAGATTGATTCTACATGTTCTATTTCAGAACAGGACGTTGTTACTAGACTGTATTTACAGTATATAGGACACACGTGGTCTTTTAAATCTACTGCATGTATTACATTGTTTGTCCATGTACATTAAACAACAACTGTAATAATATTCCTGGTTACATTTTCTTAAAAAGCAGTACATGCTTTGTCAAAATGACCTACGCATATTGTATCCTGGTCCTTATAAGAACCAACGCCTGGTTTTAATACGAGATTTTCAATCATGGTCAATTAAAACATTTTGTTTTGTTCCTAGGTAATAGCATGTGGCCTGATAAGAAGGCTATACATTTAAAACCAGAGAGGCTGCTTTGTAATCCATGGCTTAGATAGTAGTTTTACATGAAAGGATTGATCTGTTTATACTGTACGCTGCCATGATCTTGCTACAGCCCACCTGTACCTGCATGCACCCTTACCGTACAGACCCTGACAGAGCCCTAACCCTGAGGAATGGCCTCCGCAACCCAGAGGAAGCTACGTTTGCAGTCATTTCTGCTCCTTGCATTAGCACGATCATTTTCATCAGCAGCGTTCACTTTTGAGACCGATAAATCTCATTTGATACATGACGCTATATGATTTAGTCCTTTATCACATTATATGATTTAGTTTAGTTGGTGTCTTGCGTTGCTCTTGGATACTTTATAAATTATTTCCTGTTTTAGTTGATAATATATTATTTGTGTGCATGTATTTGTATTTTTTTTTTAAAACATTTTATTTGTTTGGCTCTTAATGAGGAGTGATACTCAGAGATGTCAGTGTATAACCGTATTAGCCTCCACACCCACTGAATCCTTACATGGCCCTTATACACAGTTTGGACTCATGAGTTCTAGAGGAGGTACTGACATAAACACAATGTATTTTCTTTTTGTTTTTGTGTTATGTTTGAATATATTAGGGAACTTTACTGTTCCCACCCCTCTCACCCAAGCCCTTCCTCACCCCCAATCAATAAGATCCTGACCTCAGGCAACAAATTAGACAATAGGCTACACTTGTTTAAGGGGTTCCCTCCCCCAGGAAGTTGAATTAGAGGTCACATTCTGAGGTAATACAAAGGTCTGAAAAGTCTACATCAGTGCACTGAAATATACATGTGCATGCATGCACACACAAAAAGGTTCTATTGTATGCATTTACAATGTCAGTATTCACAAGAGTACTCACACCAAAACACAAAGAGGAAGTTGTTCCCAAACTCCAAGTAGTTTGTGTGGCTGCAACTAAAGTGTCACCTTGAATGATAATTGGCTCACTACAATGGCTGTGAAGCCACCAACCTCAAAGGCTGATGCTGCGGCTACATTGATGCTCCTACCACCTGTCAAAGCTCCGTGCCTGATTCTCTAGCAGTTAAGGGCCACATTTGTCTCTCATGCAGGGGTACAATCTAATTTACTGTGGTGGAAGGACAAGGAGACATTTATTGAGATTTTTTTCCCTGGGCTTTCCGACCTCTTGTTTAACACCGGTTCTGACAAGTTGTTATCCGGTCACCCCGCGCTGCATGTGGTGTTTAGCCCTTCATTTACAACTGTGACAACACAGACACATGTGCATACATAGAAGTTGTTTAAAGCTCTATATACTTTGTGTCCGTGTGGGTTAAAGCAGCATGTTGTTTTGCTTTGAAACATCATAATGCCCCTCCCACCTAAATCCCTCCATGTTGAAGACCATTGTTGGGCAAGTTACTCTAATATTACTTTACTTATTACTGGGTATTAAAAGTAGTTACATATTAGTAACATTACTATATTACTTTCACAATCACTACCCTGTCTCGCCCCTTTCGAAAAATGACAACCTGTGTAGCCAACTCATTTTATAATGTAATCCTCTTTATTGAAACAATAATGAACCTTAGGAGTCAACAATCAGCGAAAGTGAAAACATTGCAGCCTCTCAAACCAGATGATTGGACAGGCTGGTTCAAGTAGCCTACCCTAAATTTGCTAGGACCAGAAATCTTGTAATCAGTAATGCAGCATTACTTGGATTAGTAATTACAGTTTTGGAAAAGGTAATTAGTTACACTACTAGTTACTGGAAAAAGTAATTATATATATATATATATATAATGTCTCGTCTGTACTGTATCTGGCCTCATGAGGCTTAAACTAGTTTGTAGTCATATTACACATTCTACATTTTAATATATGAAGTATGTGAAAGCCAATGTAAAGCAGTGGATCAGGACAGTTGGTCTTACAGTACTTTACAATAGTAATATAAATAACCAAATCTGGAAATTGCAGATTAAGTTTCATCAGGCATGACTTTGATATAAGATGTAAAGTCCTATTTTGAGTAAGCAAGTACTTCAATAATGCTCAGTTTGTTGGCAAATGCATTGTGAATATTGATTATTCAAACTTTGTAATGTGATACCAAGTCAGACAAGACACTCTGGAGTTACAGTATATATAGCAGCCTATTGCAAATGTTCACCAGTAGTGATTATATGATATCTCCGTGTCTACCGCTGGCAACCAATGCCTCGCCATGCTTGAGTGCGCATGTGAATGAATGGGATAGCATTTTATGCTACTGTGATGACGATGAAGATATTTCATGTGGTCTAAGTGGCCTAAAGATCATGGCCACAGACTCAGGCTCCCGCTATGATGATGTGTGTTCAATTTGTGATGCTGCAGCCGTTCCCAGAGGAATTGTCTAAACTAAGTTTGTAGTTGCAGCAAAACCCCGAGGAGATGTTCTATTAGATTTCCTAATGACTGATGAACGTGGTTGGTTGCATTTCAATTCTTGTAATCTCTGAGGGCTAATGGGATTACATTATGGCGTAATTGATTATACTGTTATGGCATGCATCACATACTAACCTGAGTAACACACCTGCAGCCTAAACCAGAAAATGAAATATCATATTACTATGATGAAAAGCTGTGTACAGTGTATGTCACGGTTACAGGAAATAACTTGTGCCTCCATCACACACATTACCTGTCTTCTTTATATAACACTCGTCGAGATGAACCGACGCATGAAAACATATTAAACAACAGAGATCTGAATTTACTAAGGAATGATGAGGCAATCTTGCATATTGGCAAAGCACATCAAGAGGGGGCAGATTGTAAAACATTATGATCAATAATAACTTTCATAAACAGAACTAGCCTACAGCAGCCTTTTAGTTAATTGAATCTTTGCAGAGAATCTTAGTCACGTTTCTCATAACTGTTACACTTTCTGGAACACAGTAATACTGACCGGTTGCACAGTGACTCATTCAAGGAAGTTATGAAATGTGCATTATTATCATTGCCTATAGCAATTTTAAAAAGATGATACACCTGGTTGTGGCGGGACAACTTGCGGAGAATGTGGTCTTTTAAAGACCAGTGCGTGGTGTTGGCTGTAGAGTCACGTGATGTCATATTTGTGACTGCATACAGTACAGTGCACTGTAATGCTGACACAATTGTACCCGTTTTACGCCCAATGGAATTGATTCCAAACACACATGCAGCCGTAAGCCTGTGTCATCAGTGGAAAACAATCAGCAGCACTGTTGATCAGCACAGATATTGATTGCTCGGCTACCAGACATATGCCTGTCCTGTGGGTCGTTAGCGAGGATACTCACTGAACGTTGTTGACCTTGGAGGAGAGATCGGAAGAGTCACTAGATTATTGTGAGAATGAATCATATTGAGAGTGACTGGTAGAGGTCAAGACCTTCCCCATCAGTGCCAAGGACACTTATCTTCTCTAAAGGATGTGTTGACAGTTTATTTCTAATTGTGACTGCCTCAGCCATAGAGCTAGACATACTCAGAGAGTGTGTGTGTGTGTGTGTGTGAGTGTGTGTGTCTTACATGAGATCATCGATGGTAAATCTACAAGCCGACGCACGCGGTCAACTAATTGAGTTCCTGCCTTTGTCTGGGACAGTCGGGAGACGTCCCACCTTGTGAGCTCTGATCAGCCCCAGACATGTCTCCCTGTCTGGGGCGAATGGAGCACATATAAGCAGGGCATCACTTGATTTCTCTGGGCTTTGTCCTATGCCAGGACAAATGCTCAACCTTCAGTTAGATATTGGAAACAATAGGTGCCTGGTTTTCCATTAAGGTGAAATCCCATATGAATATTCTACTGTGTGTGGCACTGTTTCCCTAAAACAACCAATATATGGGCTTAAATTACATGGGTTTCATGTAGCTGTATTGACTATTGTAAGCATGATTCCTCAATTGATTAAAGCCATAATAATCAATATATTGCTATCAAGTCATTATTATTAAACTACAGCGTGGGCGTCCCTCTTCAAACAATGTCACATGAGATTTGTGTCAGGAATCGGAACGTGGCCCAAAAGCAGACATCTTTATCATTTTGCAGGCAGGATTAAAGTCAAACACAATGGTTGGCAGGCAGCAGGTAACCCAAATAAGAAGGGGAACAGAACAGAACAGCCAGGCCAGGAAACAGGCTGGGTCACAAACAAGGCAAGCAGATAAACAAGAAGTAGCGCTTCTGTGTTTGGTGGCAGAACAGCAGAGACAAAGGGGAGAACAAAGACTCATTGGGACATGGGCAACAGGTGAGGCTGATAATTGGCAGGGGGAGGGGCTGAGAGCTGGGAGAAGGGAAAAGGGAACTGGGAGGACTGGGTGAAGACAGACACTAGGGGAAGGCTGGGACACTTTATTAAGAAGATGATTATTTAAACGTCTTTGGATTTCATTTACAGACATTTCAGAACATATCCTAATTGTATGCCAATTAAAGGTTTTCTCACAAAGGCATTTCATTAATATAATTTTATAATTTTAAGGAAACGTCAATATGTACGCAAATATTGTAATCAGAATTAATCTAGCGATTTCTCTTCAAACATGGTTTGATAATAATAATTTCAGTCATAATTGTAGAGGATTTAGAGAAACTTTTTTTTATGGATTCAAGACATTTTGTTTTCTGAGGTCTTGCTAGATCCATTAAAATACATTTGTTTTGATGTAACTTCTTTCATTCTGTTGGCTTCAGTCCTGGAAGGAAATGTAATTTTGAATGATATAAACGAATTGTGTTGCACGCACACACATGAACCGAGGCACCTTTAACAAGTCAATTATGTCTCCATTGATTAACATCAACATGCATGACTACTGTGTCTTTAGCTACAACCTACGTTTATTTGTTGTAGTCCTACTACATTTTAAGATTCCTTCTTAAAAAGCCATGTACTATATACATTTTAATATAATAGTTGTGCACTAACAAGTACTGTAGAATATAATACATTATATAGTTGGTTTTAGCGGTATTACGATTATTTTGTAATGCCATAGGATTCTTTACCTGATTGCATGGTCTCACACTTGAAAATGGCTCCCTCTAGTGACCAGTGTTGGTTCAGACATAAGGCTGCACAATGAGATGTTTTCTTTTGTATTCAACTATTTGACTGTTAGCGGCAACCTGTGTGTATAGTTTTTTTTTCTCAGATAACTATTATAATTTATTTATTGACATATAAACGTCAAAGCCAACAAACATCTGTGTGCAAATCATGAGAGAAAATATACTGCAATGCTACTATGTTCTAAGCTACTTCATGGTGGTTAGCCTATTTATAATGATTCTATAACATAGCATGATATGAATCTCCGCATTTATAATTCTCAATTTTTGAGTAGAGCCATGAGCTCCTGTGAGCCATAAGCATCACTGTCCTCATGACATTTCCAGATATGTGTTTGTATCTTGCATATGGTAAATCTCCATCCTTGGGGGAGGACTACCCCATTTTGACTATCAATCCGCCCTCCTGTCATCCAAACCCAGCTAAATTAAATCAATGTCTGAAACCAGAGCTGAGACTCAACTGCACCAACAGAAATAGAAAATCTAGTTTTGCTGTCTGCTAATGACATTAGTGCGTTCCCTAAATGGCTGCCTACAGTCGTCAAAGAGGCACATATAGGGATATAATTACAGGCCAAACACTAATATCTCCATTTTCCTGTAAAACCCCTCCCCCCCCCCAAATCTTACTGTCTCTGCCACACTTACACATCCCCCACAGCAGGTCATGAATCAGCCCTCTTACATATCATGTTATCCTTTGTAATTAAACTTCCCAAGGTGAACACAAGGAGAGTCGGAAGCACATTTATTGATGATGTGAGAAATTCATTAAAAGTGCTGAATAGATGTAATTTGAACCCTCCTTTCAATTTCCGTTAACAAGAGAGATGAAACATATAACTGTATATCGCAGGGGAGAAAAAAAATATATAATCAATCAGTCATTATCCATGCATGATGTGTTTAATTCAGCAGCTCTGGTGCATAGATGATCTTGTTTTCATTATTATGAATAAGTTTTTCTCCAACTGTTTTTCTTAGTTCGTATCAGATTTAATTTGAGTTAGGGTTAATGTTTTATTTACATATTGTTTAATGTCTTAATGTCAAAACACACATTTATGCCTGTGGGAGCTGTAGGGGAGGAGTAGGGAAGGGTGTAGTCCTATGAGAGGGGAGGAGTAGGGAATGGCGTAGGCCTATGAGAGGGGAGGAGTAGGGAAAGGTGTACACCTATCAGAGTGGAGGAGTAGGGAAGGGTGTAGGCCTATGAGAGGGGAGGAGTAGGGAAGGGTGTAGGCCTGTGAGAGTGGAGGAGTAGGGAAAGGTGTACACCTATGAGAGTGGAGGAGTAGGGAATGGTGTAGGCCTGTGAGAGGGGAGGAGTAGGGCACAGCACTCGGGTACAGGAGGGGGATGCACACATGGGTCTCAAACAGAAACATCTGTCTATTTAATGTTGTGATCCACAGGCATGCTGTAAGTAGCTGTGTCACCTCTTCTCATGACAGGGTCCATAGCGCTGTACTTCCCTCAGAACCAGTACTTGGAGACACTGTATGTGGGCCAACAAGAAGGGACACCTGTTCTCCAAGTCCACTCTATGGCCAACAGTGACGCCGAGCGGCCCTATTTCTACCTGTGCTGGCTAAATGTACAGAGGCCGCCCGTCTACAGCCAGTGGTTCCGCATGGACATAAACACGGGGCTCCTGTCCATGGGTAAAACCCTGGAGGAGAGTGACCTCTCCTTGCTCTGTGAGTTACTTATAAATGTTGTAACACCAACCGGAGAACCACTTTTAATGGCAAAGAATAATTTTAACATTTTGACCAAATATGGATGCATTTATTTCAGTTAAATTTATTATGTATTTATTTGGTTTGCTGTGTTTACCTATATATATATATATATATATACTTTTTATATGATTATTAAGTAATTATGTGCATTTCTACAAAAAGTAGCAGTTCATAGCTGGCAAGTGTTGAACTTTACTGTACTTTCTGGAACTCAAACAAGGTTCAGAACCATTATTATGTCTTTTGTGTTGTTGTATTGACAGGGGATTGTGAGGATTTGCAGACAAATGTTTTCTTGACTTAGCTGTGTATACTTCCTGACCAAGATTAAAATAGCTCCTTGCTGTTGTTAGCTGTGTCGCCAGGTAAAAACTCTGTGTCTGTAAAGAAGTTGAATGTCGTGGCATTGCCCAAGCCCACCAAGAACCCCCGCTGCAAAAACTACATCTCCATCACCCTGATCTTTGTCAACGCCACGGCACCACCGTGCAGCAAGGCCGATATGGAGACAGTGTGTTTCCCTCACAGAGACACCCCCAACCCCCACATCATGGAGAACAGGTTCCCCGGAGCCCTGAGGCAGCTCAGACGCCTTACCAGACTCAATGTGTGCCCCAACTACACCATCTCCTACAGCGTGGAGTCAGGTTGGACAACATCTATAGCCTATCTGAGTTTCTTTCATTGTCATTTGGTAACATTTTATAATAATAATAATAATAACCATGTATAGATGATGGTGACAATGCAAAGTCACTGTACTTTGCATGCCAGTTATGCAAACTATAATGTCGCCATTCATTCGGGAATTAGTTATATATTTTCTACTTTATTATCACATGTACAGTAAGTAATGTAAGCTAATTATGTAATTGTCTATTGATATAGTTCTAAAGTGTTCCAATGAATTGTACTTTGTGTAGATGTGCCAGCACCCTTTGCAGTAAATGAGAACACTACAGAACTGGTGGTGACTGCCCCTTTGGACCGAGAGGAGAAAGAGCTGTATAGGCTGGTATTGGTCTGCACTGTCCTGACAGACAAGACCGTCAACAAGCTGGACACACCGCTGTATGTCAGCGTGTTTGATGAGGACGACAACGCGCCGTACATAAATGGGACGAACACAGCCGAACCCACCATCAAGTTTGATCGCATTGAGGTGAGAACGCTGCAGGCATGGGGATTTAAAGGGTCCGCTTTTAGTATTGTGCCAAGCACAAAACATGCACAAATGTAAAATATATATTAGCCTGCTGTGTATACTGGCTAATCAATCATTTATTATTAATTACTATTATTTTGTCATTGTTGTTTTCACAGGGTGCTTCTTTTGGCACGTTATCGGTCTATGACAGAGATATCACTTCCAGGTTTTCCAAAGACCTGAATCAAAACAAATATGTTTCGACTATGCTTACCAATGACCCATGGATTAAGGAAACGTTTGACATAAAACATACGTTTAGGGAAGAAAAAGCGATTTTCGGTGACATTCGAGGGACTGTCCATGAATACAGTAAGTAGTTCAGATGGTATTGAAACCAAGCTTTGTATTTATTTGGACAACATGGGCACATCATGTTCTGCTTCATATGCCCTTGAATCCAGGGCTCGTCCTCAAAAGGAACCTGCACGTGACAGAGAATCGCACGTTCCAACTGGACTACCTGGTGAACGACACCACCTACCCAGGTCTAGAAGGATTTGTGATGCTGCATTACAACGTCAGCATCCTGCCAGTTTCCATTCGCTTCAATAATGTCTCCCATACCTTCAGCTTGACACGCAGAGCTTCTGTCTATGCACAGGTGCATACAGACTACTATACACTGCATACACCGCTGTATGTTTGCAGTGGGCCTAGCATTTGTGTATCACAGTATACATTTGGAAGAAAAACTTTAACTGCTGTTCATTATCATAATCATTAATGCTGAAACAATACATTTGAAGAGTTCTGATGCTAAAGTCCATCTGACACAAATGAGCAATGAGCAATTTAAAATAAGAATATTTATTAGTTTTCTATATTTGGGTTCACTATTTTTGCCTTTATTGCAATGCAAATGTTAATTCTCACACAAAAAAAGTGATTTTCCATTAATGTAACTAATTATTTAAATTTTGCAAATATAAAAACAACAGATGTCAGATGGACAGAGGATTTTGCAGTTTGTTAACCAATAAGATAAATGACTGCTATTGCTTAGTTATATATATATTTACTATAGAAATAGTATAACAGTATAAATTACTGTGTGTGGGGTCTAATATTAAGGCAATTTTCTAACTGGCATTTCAATAAACGTTTGTGTGTTCGTTATGTTTCAGGTGGGCAAAGTCTGTGTGGAAAACTGCTTGAGGTTCCGGGGTATCAGTGTGTCATACCGTCTGGAGGTGCCTGATAGGAACATGTCTGCAGACATGCGCTGGTGCTACACAGCCATCAGCTTGGCCCAGGGCCTGGAGGATGCTGCAGGGGTGCTCTACGTCAACGACTCTGATGCCCTGCACAGGCCAGAATGTCAGGACCTGCAGTATGTGGTGGTGGCCCAGGAGGAATACAAGCAGCTCCAGACCAGCACCCAGGTCCTCATTGTGATGGACGGAGACGGTGAGAAGTCACTAAACACACTCTGACATTACACACAGCTCCAGACCAGCACAATGAGAACCTGGGTGCTGGTCATTGTGTTCCTTCCCCCCAGTGCACACACAGAGCAGACAGCTGATAATAACATGACAAGAAGTGTAATCGCTTACACTCCCTAATGGCATATTGACATTAATGAATTAAAGTTCACTGTTTGCATGAGTGTATAAGTGAAGTTACATATGGAGAACACCTTGAGCCATTTTTGAGGTTGTCTTTAAGCTCTGTGTGGTACGTTGGTTTTATACAGCAGGCAGGCTGGGGCAGGAGGTGCAACGCTATCTCTCCTGTGCCGAGACCAGGCAGAGAGGAGACTGTGAGGCCTTACAAGGCAAGGGGGCGACTATAGGAAGATGCCAGTGGAGACAAGGCACTGAGAAAGGTACACTTCTATTATACTGCAAGCTAGTGCTCTTACATTGTGTGCCAGATAACACAATTGAATCCAATGTGATAAGTACAGTGTGTTTGTCTTTTTCAACTCTGAGCTCTCTCCCTGAGCTCTCTCTGTGTATTTATGTTGTAGGAATATCTAGGAGTTACTCCACATGTTCCCCAGACCTCCGGACATGTCCTGATGGCATCTGCGATGCAATCGAAAGCAAGGACATGGAAATTTGCCCTCAGGATTGTACCAGTAAGAAGTACAAATACACTCTTAAATACTAAACATGTTATTTGTTATTTACCTGTAACACTGAGTATGATGAATGTATCCTCTTTTTTCCAAAGAGGAAATTATTGGAGGCCACGAGAGAGGTTTGATGTTTGGAATCAAGGCTGGTTATGGGACTTGCTACTGCTACTCGGAGAAATGCTTCTGTGAGAAAGACGATATTAAGCGTGAGTTGTTCCATAAAGATAAAGATGAAATGTGCTATTTTATATTGTTGTGTTAGCTGAACATACATACGTATTGGTAATCTAAATAGCAACTGAAGAGCGGAATAAAAAAAATGCACTCTTTTTAGTTTTCGGTGTGATTGTATTCTTTTCAAGGAGGACATTCATAATCTGCAAATGAAAACAGTGCCAAACCCACGCTGTCTTGCTGTTTCACATGATCACATTTCAGCCTATGATTGAATAGAAGGCCAGAAAGCTAAAACACAATGTTTTCAATATCATGGATGTTTAAGAGATTCTTCTTAAAGCTAGGGATAGTAAAGTTTACATTGTTAAGTACTTTATTGTGTGACTATTCTCTCCCGTCCAGAGGCTATATGTGACGACATGTGTAAGACCATCATCGCCACTGCTGTGCTCCTCTCCTTCATCATCTCCATACTCCTGTCCTCATACTTCATCCACCGTTACCACAAGAACTCCCCCAAGCCTCCCATAGCCTCGGCTGAGATGACCTTCCGCCGGCCGGCCCAGTCCTACCCCATCAGCTACTCTGCTAACAACGTACGCCGTGTCTCCCTGGACTCCATGGAGAACCAGGTTGCTATTGACACCTTCAAAATACCCGTGAGTGTCTTTATTATACAGGTCATTGCTCGTTGGCTCATTGACGGAATTGCTCCAATAGGAATTGAGAATTTAAGCACGCTGTTTTTTTTGTCTGAACAGGAGGACCCTAAGTGGGAGTTTCCTCGTAAAAACTTGGTCCTGGGAAAAACACTGGGAGAAGGAGAGTTTGGGAAAGTTGTCAAAGCGACGGCCTTCCGGCTCAAAGGAAAAGCTGGCTACACCACTGTGGCTGTGAAAATGCTTAAAGGTCAGCAAGGAGCATACAGGCTATACATTAATAGTGACATACTGTTGGTGCAGGGAATGTGTAAGGAAATGAAAGACTTCATTATTTATATTCCCTCTCTTCCACAGAAAATGCCTCGCATAGTGAACTGCGTGACCTGCTGTCAGAATTCACTTTACTGAAGCAAGTCAACCATCCCCATGTCATAAAGATGTATGGAGCATGCAGCCAAGATGGTAAAGTCTCATCTTATTATACTTGTAGAGACGTATGTGATCACGTGCAGTCTAATAGAGCCCTTTTCCCTTTGACTAGGTCCACTATATCTCATTGTGGAATATGCCAAATATGGATCGCTCCGCAACTTCCTTCGCGAGAGTCGGAAGGTTGGACCCAGCTACATGGCCAACGATGCCAACCGCAACTCCAGTTACCTAGAGAACCCAGACGAGAGGGCGCTTACCATGGGTGACTTGATCTCGTTCTCGTGGCAGATCTCCAGGGGCATGCAGTACCTTGCAGAAATGAAGGTATTCTTTGAGCATCTGCTACAAATAAATATTGGTGAGATTAAAGGTTAGCGATTGTAAGATAATACACTGTTTGTCAAATTCAGTGAATATCTACTCACGGCCTGCTAGCTAACAGTTCTGTGTGCACATTGAAAATATAATCTGGTACTTCTACACAGCTCAGGCTTTGTAAATGGGAACACATACAAAGTGTTGCAGACCGCAACACACAACCTAGCCAAATGGCAAGGCAAGGTTGTGTCTCTCAGAGTCTATGAGGAAGCACCCTGTGGCATTGAAGGCAGAGGTGTTTTGTTTTGAACAATCTTTGTCCTAGAATGGTTGACTTCACCTTTAAAGAAATACAATTCTAGACTCCTTAAAAGTATAGTTAGCTATTGCAAGCTAAATGTTAGCTAATACACTTCGCCAAATATCTCCTCACATTTCGCTATCTTACCGTTCACTGTGCGTGTTGAAAAAAGAAATTGATACTTCTACATAACCCTGGGTCTGTAAATACTAAATAGGAACATAAACAAAGTGGCGAACATCGATCATATCAACAAAGCCGTAGCACTACACTTTTCAATGTGTCAGGCGGAGCCGCAGAGGACCACGGAGCGATACTGTTTTGATTTGAGCTCGAAGTTAGCAAGTGTTCTCGAGAATGACTGACCATGCCTTAAATTGAATAGCTAAATAGCTCCCCCCCCCCCAGAACCAAACGTTTGAAACAAAGCTTTCCATAAAGGTTTATGTGGCTGCAGGAGAAGGGGTAGAGAAGAGTATGGGCCTATAAGCTCTGGAAGAGGAGCAGTACGAGGCATTTACCGATCAGGTGCGGGTTAGACCAAACCAAAACAGTGCTTTTTGTTAGGCTGCTTCCAACAAGGCTAATCCCAGCCCATCAAGGGCTGTCCGTTATAATGTTCATATTTTCTTCGCCCACAGCTTGTTCATAGGGATCTTGCAGCCAGAAATGTCCTGGTAGCTGAGGGACGGAAGATGAAGATCTCAGATTTTGGCCTTTCCAGAGATGTGTATGAAGAAGACTCCTATGTGAAGAGGAGCAAGGTAGTGCACTGCTCACACTACTGTAACATTCCTGCATGCGCTTGCAACACTTCTCAAATGGAATCCAATTGTATACATGGTCTCAATCACCTCTCCAGGGCCGTATCCCTGTGAAATGGATGGCAATAGAGTCACTGTTTGACCACATCTACACAACCCAAAGTGATGTGTAAGTATGAGTTGTAATTTCATGTCTGGGTATTTTTCTCAGGTTCAGATTCTGAGTTGCTGTTTTTTAATGGTGAAACTATTTACCGTATTTCCTTGGCAATAGGAGTGCCAGTCTCAAGACCCATGCCAAACTAAGTGTGTGTGTGTGTGTTGTTCTCCTGCCAGCTGGTCCTTTGGTGTACTGCTGTGGGAGATAGTGACATTGGGAGGAAACCCCTACCCAGGCATTGCTCCTGAGCGCCTCTTTAACCTCCTCAAGACTGGCTATCGGATGGAGAAACCAGAGAACTGCTCTGAAGAAATGTGAGCTCAGTTACACATGAATCTACTCTCCTGTGTCCTATTTGTTCCCTGGAGTTATGTAAAACTGTATTAGACATTGAGCATTACACATTCAATACGTCTGTGTTGACGTGTTCCTATGATACCCATTTGTGTGCGTAGGTATAATCTCATGCTCCGATGCTGGAAACAAGAAGTGGACAAGAGACCCATATTCTCAGACATCAGCAAAGAACTGGAAAAGATGATGGTGAAAAGTCGGGTATGATCGTCGTACAATATGCATCTTTAAGTGACTCGTCGTCTCCTGTGAGACTGCCAAAGACAATGGGGAAAATGGCTACGTTTCAATTTTTGTCCTAGTCTGTGTTCACAGTGTCCGGTAACCATGACAAACTTATCACCCAGCACTGATCAATTAAAGGTCAGGGTAAGCGATTGTAAGCTAATGCACTTTTTGTCAAATCTTGCGAATATATCCTCACTGTCCGCTAGCTGTCCATTCTGTGTGCAACAAATCTGGTGTTTATACACAACCATGGCTCTGTAAAGGGGAACACACACCGCACCACACAACACTATCTCAGCCTTAGCCATGCTTGTTCAATTTGGGGTGGAGCATCTGAAGAGGCATTGAAGGGAGAGCACTGATTGAGTTAAAATAGCAACAATCTTTCTCCAGCATTGCCAATCAACCTATAAATCAAGTGTTTGCAGTTATTGTGATTCAAAACTAGAAAGGCATTCAATTCTCATGTATTGTCATAGCTTTTATATGCATGTATGAGCGTCAATCACATACAAACAGGGGTGCCATCACCAGTGTAAAAGTAGCATTGCCAAATGTTTTCGTCAAACATATAAAGGACTCATGAAACAACCTATTTGTATGCGGTTGTGTGTTTTAATGTGAAATATTTTATAATTGTAACAATGAATCATAAATGCCTATACGCTATTAACAGGTTTATTAAAAGGCTATTAACAGTTTTCCACAGAAGGCATGGGCCCCACGCATACATAGGTTTGGAACATTAATTAAGTGGGAGGACTGGGGTCCTCCCCCAGGACATTTTTAGCATAAAACTGTAAATTTTCCGAATTCTAGTGAATTTTTATGTGACAATTTGTGCCTTTTTAGTTATTATTATGTGGGGGATGCATCTCCCACATAATAATAACTGTATGGCTTAAATGTCAAAGGTACGGAACGTTTATAAAGTAATATGTTGAAATGAACTTCACCAATATACATTTGCTTGTTTCTACACATCAGCTGTGGTTTGAAGTCTAACTGTCTGGTCCATTGAAAACCTCAGTATTTACTGCTTATAGAGTACACAGACATGCATAAAGGACACACATGCTGTTGTGTCATTGTCATTGCTACCCGGTAAGATCTGTCATTCTTCCCAGTGTCAGACATCCCATAATTATTGTTTCAAGGGCAATCCTAAAATGTGCCTTGTGTAGTCTAATCACAAAGCATACACCGCATGCTCTCATTATGGAGGGTAAATATAGGACATGGAAGAATGTGAACTTCTGTTATGGCAGCATGTTTGCTATCATGATCATGACCTATAATGAAGGATGCTTAGAGTCTTATAGTTTAGCAAAGATATTAACAAAATGTTGTTCAACTTTACCCACTTAAAGAATGTTATGTTCTCCAATTAACACATTCTTCTCAAATGGAGCACTAGATCCCCTAGTGGTATCTGGGTGTACTACATGGGGTATGTAAGCAGAAGTGGAAAACATACATTTCTACTCTATAAAATTAAATAATAATAAGATTAGGGGTCCTAAATAATGTAACTAAATAGATTGTTGAACATGGAATCTGTGCGCTCATGCCGAGCTATCAAAGGAACTAAATATCAACCTTCAACAACCTTACATTGGCTATGTAATTTTTTTACATCCATCCTTTTCTCCTGAAGCTGTATTGAGAAAAACAACCTGTTGTGGTCCAGCAAAGAAGTACTTTGCTTGGATCAACACAACAAGTCTTGGCACCAGCATCTCAGATTAGCCTAATCAGGTGTTCATCTGCTCCTGCCAGGATTACCTGGACCTGGCAGCTTCCACGCCAGCCGATGCCCTGCTGTACGACGATGCCCTCTCCGAAGAGGACACACCACTAGTGGACTGTAATAACGCCCCTCTCCCTCGAACCCTCCCCTCCACATGGATTGAAAACAAGCTCTATGGTAGAATTTCCCATGCATTTACTAGATTTTAGAGTCAAGGGCACACAAGCTCTCTTTGGCAACTTGTGGTTGGCTTTCTGTATAGTCAAGTGCGTGTGACTGTGATCGAGGCATGCCTCTTCTGATACTGCTTACGTATCTCCCATTTCATCGCAAATGAGAGACTCAGTGAAAAGTTATTTTGTCTTTACTGTTTTTCTTTTCTGTTGGACCTGCTTCTAATGTACATGAAAGATGACCAAAAAGATGGAATTTGTAAATATTAAATACACCCATTATTCTAATTTATATTGATTGCTCATTCCCATTTTTAGGACATTTTATTTATACATAATTTTATTTTTTTTATTACATGTCACTAATTTCATATGCCACCTTTGTCGCATTTGAAAATAAATGTATGTACCATTTGAAACAGGTCCTTGATGAATCAATCACTGATTGTGGTTTGAATTCGATTGTCTTAACGTTTCTGATTTTCATATGTACATTATTTATTCTGGTCTGATTCCCCAATGCTGTACATATAAACAGTAAGGCTTTTGAACGTAACTCTTAGGTAAAAAGCAAAGAGGACATACAGTATGTTTTCCATACATTTCCACAAATTACTAATAATTCATAGTTAATTGTCAATTAACATGTTCAAGAAGTATTTAGCAATAACATGCCTGTTAGTAAGGAAGTTACACTGTGAACTGATTATGAATGGTTGTCTATCGAATGTAAACAGTTACAGTAAACCAGACATTTAGCCTTTGTTTTAAAACCCTTCCCAGTCAGGCATGAGCTAATGAATACATGTAGTAAAGGCCAACAATATAATACATCAAATATTGATATTTCCACTTAACTACTGTAAGTCACTTATATGGATGTGTTTTTCTTCTGAAATTACCATTTTGGTGTTTGAGAGCCTTACTGTCTGCACACTGTATTTTTTTCACTGAGTGCAGAAAAATGATATGTTCTCGTTTTTAGGCATGTCATACCCGAACTGGCCTGAGAAGAGCCCGGTACCGCTCAACAGACATGATGCCTCTAATCCAGTCTTTACAAGATATGCCAATGATAGTGTTTATGCAAACTGGATGGCTTTGCCTTCACCCGCAAAAATTGTGGACAAGCTTGATAGCTAAAGACAAAACATCAATGTAGAAAAGATTATTAACTGGTAGAAGTGTATATTTCTATAAAAACTGTACATATACAATCTGATGATAAAGTTGGTTCCCTTTCTTTTCTGTTGCACGGGTATTCAAAGTCTAAACTGGGATGTTTCTGCTACAAAAAGGCTGGAAACACATAAACCATGCTTTATGCAGCTCTTTGGTATATTAATCATTACCTCAAGAACACGTTGGCCAAATTGTATCACTGCATGACTACTGTATGTCAATGTAATGTCTTTCAAGTGCCTGTGCTGCTTCTACCATAGCCTCCAATTATTATTGTGTGATTGTGAAGATCTTGTTCCAGTCCAGGAATTAAAGGGGACTTATCTTTACCATCACCTATTGTAGACCCATGGGACTGAGTAGACAAGAGGTGAACAGTGAACTCGAAAATGTAAAGTTTCTACTTGCGATGATCATGTTACAAATGTTAACATAATTTTTGTGTTTCCTCATGTACTGTTTCAACCTCTTCCTGCCAAAGAAAAGTAACATATTCAGTAAAAAATTATATTTTATTTCTTTTTAGTTTGGTCTTTTTTTACATGACAAATATCAAATAGTTACTGCTCCTGTGTAGGGGCATAGGCTACTGTACATCAAACTGTCTTCATGTCTTTCCTGTTGTAAACTAAACTTTTTGATTCTGTGTAAAGGCAGTCTTTGTGCAAGACCTATGATTATGTAGGCCTAAACTAAGTGTTATCATTGTTATGTTATTTGGTTATGTTGCAAAAATTAAATATTAAAATGTGCAATATATCAGCCAATTCTGTCTTTTATCGCCATACCCTAAAATGAATATGATAGCAAACATTTGTATGCGATAATGGGCCATTTTAATTAATTAATTTAAACATTATTACATAATTATTACATTATTATTATTATTATTATATAGACATTGTTCTGTGGTATAATACCCCGGGTCAATTTGACCTGCTAACATAATGAGTGGAACCACAATGTTAACTTAGGCTAACACAAGCGTTAAAAATATTCTGTTATTTGGTTCTCATATAAAGCAACCTATAATACAAACAGCATCAATAATAAAAGTAGACGTTTCTGTTTGGCTTGTTTGTTTATATTTCAAAAAAATATGTACAAACAATACATTTAGAAAAAACAGATGGAAGACAGTAGGCGTTCCCATTTATAAATGCTTGATGACGACGATCGGTAACAAAGCTCCAATTGGTTAGTTTTTGGCCGGAAGGAGCCCCCATGCCCACTTTTCATTTTGCTCCGTGGCAACTCCCAACCATGGCTCCCAACGTAAGCTGCTTGACTGCTCTCTGGTACTAATATAAACATATAGGAGACAACGGGAATTACTGCAATGTAGGTACGTGATTGCTTTGAAAAGATACTATGTATTTAGCAAACAATTCTTTCAAACAAAATAGTGATACATTGTTTCCTACACCACATCAAGCTAGCAGTAGAAAGATAAGTCTTCCGGTATTTGATTCTTTGATGATTTTCGCGACAGTGCGCTGTTAATTTCACCCGATAAGAACAAACGATCTGCCACGACTTAATACACTACATATTTTACACTGTTGATAGTAATGTAGACTATTACAATTCGTGTATTAGGCTACTATATACTTAATTATATGGTCAATAAAAAAAATAAAACATTATTGAAAAAAAAGAAAGAAAAAAAAAATATATATATATATGTAAATTAAAAAAGAATAACAATAATAATAATAATAATAATAATAATAATAATAATAATAATAAAATAAGCACATTCAATAGGTTATAGGTTTAAAATGTCTATCATGTATATCTAACACACATACACACACATACATACATATATATACACACACAACGTGTACCTATTAGTGTGCTTTTGTTTTGAAGAATGATTTTCTTAACCGGAAATTATTTACCATTAAATGTGCTCGATAGACTATGAGCTCGCCTACATAGTTCCTTTGATGAACAAGCTGTTATTGTCTGGATAATATAGCCATGAGCAATAGAAAATGGGCCTATATAGCCTTGAAATTGCACCATTTCGTTTTTCTTTTAATAGTGGAAACTAAATTGACACATCCTTTAATATATTGACATTTAGGCCATAGTTGTGATTTATTTATTTTTTATTGTTTTTAATTGAAATTTTTTTTAACATTTGACTGACTCCTGATGAAATGTATATCACTTGTCTAATGTTAGTGGCGGTCTAGGCCTAGTCAGCTCAATATATCAGCCATATGAAATCATAACATCTGTGCCAACCAGCTGATTTGAATATAACTTCTGACTTCCCAGACTCATAACGCAAAACAAAGAACAATAACCTTTCAGTGATTGCTAATTTCCACTTGTTTTTCTAGGAAGTGATCTCTCTGGCCATTCATGCTTGATACTTTTGGAACCAGCTAACCAGACTGTTATGTAACCTGCAACATGAAGTGAAAGTACGCAGAGCTGCTTGGATGTTATACCTCCTCATTGCTTTGGTATCAAATAATATTCAAACAAAACCTTCCACTTAACATGCCTTCTCAGCCTCTATTAAAAGTAATGGCAGGAGATCAGAGGGCGAGTGGACTGCTCACATGCCAGCCATAGCTTACATGCAAGCGTGATGCCCAGGCGGGGGTTGCCAATGCAGGGCCGGCTGCGCTGGCTGCTCCTGGGCCTCTTCTTGGTGCTGGTGCTGCTGCTGCTGGCCTACCTGCTGGAGTGCAGCCCCCCGGCAGACGTCAGCCCGCTGCTGCCTGGCCTGGCGGCGGACAGCTACGGCAGGGAGCACTACCAGGGTCTGCTGCAGGAGCAGGAGGAGCGCCACGTGAGCCGCGCCGCCAGCCTCAAGCGCCAGATCGGCCAGCTCAAGCAGGAGCTGCAGGAGATGAGCGACAAGCTGAAGCTGCTGCAGGACAGGAAGGAGCCACCGGGGGTCCCGGGGCTGGCTGATAACAAGGACCAGGAGCCCGGAGACCTGCTGGAGTACCTCCACTCCCAGATAGACAAGGCAGAGGTCAGCGGCGGAGCCAGGCTGCCCAGCGAGTACGCCCTGGTGCCCTTTGAGAGCTTCACCTCCTCCAAGGTGTACCAGCTGGAGATGGGCCTGACACGGCACCCCGAGGAGAAGCCTGTGCGCAAAGACCGGCGCGACGAGCTGGTGGAGGTGGTGGAGGCAGCGCTGGAGATCATCAACAACCCGGACGAGGAGGACGGCCTGGAGGAAGATGTGCCCATGCAGAGGCCCAGCTACACAGAGGGCCACTTCACGGAGGGTGAGGAGAATGCAGGCTGCCGCGGTTAAATACAGCTGCTACCGTATGACGTGTAGGGGGCCTTTGTGTTGACACTTGTTGGTATCCCCGTGAAGAGGCACCATGTCTTGTCTAAGTGTAAAATGCCAGAAAAAGAGAGAGAAATATATCTAAAGTCAAATTAGCCTGGCCTCATAATTAAAATTTATGAATGAATTTAGCCGAGGCGTGAACAAACGTGTGTGTGTGTGTGATCTCCTTCGTTTCACGCTGGCAGGACTGTACCGCACAGAGCGGGACAAGGGCACACTCTATGAGCTGTTCTTCACAAAAGAGGATTCCGCAAGCTTCCGTCACGTGACTCTGTTCCGACCCTTTGGCCCCTTAATGAAAGTCAGGAGCACATCTGTGGAAACATCTGGAATCATTATCAACATCATCGTGCCGCTGGCGGGCAGAGTCGACACATTCTCCCAGTTCTTACACAACTTCAGGTGAGCGGCAGTCATTTGTGCTGTGTGTTGTATAGTGTTTATATTGGGAGACTTAACAGTTGTCGCGTTTGGGAGGCAGTAGTGTGCTTTTGGATGCAAGACGAGGACTGTGCTTTTTGTTACTCAGCCACTATCCATACTGTCTGGGACGCCGATATTGCCTCAGTGTGTAGGCTGTGGCCTGAACACTGTACAGGAGTGTGTCATCAGTGTTGATGCTTTTCAGGGAGGTGTGCATACAACAGGACAGACGAGTGCATCTCACCGTGGTCTACTTTGGCCAGGAAGGCTTACAGGATGTGCAGTCAGCCTTGGAAAGAATGTCCAGGTGCCTCTCCTTTTAATTGAAGAGTACAGCGAGGCCGTGTTTGTTTTGGGAGGTAGTGTCATTAGGTTTTAATGAAAAGGCCTTGTTTATCTATAGGGAGGAGAGCTTCTCCAATTACACCCTGGTCCCGGTGGATGAGGAGTTTTCCAGGGGTCGGGGTCTGGACATTGGAGCACATGCCTGGAAGAAGGGCGACGTTCTGATGTTCTTCTGTGACGTGGACATCCAGTTCACACTGGAGTTCCTCAGCACCTGCAGTCTTCACGCCACTCCCAGTGGGGTCACTGGTCACAGCCTGCCTAATTTCTTCCAATAGAAATTAAGCAGTGTGATGATATTTGCTTGTGTTTTTCAGACAAGAAAGTCTTCTATCCAGTGGTTTTCAGTCTGTATAATCCTGCCATAGTATATGGGAATTTGGAGCTGGCTCCACCTATTGAACTTCAGTTGGTAAGGAGTGTCAATATTCTAACTCATTTTTGCCCTGCCATTTAGTCTATAGACATTTTGTTGCAGTCATCTGTTATCTAGTTATACAGGCACACAAGCAATTTAAAGATAATGGACGTTGCTTTCAGTACTTGTACAGGGTTGTCGTTTTTTTATTTTTATAGATTCACAAAAAGGATGCCGGATTCTGGAGAGACTTTGGTTTTGGAATGACGTGTCAGTATCGCTCAGACTTCCTGAATATCGGTAAGTAGTTAAGGCATTGCAAAAGAACATTAGCCAAGTGCCTTAGAGTAGTGTTTACATTTTCTACATCCACAACAAACACAAAAAATGTGACATAGCATAAAACAATATAAATAACCACAGACACAAGGAAGAAATGTATGACTAATCTAGATTAATAATGTATTTAACTTAAATGTATCTAAATGTTAACACTAAACGGAAGTGGGGATGACACAAACCACTGCATTAACACCAAGACCAACATGAAAGTATTTTCACACTAGAATAGCTCATTCTGTTGTCGACCTTCCCCAGGGGGGTTCGACCTTGAAGTGAAAGGCTGGGGCGTGGAAGACGTCCACCTGTACAGGAAGTATCTGCGGAGCGACCTGATCGTGGTGCGCACGCCTGTGTCGGGCCTCTTCCACCTGTGGCACGAGAAGCGGTGTGCCGATGAGCTGACACCGGAGCAGTACCGCATGTGCATCCAGTCCAAGGCCATGAACGAGGCCTCTCACTCCCACCTGGGCATGCTGGTGTTCCACGACGAGATCGAGGCTCACCTCCGCAAGCAGGCCTTCAAGACCCAGAGCAAGGCAGAGGACTGAGCAATCAGGACAGCCTGTGGCATTGTTAATGCACTATAGCCTGGTACATTTCACCACTTGACTGTGGACATGGGTGAATGTATGACAGGTGTCAATACAGTTTCTACAGCATATTTCATTACCATTTCTAAGTATTCTCTGCAGCGGTATACATGTTTTGTTTTTTTTATATATATATACAGAAAGGGAACACACTAATTTCAAATGCAGTGGGATACATCTTCCAGAATCTAGCAAGTATGTAACTATTATTTCAGCTATTTCGTACCTCCCATTTCAGATGGTATTTCTCCAACGCAGCAGTCAATGGAGCTCTTCTGAGGAACTACTCACTTCTCAGTCTAGACTATAAATGTCCACATCTAACTGTGACTTCTAGTAGTAACAGCCAAAAGCTTCCAGTGATGGGGATATGCTCTCAGTTCCCAAGGTATATCAAGCTAGTTATATAAAGCATCTCAACGTCTTCGCTGCGACTGATCATTTTTCTGAGCCCCCCCCCCCAGAAGCAATAGACGTAACTTTTGCGAGGGGGTTATAAGAACTGATTTATAAGTATTTTTTTTTTATGCAAACAGATCTGTAATATATAAAAACTGCACTCTCAACAAAATGTAGAATACATTATCACAGTCCATTAGTTATGAACTGTGGATTCCTTGACCAAAAAGAGGCACGTGCATCATAGTGTCAAAAGTATTTGAGCTCAGAACAGTTGACTTTGAATCGCCATATTGTAACTGTAGTTGCTTCAAACTTGCTTAAAAGGGGACCATTTTTGTACTACTTTTCTTGTCGAAAAAGACGACCATGCCCTATCTTATGGTGTTGTCAATACCATGCTGAGGACTGGTCTAATGAGATGTTATTAATCTGTGGAGGTGTTTTGTGTATGCCGTGTGACAATTGCTCGCAGCACTTTGATTCCTAGACTAGTTGAGCGGTACAGCCATTCCTGTACGCATTTATCTATTATAGTCTGTTTTCATACTTACAAGTATCTTTAATGTGCCTACATTACTAGAGTGAGAATACATGTTGAGATGTTTAGTTCATGTTCACAGCAATACTGGTGTTTTCATGGAGATGACTGATCTGTTATCACACTGAGATCTGGAATTTCACAAAGCTAGCAGAACCCACAGTGGAGACGAGGGTAATGTGTCTGAACTTGATCAGGGAAAAAGTCCCCACGAGAAGACCAGTGAAACTGACAATTGTGGATGTTGAGGCAGTTGTAGACTGATTAATTTAATATTTGTGAGAAAGGATGTAATGTCTGAAAATGTGTAGTATATTTAGAAGCAAGCAAGCGCTTTACTGGTTTGACAAAAGATGGCAGGTTCAGATTACATATTTTCCTGTGCTGTAGAATTAACATTTTTGCAAATCTGACAGTATTTTGTAGTGTTGCAACAGCTTCACCCAAATATCACTTTAATATCTTTCTTTCAGGGTACTGGCAGTATTTAGCAGAGAATCATTTTGTGTAAGGAAATGGGTTTATTGTATGAGATTTGACCATGAAATAAATTGTTATGAAGATACCATTTCCTGCTGTGGTGTACTTTGATCATATACATTTCAGCCTATGCCACCATGACTAGTTCTAAAATGTACTATAAAAATGTAAATTCAATTAACTAGTGTCTTGCAATCCATTAGCTTGCTCTGTTTTCTTAATTTAAGACGCATTGCATAATACAGTTGAATTCATCATACAAGAGTAACTACAATAGAAGAAAACAATAAAATGAAGTGGGTTATTACCATGCAAAATAATCCCATGAATATATTAAGTGTTTTTTTTTCTTTGTTATTAATGAGCCATGTGTTCAGGGTGGATTCCCATAGTCTTGTAGATCTCTTTAAGAATAAGCAGAGCTGTATCTTCTGATTCCCTACAAAGAGATGAATGATAATGTTAATGCAACATCTTAACCTTGTCAAATTGGCTCAGATGAAGTATGCTGTTTTTTGTAGAACATTTGACTACACATTAAGTCACTCAACAGTATACATGACATTTTTGTTTCCAGTCAGAGTGGAACAGTCGGATCTTTATGTGCAAAGGTATTCTGTAGACCTCGTGTAATACGTCATTGACGGGGTTCCCACTCCAATTCCATGACTATATTGAATGGAAAAACAGGCGACCAGAACAGTGGTATGGGACAGCCAGCATGGCAAGGGTAAACAAACTGAAAATTAATGTGATTATATCTTGTGTAGGTACTTCTCATGTAAACTTCAGATCAATTATTTAGATTTTTGTTGAGACATCTCGAAATGTAATACCACATCAACACAATTTTGACGAATGGCAACTAAAATATAACCCTACTGCAAATGAAATTCCCTGATATTGCATGCTATAAAATGTGACCAGCGGGAGCGCTGCATTACACATGCATGTGCATTAAGTTACTCAACCCCTGCCTTCACAAATGCTGTTGAACCCCACAGGTGCTCCCTGTACATACCAGTAACACAGATGACTCTGCAGGGCAAACAGGTACTCATTAAAACTCTCAATGGGCTTCTCCTGCAGGACGTAGTCGATGCGGTTGCCCCTGTTCAGCATCCCCATCTTCACTGTCTGGGGCTCCTCCTCTCGCTGCACATCAGGGCCCTCGGAGATCTTGTGTTCTGCTGTGCCCGGGCATCAAAGCACACATGGAACACAAACAGCCTCTTTACTATCGAGCGCACAAGAGTCCCAGACTTCGGCTCTATACTATGCATGAGCCATTCTCGTCGTCACACTGACTGACCCTCGTGGACTTGCTTCTCCTCCTCCTCCTTGATGCGGCTGGCTACCATGGCCAACTCAGCCTGCAGCTGGGCAGAGGAGGTGTGGGCGCGGGCAAAGTCATTGAGCGTCTGCCATGCACTCTTCAGGGAGCTGAGGAAGCCATGCTTCAGGTCTGAGCCCATCCTAGTAAGGCTCTCCTTCAGTTCTGCAGCACACGTCACGGTTAGGCCCCTCGCAATGACAGCGCACTGTATGCTACCTGATCGCATGTTAGCTGCTGTGATACCAGGCCGTTATATTGTATTTATTCTTATTATGTCAATAATTACAATGTGGGATGAGGTCATATTGCATTCAAATTATCTTTTCGCCTGATGTAAAATCCCCAAAAATTGTGTTTAGAAATAGGCACGCAGGAATCCGTCACAATCTCATACCATAAAAGGAAGCAAAAATATCAACATGACTATTTGAGCTAGACTTATAATTTCAGAGAGCTTCGTACCAAGGTGCAACCTCTTTCTGCCTTTGTGATGTGGGATCAGAACAGGCTTCAGGTCCACGTCTGGCATTATCATGGGCTCAATCCTGTATGCAACTGGGTCCAACTGAAAGAGATCGTACCATTAACCACTGCTGATGAGCGCATGTAACTGAGGATCTTTGGCTAATATTTAGGCCAAATATTTCATCAAAGTTACGAGCCAATGTAAAACAAGTGGGCAGATTATATAAATTTGAGATATTCACATATAACCCTAAAATGTAATGTTCATCATAAATATGTCAACACAATATGCATAATATCAGAAACCAGTGAGACTTTTTTTACCATGGCAAAAGGATGAAGACAGGTTATTCATCATTATTGTAACTCTCGGGACAGAAGTAGGCATGCTGCAGACAGTTACCGGGTGGTATATATTGAAGAAGCCTTTGCAGGTAGGCAGCTGGTATGTCTCTTCAATCTTCTCCAGGCCTCGCACTGTCAGGAACATGCCGATAGGGGAACCCAGGGCAAAGAAACTCACAGGCTCAAAGTCCAGAGCGTGGTAGATGACTGACACCTACAGGGCATTCAACAGATTTTAGACATAACCCTCCATTATCCTCACATACCACTCTGCATCAGAAAGCCATTGTACCTGTCCTGTGCCAACTTCAAAATAATTGTAGTCTACGTGAACGGAGGAGACCGTTTTCCCCACGGGAAGCTTCCTGACGGTGACGTCGGAGACGGGCGCCACCTCCTGACTTACTTCTTTCACCTCAGGTCTCTTCTCTTGAGCTGCCTCACGCGTAGCCTGAACAAGAGCACCGGGTTAGTCCCAAGCTTCTTTGCCAATCGGTGTGCATTCAAGAGAACTCTAAGCCAGCTCACCTGCTTATTCAGTCTGTCTTTGACACATTTGGCAATCTTTTTCCTGGGCCCCAGTGGAATTCCCATCTCTTTCAGGTCCTCGATTGTGCACATAAGCTACACGAACATGGAAAAAATGGCAGCGTGTGACAGCATAAAATGTTTATGTAAACATGTCTTATATATCAATGAGGGGACGATTGTTGTTCTTACAAACGACTCAATGTCAATCCTCTCATTATCGAAGGTACTCTTGTATTCAGACAGGCCCAGGTGTTCCAGCACCGTAGAGAGATCCTCAAACTCCTCCCCTTCCTGTTTGGGCTCCTCCTCCACAGCAGGCGGAGTGACCTCAAGCTTTCCCTGGGCTACGGTCGGCGCCACCTGTTGCTAAAAGCAAGAGGTTACAAGTAAACCATGTTTGTGTAATACAATGCATTTGTTCACCGTCTGTTTACTATTATGAATAATTAGTACTGTACCAAAATCTAACCAATTAAATAAATAAATAAATAAATAATAAAATAAAAAAAATAAAAAATAAAAAATATATATATATAAACTTTTTGCTGATGATGTCCAACCTGTTTGCTGTCTGCAGCGGGCCCTCCATTTACAGTTGGCATAGTCTGAGGGGAGCCATTTTTCTGATTTGACAACAGGTCAAATAGTATCAGGGATCCTGGCAATAGAAATGGCTACAATCAGACCTCCCTTATAGCTTTCAGACATGTACATTCACTTAAAGACAGCAGAGTTGACGTTCAAGTAGGACTGTCTCCGTACCTAAACTGTGGCCGGCCACCGATATGCCTCCTTTGTAGTCTGGGTTCCTCTCCAGGAAAAGGGCATGCAGTCTGTTAATCTCTTGGGCGACTGTGTCCATGATGGTCTGGCAGTATGTGGGGCTGTTGTAAAACAGCACATCTAACAAGGTCTCGTTGGTAAAGTGACGCAAACGCCCGGTGCTGGGCAACGTGATCTTCTTTATCCTCCTAAAAACACAAATGCAGGTGTGACTTCAGAAGAATAATTATCCTCTTCTCAAATGTATGTATGTACACTCACCTAAAGGATTATTAGGAACACCTGTTCAATTTCTCATTAATGCAATTATCTAATCAAGAATCACATGGCAGTTGCTTCAATGCATTTAGGGGTGTGGTCCTGGTCAAGACAATCTCCTGAACTCCAAACTGAATGTCAGAAT
>JAODTR010000007.1:4710183-4741110 GCA_025399935.1 Amblyopsis rosae | reverse complement strand
AGTTCTGAAGGCGAAAGGGGGTCAAACACAGTATTAGTATGGTGTTCCTAATAATCCTTTAGGTGAGTGTATATATACACAGACACACACACACATAAAGCATATACAGTATATAGTGTTACTTTTTTCAAATGCAGGAGATGATATGTATCATTTTTAAGGCTTAATCTGTTCATCACAAGCCATCAAAGTGGATGTATCAATACGAACCCTGTTTGTGAACCTTGTCTGTGATATGAATATATTTGATGTACATATTATTATACACGATGGGGTCTAAGAACATCTAGTTTATTCAGCTGGAACATGAAATAAGCCTGGCTCCTCAAGCTTTACTTGTATGTGTGGGCCTGCATCTCCTTACCGGTCCACCCCAGTGGCGTCTCCATGGAGAGCTGTGTGCCACTGGACAGGGAGGAACTCCACCCTGCTGATGGCATGCTCATCTTGGGACTTCTTAAAGTGACTCTGCAGTAACTTCAGCGACACACTACGGAAGTCATCCACTGAGAAGAACACAACCAAGGCGGTGTCAACTATAGCGGCAATCTCAGCCTCTTATGTCCTTTAGCACTGCGTCACATGAGCAACTCTGTGCTCAACGTCTGATACATAGACCCTCGTCACTTTTCGGAAGTGAGGAAGTCGATTTTCATTGGCTGTTTTGTCATTCTCGTAATTTTAGTGCAGTGCTTTATTTACTCATTTCAGTTTTACGATTTATTTTAAGCAGTAACCGTAGCCTACTCATTTAACACATTTAAGACCTGCAAACAGTCATGTCTCTGTAAGTTTAATGTCTGACTTAGTCATTGAGTTTTGTAGTCGTCGATCAATCAAAATACCTCCCCTGTCATGTAGGCAGGTTTTGACGCAGTTAGCCAGCATAAAGGCAGGCTAACCATAGCGGCGCCACTTTAAGAGCTAACAACCTCCCTCCTGTATTCATTGTTCCAGGTGATACTTCTCAAAGAAACAGAGGGGAAAAAGCAACGCTTACCACATTCCACCATGCTGCGAAACCTCAGGTCACAAACAGGACCAATGCCATGCACCATAAACACTAGATGGTCTGCCTTAGGAAGCTCTCCTGGAATAAGTACACACACAAACAGCAGAATCTTACTGATCTATACATTTATGAGCATTACTGTACTGTATATCTCTTCTACCGTGTACTACACATGCTGACTGCTAATGTAATAGCCAATTCACCAAGTGGCTTAAAGTGTAACAGTCACCCCAGCTTTGAGCCTGACTCCACCCACTGCAAGGTGCTCTGTGTGGTCTGGTTGAGGCAGGCACTCGCCTGCCTCAAAACGCAAACGCGCAAGGTGTTTAATTAAGGCGTCCATACCATCGGGCACATCATCATGATCATCGTCCACCCCTCTCTTGACCACCCTGGGTCTGGTCTGCCCATCCTGGGTGGTGCCCCATTCATCCGGCACGGCCGAGGGCTGGAACTGAACGATCACCTACAAGCAACCGCGGCAGAGCTTGATTATAGATTATAGCAGAGAGGAACACTGCAGTAGATATGGCCTGCCTAGCAGGGCGACCCTTACCTTTGGATTGTGCATGACAATGGTCTCCCCAGATGGGAACTCCAGCCTGCGGTGCCACTGGTTGGTAGACACAGCTTTCTTGTATTCTGCCTGGAGACAGGACATCAATATAGCGTGTCACATCTATTGGTACGCATGCACGCTATAACTAAACATGACTAACATGAAAATAACACACTGCAGCTGATCCTTCAGTGTGAACCAGTACCTCCAGCTTGTCACTGAAGTCCTCACTGTAGGGAACGAAGCGGCTGTCCGTATCTCCCTTGTAGAACCAGGTGCAGCGTCGCACCTCCGTGGGCTCCTCCTCCCAGTAGACGGCCGTGCGCATGCGGTAGTACAGCTGCACGTCGTAGCGGCCCCCATCCGTGCGAACCATCACATTCTCTGGGTCTGGTTGAACTACGGTTGTGGAAGGGTTTGTACCGCCTTTAGTGTCACGGTGGCAGTCAATGTGTGGATATGTGCGACGCGTGTCTGGGACTATTACTGTGTGTGGTTGACCTACAGCATGCATCCTGCTTACAGTGTGCTGTGTTTCAACAGTACCTGAGTTATAGGTTTCCTCCATCTGAATGGAGTCAATGAAACTGAAGGGAAGCCACACACTCTTGGACTCCACTTGCTTGCAGAAGAACCAGTGTGGCTGGACAGGCTCATAGACGTTGCAGTTTACGGGCATCATGGGATTGAGAGGGACCATTGCTCCAGCAGTGGTGGCGTGGGTGGGAGGGGGAGGAGGCATTTGCATTGCCGGGGCGGGGGGCTACAGGCAGACAGAATAACATTACATAGAAACATTTTGGTAGGTAAATGCTAAATGAATGGTCAATTGAGAGCCATTTAATTGACAACAAAGACAGGAACATTAGAAACATTACAAAGGAAAATCTACCACTGATCTCATGAGTACTATATCTAATATAGTAATGAATAAGAATGTAGAGTGTTTTTACTGAATCAATCACCTGTGTGTACGTGGGTCCTGCCATGTGGAATGTGTGAGCCGGGGTGCCCAGTGAGTAGGGGTTCTGTGGGGGGTGGGGGGCTGGAGGCTGGAGCTCTGGAGCAGGGATGTAGGGGCTGGCACGGCTGCTGAGGGGAGTGTGTCGGTAGGGGTTGAGAGTCTGCAAGGGGCCCTGGGGAGGGGGCGGGGTCACCGCGCTAGGGGGAGGAGTCTGTCGTCCCATCGGGCTCTGGTAAACTGCACCTCCAAAGGGTGGAGCGGGGTTCGTTTGTGGGCCAGGAGGTGGCGGGGTCATACCAATACTGCTGGGGATAGACGCTGCAGGGCCTGCGGTGGCTGGTGCAACTGAAAGTGCTGGTGGAGGACATGGCTGATGACCAATGGATGCGAACGGATCACTGCTGACTACAGAACTGGAGAAGTAGTTAAATGTAGCGGGGGCCGTCACGTTTCCAGATGATTGACCTAGAAAGCTGTCCTCTTCTCCAACATCAGTAGAATCATCTAAGCATCACAATGTAGAGAAATTAATGCATGCTATACTGTCAACGTAACATAGGATGAAACTGAAAGACGTCATTGTGCTCAGCTCATCCAAGTCATTCATTAAAATGTAAACATATTCCCTGGCTCGTAGTTGTATACAACTTATCAGCGAAAGCTACATTCTATACTAACTGGCAACTATGACAGTTAGTATATTGACGCAAGAAGTCACAGAATCACATTTCATAGAAAGAAGATTAGATTATAATTACTGTTAAGTGTCTTCCTTATAAGTGTAGCTATTCAGTTGGCTAACGTTAACAGCAAGATATAGACAATAACTTCGATTACGATTAATCTCACCTCCTGACAGCACTGCTGGGCCACTGGCCTGACTGACTGGTATGAATGGTAAATTGAAGTTAAACTCGGGTGCGGTACTAAACAGTAAATTTGCGCTGGAGTTAGGTGCATTATTATTTTTCCTGTCAGCCATTTTTCCCTACACTACACGTAGCCGAGCCACCCGGACCCAGTGAGCTTGCAGGCATTCGTTGAGAAGATTCGTCCACTTCACATCCGCTAAGTGTGAATTTCCCTGACTTTCAAACAAAAAGACCGACACCATAATATGTACTCAATGCGTTCTTATGATTTTCAAATCGACTCAATTTACGTGCTGATTATTATTGTAATTTTTAGTACTGCCTCCTTTCGGTGCGGACAAGCTCTTGCATAGTGGCCTTGCAATATGTATTATTATGTTGTTTGCATATTTAGAAAATTGTATAGTTTCAGTTGACACAATAATATTAATAAATATTAAAATCAAGTTGGTTTAAGTAAGTAACCCAGATGCATTGTGCTTTCAGTGGGAGTAGAAATTGAATTTTTATTTAGAATGATTCAGGCAAACCCCGGCTTCTCCCAGGCATAGAAAACGAACGTACTGATTCTTTTATTCAGTGACGTACTTTTCCCGCCCTCATATCAGCACGCCTTCTGTGTTCTACGGAAGAGAAAGTAGACAACAGTTACATCTAAATCAGTTTTTAAAGTATATTTTCAGCAGTTCTGTTTTTTTTTTACTGTCCTAAGCTGCTACTGGCTAATGATGCCTTCTACGTGCGACTGGGTGAACAACCCTTTGGGGGTTGTTGAAGAGATGTTTGGTAAGAAGAGTCGAGACTGAGCATTCATGTTCACTTAGCTGGAGTGCTACCGTACTTTACCGTAGTTGACTACATTCTGCCACGTTATCTGCGCTGTTTCTCAACATGACATCGTCCCCTCCTGAAATATCATTATTATTTATGCCACAAAGATAACATTGTTGTGTTTTTGCATTTACCTGAACTTTAACATCTCAGGTTTTGCCAGCTTGATAATTTATTTCTGATCCTGGGTTTAAAAACCATACAGAAACCATACAGTAGTTATATGGCAGCGACACACTGAACGAACCTTTAGTACAATACTGTAGTCACAACATATTCAACATAAGTCAACCAATACTGTAATAACAAAATTCACCTATAATATTCTTAGTTTTATGATAACATCCCTCTTGAACTTTCAGCAAGTTCACAGAACAATCCAACTTCTGAATGGGAAACTAAGGCAGTGGAATTCTTCAAAGAACACTTGAAAGACAAAGAGGCTCAGACATCGGTAATGTTGGGTTTTTGCTATACACAAATCCCCCTAGAACATATTTGATCACTGCAAGAAAATAAACATATTAGTCATTATCTGTAACTAGGTGTTTTAGATCAAAGTTAAATTATCATACTATTTCCTGTTAGCTATATCAATTTCTTTTTAATTATATCTACATGTAGGTCCCATCCTTGAACGAAGTACCCTTGCATTACCTGAAGCCCAACAGCTTGGTGAAATTCCGTTGTTTAATCCAAGATATGTTTGACCCAGAGTTTTACATGGGTGTGTATGAGACTGTTGATGCATCAACCACTGCAAAAGTAAGTGCTTGCTTAACAGTATTTCTAATTTGCTTTGTCACATTTGTCGACTCATTCTTAACATTTGCAACAAGTTTGTCCGTTTCTCGAATCAATTCGCACAAACAGCATAACACAATGTTTAATTAAGTTTATAAAGAATGCGTCTTCCCTAATGTTCGTATTTGGTGCTAAACAGAAAAGTACAAATAGTTACAAGAATAGTGACGCCAAGGGGCAAATAAGGCCAGAATACACTGGTACATTTTGAGATTGGATTATATGCGTGCTACCTTATTTGCCCCTTGGGGTCACTCTTTTTGTAACATAACACAATGTATTTCCGGCAAACGCCTGTAACTTGCTCAAACTCCTTAGTCTATAATCTCTCAAAAGCAAATGTATACATCAATGCCATCAGAATGAAAAGTGCTTTTGCTATTGTTACAAACAAGCTAGTCAAAATGCTTTGCCATGTTCAACACAGCGCCAGTATAATACATAACCATCTGCATGAATGTGTCAGAGCATTTGCAGGTTTTCAGGAACAATTAGAAATTGCTTTTGTGATGTGCACAAGTGACTTGATGATGTGGAGGTTGATCAATTCTGATCTGAGATAGTTACATTGTAATGTACATTGTAGCATTGATACTACTTTATAACAACTCCAGGTTTTGAGATGCGGGAAATATAAAGATGTCACAGAATGTGGGGTAAGTCCATCTTATATGAATCATTATGTAATACAAACCCAAATTTTAGTTGCCAGTTATAATTAAAGTATGTGTTAGATAGACATGTTGTATTCTGCATCTCCAGGTGGATTTAAATTCCAAAAACACTGTGACCTCCGAGAGACAGACATTTTACTGCGTTCCAATCCCTGGAGAAAGTCCATGGGTGAAAGAGATATCCTTTACTGGTCTCCCATATGCCATACTTGTTCATTCAGTAGTGATGGAACAGCACTTCACATTAAAAGTTCTCTCATTTGTGCCCTAGTGGTTGTAACCAGATGGTGTCATTGTTTTGGTTTGATATCTGGAGAGGGCCCCTCCCACACCTGCCAGGGTTCCAAGGGCTGCAATACCACAGTTTAAGAGTGTAGTTTTTAACTTGGAAAAATTAATTTATAAATGCATATTAAATGCATTCCTTAATTCATCCACACAGCTATGGCAGCTCTAACCAAGCCAGAGTTGTGCCCTCCACCTCCTATGTCCCCAGTAGACACAAGCGCAGCTATGAAGAAGACGATGATATGGACACCCAACCTCAAAAGCAGAGGGATCCACCCAATGGTATGTTTAAAATGGCAATTAAGTGAGGCTATAATAAGACTGTTTGTTTCATAACACCTCTTAAGGCTGATGTACACTGATGTATTCTAGACATGGCTGGCTGTTAAGATACAGTAAATAGTGTACACGTTGACGCTTGAATAATAAACGTGCATCCTGCAATTGAATTGTGAAGGTTGGCACAACAGATAAAGGTGTTTTGAAATGCTGTTCTCTTTGCAGGTCATCAGAGTTCAGCATGTCCAGAGCTCCATGGCAACGGTGAGTGTAAACGTCAGGAGACCGATGCCCCTGCCCACCAGACCACGTCTGCCTCACATCTGGACCTTAACTTTCCCCTGCCAGGAGAAAAGGGCCCACCATGTCTTGTCAAGGTATAATACACTGTGTAGTCTAAGTCTTCTACTGTTGCGTTGTGGTGGAGGGAACCCCTGGAGGCCTGGGAGAGAACCTCCAGCTGATTGTTGGTCTTGTGTCTGTATCTGTTTCAGTAGTCTAATGCAGCATAGCAAGTGCTATGGCTCATCCTGTTATCCTCCTCTCATATTGACCTTCCATTAGATGTCACCATAACTTGTGGATCTGCACACTGACTGGTTATTATGAGATTATGTGGGTATCTGCGAAGGGCATATACTGTTGTTATTCCTGTTTCCTGCCTCCAGGGAACTTTAATACTAGGGCTGTCACGGTGAAGATGATGTACATGCAGTGATTTAGGTTGGCCCAATTCTGCGGTGTTATCAACATTTTTTTTGTATTTGTTTTGAATGGTCAAGTTCGTGACGGGGAGCTTCCGAAATAGTGTGATTCTGGGGCATTTATAGGCAAAGTGATCTCAGTCCATGGTGAGACAATTGTTCAACAGCATAGGCTTTCTACCAGTTTAGTACTGGTGTTCTGACTGTAAGTAGGCGATCACGTGTAACTTTGTCCGGCAGATGTTTGGTCAAAATATCAGCTGCGTACGAGGGAGTCTTGGTAATTCTTACACTAAAGTTAGTGGGTACATGGAGATATACAGCACCCTCGTATGCGTACGAGGGAGTCTTGGTAATTCCTACTGCTACACACATCATGATGCTAGTGCTACACACATCATGATGCTAGTGCTACACACACTTGTCCTATTCTTTTAGTTTCAGGAAGACTGGGCGCGTTCACAGCACATTGCTGCCTCTCTAGTCAGATCCGAGTATACATTTTGTAAGTAGGCATTGCCAAGTCAGTACTTTTTGCACACCGGTGACGTTGGTTACGTCGACTAATCGTCCCAGCACTAAGGTCACATACTGTAGCATCTCCTAAAATCTATTTGTTAAAAGAAGCCTTTACTAAATGTTAGTTCATTTTGACGAACGCATTTCACTAGAGAATACAGCGAGAACTGTCCCTTTTTAATTGGCCTAAGATAGTTTAAATATATTTGTAATTTGTGACTACCAATAGTCTGTTACCTATTCTACCTGCATTATATAAAATATGTGGATTTATACAGTCATGGGTGTGGGATGGGCCAATATCTCCTTAAAACAGACCATATTATCAGTTATTATTAAACTTAAGGGTCTGTCAATTATATCACACATCTCACAGTGAAGCGGGCTATAAACGGCAGCATCTAATAATTCTGGCTAAATCAGGATGGGAAGAATAGTCAAATGAATTGAACTCCCAGTCAGGTATTCTGGTTATCCATGTGTAGCTGGCCTGTGATTGTGCTTCCACTGATCGGAGGTGCAAATGTGAGTTTAAAAGTGAAATGGTTAAGCAAGAGTGGCCTGGGTTCAACAAGGTTTTCCCAGAAACCAATGTTATAGAGTTGAAAAAAACGGAATAATTTCTAATTCTACGGAATGAACACCCTTTTTTTCTTTCTATTCTTTTTAACAGGTGTACGAGGAATGGGACCGGTTCAAACTGAATGACACAGTAGAGGTCTATGGGATCCTTTCTGTCAGCCCTGCTCTCAGTGCCCTGGTTGATAAGAAGTAAGACATCAGCATCTGTAAGCTAATTCAGCCAATATCTGGTTACGGTCTGCTAGCTAGCTGCCGGGTCTGTGTGCTGAAAAGATAACAGATATTCAGGTGTTTCTACACTAAATGGGGACACAACCAACGTGTTGCAGACGACACAGCGGAGCCGTTTTTATATAGTCCTGCGGGCGGAGCGTCTGAGGGAGCACCATATGGCATTGGAGGGAGAGGTGTTTTGTATAGAGTTGAAATATCAACAGGCGTTCTCCAGAATGACTGACTCAATGATGTATGTATGAATGTAACAGTCCTGCCTATTTGCCTGCACACAGAGATGCCGCATGCACACTGCTGGACCCCACAGAGTGCATGGAGACCGTGGAGGAGATGAGAGTGCGCAGTCCGCCTGCCTCGCTGGTGCCGCGCCTCCATATGCTTTATGCCAAACCTCTGCAGCACAACAACCCCCTGCTGCCCCCCGCTGCCCTGGATGACAACAGCGCCCGTAAGGCCGTGTAGATCTAGAGATACAGACTGTGTTTGCGAAAGTCTCTGCGATTAATAGAATAATGACGTAGTGCCACATTTCCCACCTCCTCCAGTGTTGTCGTCAACCCTGAGCGAGATGCCGTCCGTCAGGGCAGAGTTGCTAGGTTACCTCACCCACGCCCTCCTGGGAGACGAGCTGGCGGCCGAGTACCTGGTCCTGCACCTCATCTCGAACGTGTACGTGGCCGCCATTCCCTCACACGAGCACGGCCAGGCCCGTGCGCGTCACGGCAGGGGGGCGGCGGCGATTGGCCGGTGACTAAAAGTGTTCTGACGCCACACGCAGGTACGCCAGGCGAGACGTCCTCCCGCTGGGCAAGTTCACCCTGAACCTGAGCGGCTGCCCCGCGGCGGACGCGTACACGGAGCGGCTCTACCGGGTCATCCAGCAGCTCGTGCCTTGTGTGAGTGCAAGTCCAAGCGCACACGCACGCACTAGCACACAGCTCTTGTTATTAACAGAAAGAAAACACATCGTATGTCCACACTGAGGGTTTTTCATGTGCAAATTACAATTGGGTTATAATAACTTGGCTGAGTCAATTTTGCCAATTTTGCCAAATTTGCAAAATTCTTGGTTATAGTCTGGTGTCTAGGCGTGACATTCCTTGCAGTGTTACACGTGGTTGTTCCACACAGCACGCGGCCTGCCAGAGAGGATAACATGGAGTATAAGCACCACCATAGGCCCAGGCTGTCCCCACAGCTCGCCCCCTCACTGTACTGTAGCGGCTCAGCTTCTAACACGGCGTCCCCCACCACAGGCGTACCTGCTCAGCATGAGCCTGCACAACATGAACCAGCTCCAGCTGGTCCCCAAGAAGGACTACGTGGCCAACCGGCTGGTGAGCGGAGCCCTGCAGCTGGCCAGGAACACCTCGCTGGTCCTGGACGAGACCCAGCTACAGCAGGGACAGCTGGACACAACAGGTGGCGCCCCCTTCTGACCATGCTGCTATCCGTTTACTAACAGACGCCATGCCATATATCTGTTATATATATATATATATATATATCATTTGAATATGGATCACAGCCTGGCGCCCAACAAGCCACTCGTTTGTGGGATGTGGGAGTCGTGGGGCAAAAGGTTTGAGCCGTGTGATACAGTGTGCTATGGCGTGGGCACACATACCTGCAGTGTACTGTGTTGCTCCTCTCACATTCACAGTAGTCTACAAGCGTCCAAGCTCAGTGGGAGGGCAGGGTTGACTGTGTGTGTGTGTGTTGTTCTGTAGGTGTGCGTAACATCACAGCGCTGGGGAACCTAATCTCGTGGCAGAAGGTGGACTATGACTTTAACTACCACCAGATGGAATTCCCCTGCAATATTAACGTGCTCATCGTGTCCGAGGGCCGCTCACTGCTGCCGGTAAGGAGTGTGGCGGAGGCGAGCGCCGCAGGGGGTGACCCTTCCCCTCCCCCGACCCCACGCTGGCCACGGGGAGGAGGGTCAGGTTCTGTTTCCAGGCTGGCTGGCATCTGGAAGGCTATTGGCCCAGCCCGAGACCCGACTTTAGACCCGCTGTGACCAGGCGGAGGAATGCGCTGTACGCTATTCCTGTGCGCTGCTCTCATTGGTTGCCATGGCTGCAGCTATGTGCCATAGGAACAGTGGTGTGAGAGGCTGCAGCGTGCAATGAACGGTACCCGGGGCACGTTGGACGTCAGGACGACGCGGCTGTGTTTACACTGAGGCTGTGTTCTGTCAGGGCAGCCTTTAAGGCCTGTCCCCATGTACAGTGCATCCGTAAAGTATTCATAGCGCTTCCCTAGATGCATGTAGCTTTTTATTTAGACTACCTTTTTTCACTTTGTTGTTATTATGGGGTATTATGTGTTGAATTTTGAGCAAAGCATTATTTAAATCAATTTTGGAATAAGGCTGTAACATAACAAAATGTGGAAAAAGTGAAGCGCTGTGAATACTTTCTGGATGCACTGTATACCTGCACTCTGCACTTCTATTTGTTATTACAGACCTTGTTCTTTTAACATTGCAGTGTGCTGTTGTACAGTAACTGTAAGCTTTCATTGCCTGCACAGTCGGACTGCCAGGTCCAGCTGCAGCCCCATGTGGCCCCGCCCAGTGTGGAGGAGTATCTGAGCGCTGTGCACGTGCTTCAGTCCCAGGCCCAGCTCAACAAGTTCCGGCTGTACCTGAGCATGGGCCGAACCCTGGACTACAGCATCTCTGATGACGTCACTAAGGTGAGTCTTCTCACATGACAGCACTCTGTCCTGCAAGAGAAATCCAACTAGTATATGTCCTGTCATCAAGCAGGAATAGGGATTCAATTGGAACGTGAGCTCAACCCACACCAGCTGAAGATGTGTTTCTTAGTTGTGCATCTTCTAGCTGAGGGCGTGAGGCTACACTCAGCATTGTTTCCTGTGCTCCCAGGCAGTGGAGGATGACTTTGTAGACATGCGCAAGGATGATCCCCAGAGCATCTCTGCCGAAGACCTCCACAGACTGCTTGTTGTGGCAAGGTGGGCTCAGTATAAGTTTGGACCATATTCAGCTATTTTAAAAGCCAATTAACGTAACAAGGCAGCCTTAGAAGATGAGTAAAAACACTCCATCTAACTCTTTATTACCACGCTAGGCTGCTGTCTCTCAGTCTGGGACAGACTATGCTGTCGAGGGATGGCTGGATCAGGGCCAAGCATATTGAAATGCTACGGCGGAGCCGAACTGGGCAACAGAAGAGCATCAACGGCAACGAGCCATGAACACAGCCCTACTCGTCATCGCATTTATTTTGTCAAAAGAAATATCAGATTCCTGTAATAAATTCTTTTCATAAAATGTTTGGTAATGACTTCAACTGGATGCATTTTTTTCCCTTAAAATTGAATTTGTCTTTGTGTAACCTTAGTAATTGGGTTGAACTGTACATACATTAACTCTTTCAATGTTTAATGCCTAGCATTTGATAAAAGTTTTGGTTTGAATTTGTAGCCTAACAAAAATTAAGCGTGTTCAGTTTCTCAATTATGACTTTATACGATTGTATTTTTGACTGTAAATATACAAATGACACGTGAGAGGACTATTCCCTTATTGTGCCTTTGATTACTTGAGTGTACTGTCCTTCACTGTCATTCTGTTAAGATTTGTTGGGCATGCAAGTATGGTGTCAATAAAGAAATTGACAAACTTAATCACACTTATGCTTTTATTTACATGGATTTTCTTCCTGAACAAAATGTATACAGTGCACATTCTCAAGTAAAACACCCAAGAGATGAGAATAAATAGGATATTTTAATATACAACAAAATCTGACGAGTCAGAGGTGAACTACAACCACAGATCTTCAGACATGTTGCTAATGCTGGTAAATGTGCCTAAACGCAGTGCAATCATAAGTTTAGACCTCTATATTAATCACGACACGTCATGATATATTATGGGCAGGGTCCACAGAGAAATGAAATTGTGGTTTCAAAAGCACTTTGTGTTAAAGGAAATATAAAATCTAGCCCACCAAAATATCAGATTAAATATAACTATGCCAGCTGTTGCATATAAAATCTAGATACTCTCTTTATCTTACTCCCATCGGAATGATGATAACCATTACTTTAAACATTAAGATAAGTCTATGAACTAAATTACTTTCTATTCCTGCAATAAGTTTTATTTAATTTTTGTCATCTAACCCTCAACCTCTGCATTATATCCTTATATTCCTATTACATTACAGCCACTGTCTAAAAGCTTTGGCGGGACCAGACTAGATCAGCAGGTTCAGTAACTGATGAGTCAGCCGAGACACAATGTAGCACCCTCAAAGCAGCACAAGCTACAGTCTAACTGTAACCATGAGTCATCCAGGCCATACCATGCTTAATGCTAAAAAAAAAAACTAAACAGGATATCATTATCCAAAAAATAAACAAACATAAGGTGATTTATCTTAGCATATTCTTACTTTAGGCAGGCTGTGTAAATACAGTAAACGCATACATCAAACGTGTAAAATAAACTTAACATTTGTGGGTGGAATATTCCAGGAGATACAGCATTGAAGCAAATGTTTTACAAACTATGCTTGTGATGTAGAAACCTCATTTGAGGAATTTAAAATAAATCTAGTAGTCTACAAACATTTACAGCTAGGCAAACACCGTATTAAGATCCATAGAGAGCAGTCAATGCTCCAAAAAATAAAATAAAAACTAAATCTACATACTGTATAGTACATACAATTTGCAACCCAACAAGGTCTGACCAATGTCTTCAGCATTTCTTAAACAATCCCAAGATAAAGCTTTCTGACTACAAACTAACCCTGAACATGACCTCATAGCCTACTGTATACAGTACACCAAATGTAACAAAAGAAAACTTAAAATAAAAAGTTTATTTTAAATACCTGATATACAGTACACAATTCCATTTCAGTATCCTGTTAAGGCAAGTATTTTGATTTGGGGAGTGCATCATTGAACAGTGTTTACAATGCTTGGGTAGGGCTAGTTGCATATGGATATATATACTGTATATAATGCTACTTTTCGCTCTTGGTCAAACATGCTAGCCTGTAAACATATTTTTTTTGGAAATATACGAATTTTACAAACTCCACCTTTACTACTTAATTTTAGCCATACTGATACAGCTTTTCACCAGGCTACAAACAGGCTACATTTATGTACAATGCCAACCGAGGACACAAGCCCTCAGACTATGTAAACTGGTGAAACCATTAGAACAATAAAATTAGTATATCAAAAATTGTTCCAATCATTGGGGCTATTCAGGGTTATCAATCAGTGAATTGGGCATTCTTGTCAAAATAAAATACTTATATCTCACCCAATGCGTTAAGCTACCACTCTAGCAAAAGTACAAAAGCTAAAGTGTAAGGACACAAGGCCCCTAAAGCCATAAATATATTTATAGATATACATGTATATGTTGATAAATAGGAGGGTTCTAATGACGTAACGGATATACAATATTCACTGTACACAACCAGTATACTCTTAAGTTCTGATTTGTTAAGATATAGATCCTAGGTTACACTTGACAACACAGACCTAACTACCTTATCGGTTTTCTGACAGATGTACAAATAATATTATTTAACACAGCACTGTCCCTTGGACATTCAAAAGGAATTTGGTCACAATCTATAACCTGTCTATTCTGCAACTAAAATTAGTTTCTAATCACAAATGCAAATGTCAGCTTCCCTTATGGGATCATATACAGTACATGGTAAATTCAGAGGTGGTATTTCAACATGCCGTTGATTTATACCTGCCTAATCTAACTCATATGCCTAACATGCAACCATAGAGGGTCATCGGTTTGAATTTCACAAATGCTTAGGACGCAATTATGTTTACATGCACAAATGTGTCTACAAAACAATGTTTTCTATAACATCGAAATGTACTATAACTTGCATGTTATTCAATTCAGAGTATTCCTACTGTACTTAAAACACCATTTACAGGAGTGCCCACACCACAATATATGCATATATTGACAAAATGTAATATATTTGAATTGAACGTTATGGGACCATGACTGTAGGTTCTGACTGAGGGAAATTACTAATAATAAATAAATACCTACTATAGTATGGGAACTATAAGTCTGTCAATCATTTGGCGTGTGCAAGATTTCCATGAAAATGGAGATATATACTTTTTTATTAACCAAATATATGCAAGGGATACAATGTGTGCAAGGTATGCTCTAGTCATTGAGAAACAATAAATATATTGTGTGCATGTAAACATAATCCTTGTCATGTAATTGCGACCTATATATCGTTTTAAAAAAAAGAACAAAGATTTACAAGCAGGGTTCTTTTGAGCAAGCGTATGCTACTCTAGAGGAGGTTTGAAGACACCTTGCTTTGTGGCTACTGTTCCAGAGCTAGATCTGAATGATCCTAGTCTGGCACTGTGTAAACATTGCCTTCAGCTCGTTCCTTTGGCTCTCATTGACGGCGTCTGGCTCTGGACTCTTCTGCACCTTGGCCACAGCAAAGCTTATGCCCTGGGTGAGCCCTGCCTGGGTGAGGCTGGCCACCTGCACCATGGAGCTCTTGATCTTAGCAAAGGGGGACACCACTCTGCTCCCGTTGGCGGCGGCGTCCGCGGGCGAAGGGCCCAGGCTGCCATCCAGCTGAGAGCTCACGCTCCTCTGAGAGCCCCCCGAGACCGCTGAGCTGGGCTTCTGGGCCGGCACGAGGCCGGAGCCGGAGCTGGTGGACTGGACGTCCAGCTGGGACGGCCGGGGCAGTTGGGGCTCCTGGTGGAGGTCTGGCCCAGGCTGATCGTCTACAGCGCCCTTAGTCTGCGGCGCAGCCAGGCCGGGGATGTGGAGGGGGGCAGCAGGGGCCTGATGCTCCCCGAAGACCACCACAGGTTTGGTCTGGGCGTCCTGGACAAACTGGTGGCAGTAGGCGTCAATGGGCGTCCCAAAGTCAATCAGGATGGCCTCTTCGGCCACGGAGGCTGCCCCCGGCGACGCTTCGTCGCTGACCTGGGACAGGGTTTCCTGTTTGCCGTCGCAGCCGGTCACGCGGATGACCGAGGGGATGTTCAGCTCCATGCTGGCGATGGACTGGGAGCGGCTGCCCAGCCGCGGGTTGGACGCCACGATGCCACAGCTCGGCAACACGTAGTCGGCGTTGTCCATGGAGCCGCACGGCGGGTTCTCCGGGTCAGAGTTGTACGAGTCCGAGTCCGTGGACATCTCCGAGCAGTCGTCCCCCAGGCCCTTGAGGCCTCCGGACGCAGGCTTGCTGTCGGACGTCTCCAAGCTGCTGTCTGACTTCCACAGGTTGACGTGCATGGTGGGCTTCAGGAAGTTCACCTTCACGTCAGGCCTGGAAAAGTTGCCGAGCCTCCCGAGCGGCCTGAAAGGTCCAATGTTCACGTTGGTCTTGGTCTGCTTCACCTTCTGGTTGATGGAGGAGAACTTGTTGAGGAGGAAGCTTTTGCCCTGTGCCAGACCAGAGGTGCCCGGGACCTGGTCGGTGCTTCTGCTCTGTATGCCCTGAATGTCCTCATGAGGCTTACTCTGCCGCCTGGAACACAAACAGTCACGTGAACAATGGTGCCATGATGGATCATTCTGTGTCTGAGCTGCGCTTGTGGCTGAAACCCAGTGGTTACATTGGATGAAAGTGACCAGTGAATGTGTACCAACCTCTCCAGCCTCTTCTCTACCACTAGCAGATCCAGGCCCATGGCCTGCTTTGTTATACGAAGCATCTCAGCTATGCATTGTAGCGTGTCTACGACACAACACACAAGAGGTCACTATAGGCTCTATGATTTGGACCCGAGGGAAATTACTATTTTAAAAGAGTCGCGTCTGACCTTTACCGTCATCCTCTGGGTTCCGCGTAGCAGCCCGCAGTGTGTGAAAGTACCCACTCGTCTCGCCGTTCCTGTAATGCAAACGCATGCAGCAGAACTTGGGCTTCCCAAACAGGGTGGGTTCCGGACCTGAGAAAGATGACGCGATGAAGCAAAAGGATCGTCATGTTACTCACAAGGATAGGAGAGAGATACTGCTGAGGTTACTTAGGAAATGACTAATAGGGCATACAGCTTTCACTTCTCTTTTCAAAGTAACACATATTTACCTATTTCAATCTTTTCCAAACCGTCCAAATTGAGGCGCTGGTATTGGTCGACTTTATCTGCTTCATCATCATAGCTGAAAGTAGTCAACATAACCAATTAGATGGGCCAATAAAAACCACTCCTTAAACAATAAGGCACATTCATATAGGCTCAACTTACTAGGCAATGTAGTAAGCATTGTTGGATAGAAACAGGAGGACATCCACATCTTTGTTGGTTGCATCTATAATGCTGAGAAGAGCAACACACAACACATTAGACAAGGAATGGTTGGCTCCTCTAAATGCATATAAAAACACTCCCCGCCATTTGATGGAGAATGAAAGCAGTAGTGTGTAGGATGCAGTATCATAATGACACCTATTGTTAGTTTCAAAACGTGTATACGCACACATAGGTAAATACATAATAGCCAACCAATTTCAGGAGTTTGCCTAAGATCACGATGAAATCCATTGATCTGTAGATCTCGTCATATTGTTTGTAACGTGCATCTGTAGTAATCAGCGCACGCCGCTACCACCGTGTGATCCAGAACATCACCGGCGTCCCCGGCAGCCAAGCAAACGCCGCACACACCCTGTTAATAGCAGTAAACCATGATGGATGGGCCTACAGACCTCATGTCACAGTTGATGAGGGCCCAGCCCCCGTGGAAGGTCTCATCGTCAGGCAACAGCAGCTGCATGTAGGTCTGCAGGAGCAGGCTGACCTGCTCTTGGGCTCCCCTCTGGCTCTCCTTCTCCTTCTCCTCGTGCTCCTTCTCCTTGCTGAAGATGGAGTACAGGTCCTCCGTCACGGGCAGGCCCATCATGAGGTCTGTGCGGAGAGGGACCAGGAGGGTTCAGTAGTGCTCACTGGCTCTTAATTTGGATGAGCAGAGCTTCTTTACCAATGACTGATTGTCGGTACGCGTCCCTAAAACGGTTGAGATAGTAGCGGTTGGCTGAGTTCACGCCATCTTTCATCACACCGGCCAGTTTCCTCTCCCCGGTCCGTGTAAAGTCCCCCTACCATGGATCAAATGGAGATACACTCGTGAAGGTAATGATGCACTCTTGATCCTGCTAAGCTCAAGGCAAACATTTACAAAGGTTACCTACAAATGAAAAGTATTCATTAATAGGCGCTTTTATTTTGTATATGAAAATGAGCAATTATCTCATTAAATATGTGCCTATCACGCCAATCCATATTCTAGCACATTTATAAGAGTCCTATGGTTTTATTTTTATGTATTGTGATAATATACTAAATAATTTTAAATCATAAGATTACAGAAGGATTTATTTTAAAAAATTCTGACTTATTAACAATATACTACTCAAATGTGTGACGGATCCTTTTATCCACACATTTACACGTAAAATGCCACATAAAATAAGAAAGATAAATATTATTTAAAAAAATTATAAAACCTCTCTAATAATATTTCTACATGAACCAAGAGTGTATACAATGATATGCTCTAGCTGCCTTGAAGGGCGAGGAATATGACTTGGCATACAGGAAACATGTAATTTTGAGAAAATTGCTGTTTTAGTTAACGCAATAACAGCACACTTAGCATAAACATGGTCATGTGTCATATAATCATCTTTCCATATTTTTTCATATATCGTTTGAAAGCTTGTTCTCTGGAGCACATTGTTAGCTAGTGTATATGACCATTTCCTCTGTACATGTCTAACTAACTAATTATTAAAGATTGTTTTGTACATTATGAGAGTTAATGATAATAATAGTAACAAAATAACTTGAAATCTGATAATGGACAGATTGAAGCAAAATCATATTTTTGGACTATGGTGTCTCACCTTAATCTATATCTATGAGATATTGTAATGACTAATGGAAACATGTCCACAGCTAAATCCATCCCATAAATAACGGTGAAGTGGGAGGATGAGGATGAAGCCCTCATCAGCTGACACTTATGTAATGTAATGTAATGTAATGTTACCTTGAGGGCAGCTGTGCCTGCGTACTGCCTGCTAATGGTGTCTCCGTTGTTAGCCCACATGACCTGGTAGATCTTGTAGCACTTAAGTGGTAGAGGCTGCTCTGGAGGCATTACACCCAGCTTCTTCAACTGTGGAGGAGGAGCATGGGGAGAATAAGCTTGTAGCAGCACAGGGAGTGACCTTCTTGTGATTTTACATCGGAGGAGTTTCAGCTCTACATCGCTCTAAATCTACCGTACCACCAGTTTGCATGTGTGGGAATGCTGTTATTTGACTGTGCTCTCTCTTGGGCCTGAAGTATAGTTTACCTGTTGTTCCATCACTACCCGTGCAATGGCGGCCTGAACCACATTGGTGCGATCCAGACAGTCCATGCAGTTGACCCGAAAAATGCCCTGCTGCTTGCAGATGACTCCTGCTTGGTCCACCCTAACAGAGGATACACACGTTTAGAGTGCCTCCGGGAAGCGTTCAATCCAATGTGGTCCATTAAAGAGGTTATTGTGTTGTAAGCTCGATGAACCCAAGGTGCCAGTGAATAGAACAGGTTCAAAGTTACAGCCTTGGCTCACGTCTGTCTCCCACACTCAAAGTCACCCTGCCTGAACCACCCACAGTTAAAGTGTCAAGAATATACTGCCGCGGAGGCCACTTACCAGCCCCATCTCATGTCGGTGATGATATCAGAGATGGCATCTGTCAGTATTTGCACATTTTCAAATTTCATACCTCGGCTGAGGAACAGGAAGGATGAGAGCACAAAGGGAAGTGAGTGAAGAACAATATTGAATGTAAAGTGTGTGTGTGCGTGCATTATATCACCGTAAGCGGCAGAGAGAGGAGTGCCGTACCAGTGCTCGTGGAAGTCAAACGAGACGTATGTGAGGTTTGGGTTGTTGTACAGCAGGACCTGCTTTAAGTAGGCATCGCCGATGATCTTCTCACGCCCACTCTGGTCCACCAGGTTAATGATGACCTGATAAAAAGGTCATGTTGGGTCAATTTCCCACAATTGACACCAGTTTAATCAGTAAAGCATGTATGATCAGAGAACATCACACCTGCTTCTCATAGAGCTTCAGCTGTTCTTCAAAGTGTGACGCAAAATAAGGAATAGTCTCCTTCTCCCCTGAAATGACACACAGGCACGCTTAGAAACTGTGCTAGCACATCTGCCACTGACTCAATGCAAATTGTGTGGGATGGTTTGCGTCACTGATCTCAGAGGAGGAACAGCTAATGGAAGACGATACGATAGTGGCCCCCTCAGAGAGAAGCGCGCATACAGCCATGCGTTCCCCACTAACCTTTCTCCAGGCGCGGGCGCGGGTTGTAGCGGTAGCCTGCCTGGCTCCAAAACACCGGCACCGAGCCACGGGTCTGGACGAAGGACAGCGTGTGGTTGTGCACGTGGATCAGCTGCTCCGTCTCCACGTAGTTGGCCACGCGGCCGTCCGTGTCCACCCCTCGCCGTTTGTAGCGCATCCCTTGGGCCACACGAACAAAAGTGTTTTTTCAACGTGCACGCGCATCCTCAACATTAGAACGGATTTAATATCGGGACGGACAATGGAGATTTTGTTTCGCCCACTCCCAACAGACATAATACATCAGTGGTTGCCAACAGCTCCTTCAAAGAGACGCTGTTAATAGCTGCTGGCCTTGGCTATGACTAACTTATTTATACTCCAAGTGTCAGCTGGCTATATAAAGCAACTGTATGTACCATAAACGGAATTGTGGGGGGAAAAAAATCACATTTTGCTCAAATTTAAAAAAGGTATAGTAAGCTATTAGCTCTAAAGCACTGTTTGCAATATTCACCCAAATATGTCCCCGCTATCTTACCGTTCTGTGTGTGTGCTGAAGAAATAATCCCGTACTTCTACACAGCCCTGGCTCCAGAAACAGGGAGCATGAAGTGGGGAAGACCATTCACAACAACAATGCCCTAATGCCCTATGCTTCGCAATGTGTTTCACTGTGTGTGGCGGAGCTTCTGAGGGGAGTTACTTTTTTTTAATTTGAGCTGGACGCTAGCCAGCGTTCTGCAGAATGACAGACCCTGGCTTTAACACAGCCCATGTATGCGCTCATCCCCGTGGCACAGTGATGTGATGCTGCTACCCTACGGATCACAGGGCTGCACCTGCGCGGTGGCGACTGCGTCGGGAGATCAGGGCCACGGTGAAGCGAGGGTGAATGTCGTCCACACAGGTGAGATCCTGTGGCGGCGTCTCGGGGCTGCTCCTCTCCTCGTCGGGGCTCTCGTTGTAGTTCACCACAAGCTCCTCCACCTGGACAAAGCCCTGGATGATGGGCGTCACCCAGACGTCCACCTCTGGGACCTGGAGGCAGACGGGACAGCCAGCCACGTGGTCAATTTTATTCTCCCACAACTTCTTTAATAATGCTGTCGAAGCAAAACCGCACAAGGTGACAGGCTGCCTGTCATGCTTCAAAAACAATACTCATGAAACCTGTTCTGCAGTTGAGATGAGAGGTTCAGAGGTTGCTTAAGTCTGCATTCCACTAGGGCCTAATCCACTGTACGAATAGCCACCGCAATACAGTGGCTAGCATAGGGCCATTATGAACTAGCTGTACAAGGCGTTTTCATGTGCTTTACCATAAGGATATAGTTAGGAGAATGTACAATGACATGCAAACTGCTCATACGCCAATCAGCAACAAGTGGTAACATTTGCAAGTCTATCTACTGAAATTACCTGCAGGTCGATAAGCTCTTGAATCATGTGCTTATTCCAGAAGAAACGGTCATCCACCTGACAAGAGATTAGAAGCTGCGGTCAGACAGACGGCATGGACTTTGTGTAAAGGTACAAGGCAAGGTGTGTGCTCCTAACCCGTTTCCACAGGGGCAAGTCTGTGCCTTCGATGTCCCCCTGTCTCTGGACAGTGTTTGTGAGGTCGTAGGTCATGCTGTAGTAGAAGGAGTCAGAGTCCATGAAGATTTTGTAGAGCTCTTCAAGCAGCCGTCTCTCCAGACGCTCCTTCTCTTTGTTCTCCTTCACCTGAAAAGCAGGGGAATACTGGATTGGGTGGGTGGACTGATAGCAAGAGAAAGGAAACTAAATTAAACCACATACTGTATAGAAGAACTAAAACAGAACTGAAAACATTTAGGTGTGAAAGGTTGGATAGGGGAAGTGAGGTCTTTACGCACTGGATTCAAATACCTTTTTCTTAATGGGCACGGCCACATTTGATTTGATCTGACTGAAGGTTTTCATCAGAAATTTGGAGTCATCCGGAGACTGAGTCAGTTTCTCTGGCTTGTCGATTCCAAAGTGATGCTTCTTGCAAAGCTGAAAAAGAACAGAGTTTCCAACATATGTATTTAACATCTCTGTATTAAATGCAGAGATTTATAAAATCACATTTCAATTGTGAAAGTTAAAAATGACAATCCCACAATTATGTACTGGGGTTTTACACATGCCAATACACAACAAAACCACCACTCAGTAACAATCACTTTTTATACTAACTACATACAGCCAATTAACGCTTTAAATAACACACCAGCTAACACGTTATCTAACACATTGATATGCCTCTCATCTACTTCTATCCTACTAAATGTGCAGGAGGTCTAGCCACTAGAGGAATACAATACATTGAGGAAGATGTATACAGGGACTGGGTATAAAGCACCGGCTGGGGTGATTATGATTACTCACTTGAAAATATTGTGCCTCATCGTCCATGAAGCTGCTCTGAAAGACTGAAATCTTAGCAGTGCTCCTACTCCTCTGAGATCGTTCATGTGTTATCGCAATTAATTATCCCATGAATGATTGTGTGAAAATGATATGGGGGCACCTGCACCAACACTGCACACGTTCACAGATGATTCATAATGACTCATACGTGATCTGCTTGGCGTCCGTAAAAACAGAGAAGCTAGAGATTCAATAAGTGAGGCACACATGCCATACTATATGAATATGACTTCATGCTTCACAGCAGTCTACGCATACCTCCAATTCCAGCTCTTGGGGCTCCTCGTCAGAGAGAGGAATGACAGCTATCTTGGTGATCTTGTAGACTTTGTGATTGCCTGGCAAATGACCAACCAGTGCCTTCTGGCGGATTAATACAAGGCCAAGAGGGAGATCTGCCAACAGAAAGAAGTGGATGATTTGGGGGTGGTATGACGGCTGTAGGATTGCTCTCATTCCATAAGGTGACTAAACCAGCTTCATCAGCTGTCTTAAACTGCGGCGCTCTCTCTCTGGAGATGTGTGCCTTCCTTGTAGGCCTAATACACCTGGAGCTGATTTTGCACTTTTCTTCCCATTTTGTTGTGACGAGTAACATTAATGAGTTTTAACAATCATTTTGTTGCTAATGATCAAAAGCATACACACTAGGGATAAGCTGAGATAAATAATGATCTGTAATGACATTGAAGTTAATCATCAATCAACCAATAATTTTCCTAACATATGGTGCATTTGTCATGAGCAAGAACCCTAAAGGAGCTTAGTGACAGCTGGACTACTGTAAGCGCAGTGACAGAATGAAGATGGTGACTAACTTGGCTACAATTGCAATAATAGAAATGAGATGATTGACAAATGTTCACTAATGTTCACTGTATAACTCAATACCTGTGTGAAGTTGTATCTTTCCGATGACACCGTCCACGAGACCTAAACACACTGGGTTCCACGCAAGAAGCAAGTCTGTTGCTGGGATTGAAACACAGAGATTTCAATACAAAATGTGGACATGGTTTGAAGAAAAAATACAGTAGATGCAATTGCATTGCAAAAGGATCAGTAAAGATATCCCAGAACAGAGGACAAGAGTCATGACACCACTGTCAGTGCTACTATGCTATTACTTAGGCTTATGAAGCATTATAACTAGTTAGATACTGTACTAAAATAAGTGCAGTACTGTAACTAAAATCTACAAAACTGAAAGTAAGTATATTTGTAAAACAACATGCTGTGTCACTGCTAACCATTATCTCACCATGTATGTTACAATCTGCCATGCACCAAGCCTACTTTGGTCAACAGTACAGCTATTCACCTGACAGAAAATACAGCTGAGCCTGGGTCACAACCCTTATCCCTCGTATTAACAGCCGGATAGGCATGGTGATGGTGATGTGCCAATGGTCATCAATATTATTTTGGCCACGACATTTCAGGCAAACTTTCATGAACGTAAAGTAAACCTGTCATCAGTGACAATTTCAAAAGAATAGCAAATGAAAGTTGTGAAGGGCTTGTTATCAGGCATAAGACACAAATTAGCCGACGACAGAGGGAGATCACAGATAGAGGGAATCTAGTAGGCAGCCTAAACAATGACTCTTCCTGTTCCATGAGACAGACACACAACTATGTACAAGGGAATGGGACTGTGCAGGACCAGCGGGAAGAGGGGCGTATGTTTAAACCTTCCCAATCCTAAAATAATACCACAGCTCAGCCTAGGACGGTTAGCATCATGGGAATTCTTTGCTGTGAACTGTGTGTCAATAGGCACGGAGAGGAGTGGAAACCCTTTTCCGATTAAATAATGGAACAGTGGTGCAACCCAAACCTGTTCTGCCTGGCCGCACACCCACATGACTTTAACCAAAACCGTGTGTAATACAGCCTTTTGATACCTTTACTGAAATCTTCTTTTGGTCGAGCCCTTCCTTAACTAGGGCACCACTTGAATGTTATTCCTAAAGCCAAAGGAATTCCATTTCACTTTTGAATTCTTGAGCTGTGACTCAATTCTAGGATTCTGCAATGTAACACTTTCAGCTGTCTCACAGACAGGGAATGAAAGACTACTATTTCTACTCTACAATGCCTAATTGGGTTACAGTGAAATTCTAGCTGCTGTGATGCTATCACAATAAAAGGTATTCATATCCAAATCAACCAAGGTGTATTTTGGACAGTGCAAAATAGCAATGATAAATTCAAAGAAGCTGAGCATTTGTGACAAATAAAATAACGGTAAATATATGTTCTAATAATGACAACGTTTGATTAAAATAGCTATATAAACAAGAATTTGAATTTAGTGACAGTTATCCTATTATAAACTAGTTTGAAAAATGGCATAATAACGTACCTGCTGTTTTAGAGTCGCATCATGTATTGTCTTATAGTATTGTAGTACCGGTACCGTACAGAAAGTACTGGACGTAATGCAAGACCAGGACAACCCGTGTGTGGGGTGTTGGCCAATACACTGCCAGTGAGCTGGATTACTCTTGAAACTATTATGAAAAAACTATTCGTGAAAGTAAAGGTATGATGCTAACTACAGTACGGTACATAAGGTGTGGAGAGTGCAACACGCACAACACAATTGCCAAGATCAAAGATTACATGATATGTTTGTCAGTACAACAAAGGTACCGTATGTAGTATATTGAAGTACGGTAAATAGCTGAATGCAATCTGAAAAAGCAGCATCCGATACGTACCAGGTCTGACATTCATAGTTCCATCTTTTCGACTACACCAAAGAGCACGATCGCCCCTCTGGAGGATATAATGGTCTTTGGCTTGAAACAACTCCATTTTGTCCGTTGATGTTATAAGACAGTTATAGATGTCAAATCATACACGTTCGGTTAAATGTCCACTCCAACGACTTGACGGCTAGCCACATATGGCTAGCTACGGTTAGCTCGCCCCGTTTCTCATAGGCTGCTGAGCTTGCTAGCCAGCTAGCGTGTTAGCAGGGGTGAATGGATGCTTGACGAATTCGCTAATGCAACTTCAAGACATGATGCCAATGAAATGTCCTTCCCATTGTAGTGGCACTCCTTTCCACCGGCATGTCGTTATGTGGAAGCACTAAAACTACAGCGAGAAATGAAATTGAACAGGCAGGTTCACTCAAGACATAACATGTCAATTTCCTGCTCTAAACAATAACACGTGACCCCTGTACCTGACTCGACGTCACCCTCTCCAGGTATATTTTCCTGCCAAATACAGTTACGGCATGTGTTAGTTTAACGCAATCGCAGCAAAAGCAGCAAACATTCCTACATTATTTTATTATTTTTAAAATATTTGTATGTATGTCATTTTATAATTTGTTATTGGTTTTATTTCTAGATTTAAACACACTTGTGATGTAGGACGGTGTTGTACGTGTATCCTATCTGTGATCAGTAATATATGTTTAACAACCACTGGACTGATCAAGGTGGGGCACCTGCCAAAGTTTAGAAGAACATTAAACACAACAGTGTGAACTATGGCAAGTTAATTAATTATTAATGGGAAAATTAAATTGCCATTTATAAAAGGCTATGTAACTTTACAACCAAATGGAATGTTTCCCAAAAAAAAAAAAAAAAAACTAGTACTCTTCTCCTTCCAAGGTAGCAAGTCTGTCAGCATTTGCAAAGAAAACCACCCATTCTTATTGTCAAATGTATTTTTATTTGCCATGATTCCAACCTTCAACAATGCAGTAGCTTTCTCACAAGCTATGACAATCAATATGTCATCAATCAATATGCCACAGTCAAAAGAAAAATGTAATGTTTTTTCCAAACAGTACAGATATATTTAAAAAAATAAAGCCTCAGCATGTAACAACTAGTTGCATTGTGACATAGTGTATACAAATAATCAATATATAAGTACATATACACATATTTAGGAAGGCAAACACTGTTTTAATTAACAATAATTAATTAGTGTTGACTGTGTCTTTTATTGTGCCATCTCACTGGTAAAATCTATTACAGATTGTGGCTTTCTCTCATTTCCTTCTGACTCCTTAAAACCATTATTAGCAGCAAGTTCTGATTGTCTCACATTTCAAGTGAGACACACAACATCATGAATGTACCAAAATTCACAAATAATTACTATCTGGATCAAAAAATATTGTAATATTCTTATTGTTATAACAAGTAAACAGGCACATAAAGCCACTCAAAGAGCATACAGTATCACTCAAATTACATTTCAAGGATGGTGACAACAACAGCAGATGCAACAGCAGCAATGCACTGAAAAACGGCATCTACTATATTTACTATGTTCTACGATAAAGCAGCTCCAACAGAAAACCTTTTGGCTATAAGGAGAAAATGGGTTTAATATTTAAATACTCAACCGATTCATTGATAGGCATCATATATTACATGATCATGACATAAGGCAAACTAAATTTTTTTAAAGAAAATACGCATTTCTTCCCATTAATAAAGGCCTCATTTCAATCTCCATTTTACAGGATTTCTGTCAACACTGATAATGACATCTGTCGTTTGTGTGAAGACATTGGCACTACAAAGACGGCAGTCACATTGGCTTGAATAACATGATTTGCACGGCGCTACCATCAATAATGTGGTGAATGCCAATAAACACGGTTAATAACTCAACTGCATGCAACTTAAAGTTCAACCACTGCTGTAGAAGAAGAGTGTTGGCGGGGGGAAGGGGGAGGTGGGGGGGTGGGGTTGGGGTGGGTCCTTGACCGCCATCGGCTGGTTATCCCTCTTGCAAGCTTTTGACGCTGTGCAGTCCTTATGATATCTCCCTGGATGTCTCGACATTCTCCTGGCCTATCATACTGGGCTCTCCCTTGTGTGGGAGGCTCCCCCCTTCCACCAAGGGCTCACTTGCCAGATCAGCCAGCCGCTCATTCAGTCGCTCCAGCTCCTCCAGTATGTCCTGAACGCGACGGACCCCGTCACGCCTCGCCTGACGTACGTCCACGCGTCCCTCTGGGTCCACAGAGTCCAGTGCTAAAAGCTCTTTGGTTAACATCTCCTCCAGTAGCAAGTATTTCTTATCGCTCTTCTTCCCGGCAAAGCACTTCAACTCTTGTTCCAGTTTAGCAACTCTTGCTACAATCTGCTGCACCTTAGCTAAGCCTGGGTGACTGGGGCACTGAGTAGCCCCCTGATCTTCTCCCTGCACAGGTGGGAGCTTCGGGGGCATGGCCGGCGTTTCCTGAGGTTCGGTTTTAGGAGGTATTTGGACTGTGATGTTTGCCGTCTGCTGTGGCTGCTCAGGTTGTTGAGGCTGTTCAAACGTTTGGTGTTCTTGCTGCTGCTGCTGCTTTGGAGATGATGGCCCGTCAGGCTCTTGGGTTTGCTGAGGTCGTGGGAGCTGCTGTGGTTGTTGTTGTGGCTGTGGTTGGAACTGTGGGTGTTGTTGTGACTGTGGTTGGAACTGTGGGTGTTGTTGTGGCTGTGGTTGGAACTGTGGGTGTTGTTGTGACTGTGGTTGGAACTGTGGGTGTTGTTGTGACTGTGGTTGGAACTGTGGGTGTTGTTGTGGCTGGTGTTGTTGTTGCTGTGGTTGGAACTGATCCGGATGTTGATGGAACTGCTCCGGTTGTTGGAACAGATGTGGCTGTGGTTGGAACTGCTGGGATTGTGGAGGTTGAGGCGGCTGTTGTTCGGTTTCCATGTGTGAAGACTGTGGAGACTGGGGTTTATCTGGTCTCGACTGACTGCTTAATTGTTCCTGTTCTATTTTCAGGGGTACCTCTCTTGAGTGTGCTTGAACCTGAGAAAATTTGAGAAATTCATGACATTCTATCTCAATCTGAAGTAGGGTTGCTTATATTTTAGTTACAGTAATAACTGATCAAATTATAAATAATATTGAAAAACATTATATTTGATTTTTCTCCACATTTGATGCGTTAGGTTGTGTTTCAGCAGCAGCCATATAAAACAAAGTACCTGTGGTCTCTCTCCTATAATGTGTGCTCTGATTGGAGACTGGCTTCTCACATGTATAGGCAGGTGAGCGGGATTGGCGTCGCGATGCTGGGAAACCACAACAGGGGACGCTCTATCGCGGGATGGCAGCTTGGCCACACAGTGGCCAGGCCATTCCTCTGGCTGCTGGCCCTGGAAGGGCTGCTGGTGCTCTGAGTAGGGCACCCGTTGAGAGTAGACACAGGGATTGACTTGGGGCTGGCCTTGTGCGGGGCTTCCCACACCCTCATGGATCACAGGGATGGAGATGTAGCCTGCTTGAAGGCCAGTGCTGCTGGGTCTTGTCAGTTGGTGAGCAGGGATGTTATAAACCTTAGACATGAAATAAAAATGGAGCAATCAATACTTTATTTTATTTTTATTTTTATCAAATGGAATTTCAGAGCAGTGTCACACATTAAAGTCCAAAATCCAGTCCTTACAAATGTTGCACTAATCATCCATTTATGCTGCAGAAGAACTGTATCTAGTAGTTCTACAGCACATATTCACGCCAATCACCTCCGTCATCTGCGTAAAAGGTGAGTAGGATTCGCTTGGCTCAGAGGTGCAGCTGTCTGAAGGTCCGTGTAATGGAGACCGGGGCCTGCAATGGAGCCCTGGCGTGGGGGAAGGAGTCCGTCCATCTGTCCGGATATTATGCAAAGTCGCTGGCTGCATGTAGGAAAAACAGGGCTGGTGTTGATGCCGGACGTCTCTGTCTTCGTCGTGGAAGACCGGGATGGGGATATAGCCCTGGCGAAGAGTTGGGTGCTTCATCTCCCTCACAAATGACTTCTGTGCCTCCTGGGGACTGGGGTCTGGTGGTATACTAGGCCCGTTTGGAGACAACTGGCTAACCTGAAACACAGGCCGCAATTAAACAGTTTGTAATGAATGACAACTCAACCATCATAATATTATTTTACAGTAACAATGAATGTTATGACCAAGCTGATTAATGCCAGCTTAATCAATATGCATGTATGCATGTAATGAATAAGAAAACACACCAATTCATATTTATATTCAAACAGTCAATGATGTTTCACTATAAATCAATGGTCAATTATGAAGGTCTTAGAAGGTTGAAATGAGAAATGTTCACAGGGGATGCAAAAGTGCGGTTTCCACCCCCAGATATGTTTCCTACTCAGAATGGATGTATTCATGTGTGACATCTGCCTGGCAGGATATCAAGATATGGTGAAAATAATCATTTGTAATAAATGTAATGTTTACCTGAAGTTAAATAATGACAAAATATGTAAAAAATAAAAGAAATATTTCTGCCCTGAATTATAGAAGATCAGGACTTTGAGGGTGAATTGACTTCTACATACATAATATATTGAAAAACAACTTCAAGGTTCTGTGTCTCCTCTTGGCCGTATTGGTGAAGATGTTGTGTCATGTGATGTTATAGTCTATCTAATGACAACCAATGGACTAAGTATAAGACACCTGTCAATGACAGCCATGAAAGAGGAGCCTACAGTGGGGGTGACAGGCAGAGATAATAAAGGGATACATAAAACACATTGTGGAAATACTGTATTGGGACAATTACACATCATTAATATAGAGGCCAAGGTAAAGACAGTTATTTAACACCCTGAAAAGACCCTTTACCCTCTGACATTTCAGTATAGGATTCTGTATACCGCCAGCACCATTGCACCAATTTAAGCCCCTGACAGCTGTGTCTTTCCAGCAGATTCTTAATGGTGACACTAACTTTGGACAACAGCAAGCCTTGATCTTTCAAAGACAAACGCCAACTGGCCGTCTAGATTACCCTTTCAAACCTTGATCTAGGCTATTTGGAGCAAAACATGGTTCAATATTATGTTTAGGCTAATGCCTCAATCCAGTAGGCCAATTCGTAAACATAGGAAACCTCAATCCTTGTAAGGAAAAAAGTTTGAGAAAAAACGTGTGAACATATGACATTGTTTGCAATGAAAGCATAATTAAAATTCCAAAACCACATGGGTGGCCTTTACTGCAGCGTGCGTCATCGAGCAATCATACACTTAGATCATAATACAAGAATATAACGGCGTAATTCACCCGTTATAATAGCATGAGCTGTCGTTCAGGGAGAGGCAGTGTAACAAAAGGCCGGGACTGTGACAGACTGGTCTCTGCGTCTACATTTAAACATGGCTAAAATAAAGTGACATTCTCGCCTAAATCAAACCGCTCTGGGGGACAAAGACATAATATATCTCACTGTAAACAGACTATAATATTGACAACCCAACTTCATACACTTACCCTTTTTACATCATGCCTTGGGTCATTCCAGGTTGTGGTGCGATTATTGTGATCGACAAAAAATGGCCATCCCGTCTGTGGATCAATTTTTACTTCCCATCCAAGGGGCAGAGGGTCGTTATTATTTGCCATAGCCGTTATCGGCGCCTGTGTTGTCATGCTGTTAGTGTCGTAGGATGTTACTGAGACATTTTATACAGGGAACGGACGCTTTAAAGATTCCTTGAAGTGACGTATAAAAGGGGGCTGGAAGATTCTCGAAATAGCTCGATTGTAGGGGCGTAAAGTGGGTTCGATGCCATGTGTGCTACTAAATTTTTTCAGTACCTTCTTATGGAAGTACATAGAGGACTAAATTCAAATGAAAATACAATCCCAAATAGCATTTTAATTGTCAAAATATACCCCGCATTTTAGTGGACACAATTAAAATTTAAATGCAATCCCAAATAACAATTTCATTTTCAAAGACAGATGCGCTTTGCAGCGGACCATATTCAAATGAAATAA
>JAODTR010000007.1:4664590-4710083 GCA_025399935.1 Amblyopsis rosae | reverse complement strand
GCAGTTCTGAAGGCGAAAGGGGGTCAAACACAGTATTAGTATGGTGTTCCTAATAATCCTTTAGGTGAGTGTATATTGTATGCTTATGAAGTTTATTTAATAGAGAACACAGTTAACTATGATTCATAATAATAAGATAATATAAGGTGTTAATCCTTAATTTTTTTATTTTAAAAACCTAATGTGTCTTTCTCACAAGATTTAGCTCGCCTGTCCACGCTACCACATGACAATCAGTCATTTCCCCTACCACATGACAATCAGTCATGTGGTAGGGGAAAGTAATTAAAAGATGTTAGCTTACTGTATCATAGACAAGTATAACGTGAAAACAACAAGTGTTCACTTTTATGTGAAAATTATTACGTTTGGAGGGATAAGTCTGGACTAATGCTAATATAACCTATTATTGCTTATAAAGTTATTTGATTTGCAATGCATGACAACAATTTGACTGCATACAAAAGCATTATCCAGAAACATTGCATTTTACTTGTACTTGGTTGGAGATTGGTGCATTCAATTTATGATCCAACATGCGGATATTGTTAAAGTGCAGCCTAACGCTCCAGAGTACCAACAGCCTTATCATTATGTGTTCAGTTGATTAAATCTTTACAAGCACTGTGAAGTCAGTAATAACTTTTTATTCACTACAAATCCACATTAACAGAGAAACAAAACAAAAAAACAACACAGAAAACTAATATTCAGTTATGTATTATTTAATGTTCAATATGTACAGTATGTGCGTGTAGATACAGAGGTGGGAGCCTGTTTTTTTTTGTCAGCTATAATTATCAGGCATCGGGCGATTATTAATCATCATAATACAGTATGTTTTGAATTATTTAGTTAAAAAGAATCTCATTCCATTGAATGAATGTTCACAGTGCCCCCTTGAAACTGGGAGTAATGATTTTCTGTGCTTGAGCCCAGTTGAGCAAATAGAATATCTCACTCTTGACAAAATAGATAGCTGCCTTGTCACCAATGAATAGATTTGAATAGGCTTAGTATCAAACCCAGAACCTCTCACCTGGACAGTCATAGGGGAGACACTGTTGTTGTGCACAAGAAATGATACATTATGTAGTAACTCAAAGAAATATCGTCAGGTGTGACAAGAAATAGTGTTTTGCTATTGCACAGCAGTCAAGGAGTCTACTCCCCCTCTGCTGTAGTCTGGCCTGTGTGTCCATCCAACCGTTCGTTCTGTACTGTGCCGCAGGTTGAGTCGGCAGAAACTGTCCCCAGCATTTTAGCGCTGTGCTCCTGGGCTTTTGCCCTGAGTGCAGCGATGCTGTTCTCCCTCAGTTCCTCCTTAGATATGGGAGACTTTGACTCCCCCCCCTGCCTCTCCTCCTCGTCTTCCATGCTTTGCTCCAGGGCTTTGTCTTGAGGAGATATCTGGGTGGGGTTGGGTTTCCTGGGAGACGTGTGGGGTGGTGTTTCCATGGACTTCTTGTGCATACCTGAGAGGATATTGACATTAATGATTAGTATCATAAAATACTACAGCCAATGGACCAAGACTGGAGGATGTATACAAAATAATACTTGATATTGTTATACTGTAATACAGATTTCTCACAGTGCACATTTGTGTTTATAGGACCTAAGATTGATTGTAAATAGTGGTGCATAATAAATATCAAGACAGTAAGGATGGAGACATATAGAAATACGTTATTCGGATAAGCACAAATAGTTTGCTTTTCTGAATATTTATTTCTAACAAATACTTAAAATAAGGATTTGTGTTCAGGAAGAAACGAGAACCCAGTTCCAAATAGCTGGCTACAGTAGTGAGCACAGAGGCCTGTTGATGCTCCGCCTGCTTTGCTGAAGTGACATGAAGATAGCATACAAGTGATATAATATAATAATAGTTATAATTTTGCTAGAAAATACCTTGCAATACTTTGCCTTGCTTACTCCGCCAACACTTGTTCAGTTACCAGAAACGTTTAAGTTTCACAAAGACAATTACCACGGACAAGTTATGTATTTGCAAATATATAGCCTATTACATCCATATAAGAGCAGCTGTAGGCGAGCTGCAAGCGATCCCACATATGGCAATCAGTTGTGTGCCGGTGTACACATTTGGCACGACACACTCCAACCTTTTCCACATTGTCCAAGATCGTTTTGCTATTTTTCACTTTTGTATAAATACAAATAATTTGGTGACACAACAAATGCAAATAGTGGGCTCTCTGCACATCCCTACAAAACAGATTATGTCTAATATTGGCTTTGGTCTCTAAAGGTTTTGAATCCCATAGCATTGTCCTCAATGAGATAAATGTATAGCTTTTAATTGAGGTGTAGCCAGAGAGAGATACTGAAGAGGGAGGGAGATAATGACTTTGTTATTCAATTACAGTCACCTAATTGATTTAAACGAATCAATTAACCTCTGTCGAAAAGAGAAGATTAGATCTAATCTGTCCCGATCAAGTAGGATTATCACTTTATCGACTAGTACCTATTATTGACACGATGACACCGTCATTGGCTCCTCATATGAATAGGAGTTAGCTGCTATTCCAGATTATATTCTTATATTATACTCCATATCCTATTCCCTCATAACAGACTTATCTATAGGTGGACATTTCCTTCAATGGTTGTAAAATAATTAGAAGGTCGGACTGCAGGGATTTTTGTGCAACCAGAATTCCTATTTAATTCAACTAAATAGACAGGTGGATACAGCAATATCATTCTGTCAGCCAAATAATATAATTATTCTAGTTCTGATAATTAAGTGTATTAATGTTTCTATAGGAAGGGCATCGATATTATATTTAAAACAGTCTGTGTATATAGAAATACTCTTGTAGTTACAAAAATATATATTTTAAAGGTTTTGGTTTCCCACTAACAACAATCGAAGTGTATTAACATTTTCCCAGTAAAAACAGGTAATTTAAAACACTTCCTCACCAAGCAGCCAGGGGGCGCAAGAATCCATCACGCCTTCCGTGGCAGACTTGAGGATGGACTCGGGAAGCGGTATGGAGTGGCGGACCATCGCTCCATACAGGCCGTACTCAGCCATCACACTGCTGCGGCCCCAACACTTCTCTCTCTTCCTCCACTTGGCCCTGCGGTTCTGGAACCACACCTGCAGACGCCCAAATAGTGGGGGTGTCAGAGGGTGTGTAGCGCAGAACTCACAAACAGCAGACCGAAGAAGATACACCTGTGCCGAACGGGTGATACAACTCGATCTCGCCATTCATAATCACACTCAGTGATTGTGTTTGGTATGGGCTAATTAACGAGTTTTGGCGTTACATCTCCTTCCCACTCTCCATACAACCAGGAATATAAAAAGCTCCACTGGCCACTCGGGCCACCAAGCCAATTAACCTTGTGGCCAAAATTACTAATGGCCACAATTTTGCATGCATTTTTATGACGTAACAAAAAAGTTGTTGAGATGGTAAATAACATGTTTAAAATCTTAACACCTTGTAGGTTGTTTATTGATACCCCTCCACATACACATCTTTACAATTTCACTAAACACTGACATTTTCTGTATATTCGTTGGTTCATTGTCCTTTGTTCAAGGCCTAATGCTATTCGTCCCCATTTGAAAGGGTCAAACAGTCCAAATTCATCACCTTGTATTGGCCCCGAATTTTGAAAGTGTGTGTTTGTGCGTGCGTGTGTGTGTGTGTGTGTGTGTGTGTGTGTGTCAAAATTGATTTCCAGCAAGTGGCCTGGTAATAGCTTCACCACTTTAGCTTGTGAATATGGATGAGGCCGTTTAAATAGCCATGGAGGCAGGTTGCATGGTGGGGATGGTTTTGGTGTGTGTGTCCGTGCGTGTGTGTGTGTGTGTGTGTGTGTGTGTGTGTGTGTGTGTGTGTGCAAGCGCTTGGAATTAAAAGCAATCAAAGCCAAGTCGAAAGCTATTCAGGTAGATCTGATGATAAACCCCCTCCACCCATCACATAAAAGATGGGCCTCAGATGAGCGATCATGTCTTCCTGTGTGTGTGTGTGTGTGTGTGTGAGAGAGAGAGAGAGAGAGAGAGAGAGAGAGAGAGAGAGACCTGGGCCTAAGAAGCCAGCGTGGCTTCAGATGTGTGGAGACTGGTTGAAAAATACCTTAATTTCAGGACCTGATCAATTGGCGAAAGCAGGCACATATCACGAGAAAGCCGTCAACCCTCTCCTAGTGCATTGAGCTATGCTAATTATTGTGTTTGTAGTTATCGTTTCTTTTCAAGGCGACGGCCACGTGTGTCTCCACGGAAGACCACGCTAACTTTTATTTGGTAAATAATTACGCTGCAAAGCTACATTGTTCGCTGAAAGCTGAGAGCGTGGTGGGGGTGCTGATGGAGCAATAGCATAATGTCAATTATATAGTGTTCCTTAGATCTTGTGTTTTCATAAAGTGCACACAATTGTTATTAAATCTATAGCATTCTTGGCTGAAATATGTTGTGTTTACGTTTATATATAATGTGTTTGAAGTAATTTACCATTTGTATCTCATTATATTAAAACAACAGCTGCAAACTAGTTTTTACAATACTATTTTAGGGAATGCACGATAAACAAAACAAATATATATATATATATATATATATATATATATATTATACACGCCTATAGGCCTAGAAATATAAATATTTTACTATTTTTTCCTTTTTTCTGCACTCTCACTATAATAATACAGGCAGACGTGCCAGCATCCCTTAATAACACACACATTCACGCGTACCTGTATCCTGTCCTCTGGCAGCTCGGTTTTCCTGGACAGCATTTCTCTGGCGTAAACATCAGGGTAGTGAGCTTCATTAAACGCTTTCTCTAACTCATCCAGCTGGTTGGAGGTAAAAATGGTTCTACAAACGGGCAAAATAACAAAAATAATTGTATTACATTTCGAAATAGACGTTAGATTATCTTGACTTTTAGTTAAATGCTTATAATAATAAAAAACAACAAAACAACATAAAAATAAAGGTGAAAGTATGCCTAACGAACGAAATCATAGCCTAAACGTTGAATATCGTATGATCACGGCATCCTAAAAAATGTTTGAAATTACAGTTAAACTAAATTAAATTACATTTTATATTGTCTTGTTTTTTTATTGTGTTTTAGGTTACAGGTAAAACCGAATGGAAAAAAAGTTATAATCAAAGTATATTAGTCTATACAAAATGGCCTCCGAATCCTAATTATTGCTACAATTATTAATAATAATAATTGAAGGGTTGAAGATTAAATTAACAAAATGCACTTTAAACAAAATTAATTTGAAGATTTGATAACACCAGTTAAAAAATATATAACAATAGCCTACAGCTTATAGCCATTATTGATATTTCTACCTATGTCGTCTTTTCTTCCTCTTCTTGCTCTGACTCATCGATGATTTGGAAAATTTCTGATCGCCAGAAGAAAGGCCTCCATCGTCAGACTCTGTCGACACAAAACACTGATTAATAACCACGACGGAACAAAGGGACAGTACAACAAACAATGTTCGATTATAACATATATTCAATGTGGTCACTATAAAATACATCTTAATAAAAAACAACCTATACCTGAGCTAGAGTGCTGTACATCCATATGACTGAGGCCGGTCCTGTTTAGCGGCTGCAGGTGAACGTTTTGCGCATCTGACAGCACCTCTAGGAAGGCGGGCTGGCTGTAGAACGAGTGCATTCTTCCAGGTCCCAGTAAGCCCAAACCGATTCCGGCACCACCATGTCCCATAGCCGACCTGGCCGCCAGCATGTGAGCCCTGGGCGCCAGAGACTCCAGCGGACGCCTATACGTAGACGGTTCCTTATTCAGACCCAGGATTTCCTGAATCCCGAAACCTGTGCACCTGTGCGTCGTGGAGCCCGTCTTCGACGACTGGTTGGTTTGGTTGAGTATAGAGGTCATTTTCTGCTTACTGGGTGATTCAGACCGCACCATTTCCTCTTTGCCGGTCATGATGATTAAATTCCCCGGTTAATTTCTCCTGGAAATCCTCTTAGTCCCTCATGCAATCAACAGTGTTATCCTCTTTCAGCCTCTCTCTCTCAGCCGTTCTCCTAGCCCCCCCCCCCCTCTCTCTCTCTATATATATATATATATCTATCTCTCTTTCTCCCTGACTCTCTCTCTCTCTCCCTGACTCACTCACTCTCTTTCTCTCTGTCCAGAAATTCAGTTTTTATCCAATAGGCTCGTCGTGGCAAGGAGCATCTGGTAACAGCCAATCAAAAAACGAGCAGCATATCATCATTTCAATATTCTAAGGTATTTGTATTCCTAACCATTCGCTATATTTTATATTCCTTTATATTTGTAGGCCTTATAGACATAAGACAATAAATGAAATTAATACAAATCAATAGGCCTATTATTTGTATGAAGATATAGGCTGTAGGCAGCCATCCTTCTTCTAATGCATTTTACAATGGTCAATAATTATATTTTGGTTCTTTTAATCATGTTTCAGTTGAAGTCTAACAAGGGAAAGTTATTCAAACTGTTGAGGTGTAAAATCGAACAACACGAGTCCATGCATGTCACAGATTGTTATACTTACCAGCCAGATAAATCCTTCAAATCGCAGAGAATAATGTCCATGTATTATTTTAAATTAGGCCTATCCACTGAAAATATCGATACTTTATATTCTCTCACTATAGGCTAATTACATCTTAGTTCGAGTTTATTTTCAGGCAGCCATAATGTATTTTAAAGCGAACAAATAATTGATAGCCTCATTTGGGAAATTAATTCAGGACTGCCTTATATAGGCTTAATCGACAGACAAGGCATTTTATATTATTAATATTATAGGCCAATATGTATTATGTTAAAGAAACGAATTAATCTGAGGTTATTAATTCGTCTGGGAAACCCAAACAAAAGAGTCTAAATTCAAACATCAGATTTATAGGTCTATAGACTATAACTAATTAATTTGTTAGGGGCTACTTACATACGTATTATCCCTAACGTCACATAATGCCCTACATGATTTGCATATTCTAATTAGTTTTGCAAACTAAATGTTTTGTTGTTGACGCGTCGGTCTGCACATCTGTTGATATGCTCTTGGACAAGTCAGAGGACAAGCAATACAATGTCCCAATTCATAGTATTTAGGGCACACCAGGGTGGCATTAGAAGACAATAACATGTAGGACGAACAAGACGTCAGCACTCAGTAGGCCTGTCTAGTATTATGTTTACGTTCACGAATCAGTTATCACGAATGGCCAATTTAAAAGTACGGTTAGTTTACAAACTCTACGTTTTCATTAAATAAATAAAAAAACATTATGTCAAATTCAAAGGTTAACAGGCTAAAAGACGAGTATCGTATATAAATTATATTTTATTATGCTGAGGAGGGACGGCAATGAAAATTACATAAATTGGATTAAGAATTGTAACCAAGGGGACAAATCCAAATAGAATCTACATGAGTCCTACTTTACAAACATCCTCTAATCATCTATTATTAAATTATTACAGTGTTTCAGAGATAATTTGCGGCACACTTTGGACAGCTGGACAGATAATTAAGTCCATGAGAGAAGGCGATTTATGGAAATGAGTAGACGCCTTGGATGGATGGAGAGATCAGAGATAATGATAACACGACAACCTTATGATTGTACCATGTGGCGATGAATAAATAAACACTCGTGTCTTGAGGGACTGTTTGGCGCAGTGAGCCATGCGTCATGCTGTCGTTTTGGGCGCGTGGTTGCGGATTTGTCGCAGGTTACAAATCTGAGAAGGTCAATAGAGATGCGATACAGAGGCGAAGTAATTTATCTCATAGCCTCATCTGAGTGCACAGTGAATTGCTCATCATTCACGACCAATGCCAACAAGCATGACGCAGAAAGCAGACCCCCACTATTGCTTATTTTATATGATAATGAAAATGTATAATCATAATCTGTAATGATTGCTTTTTAAGATACTGTATGTTTGATTGCTGTCAGTAAAGACTCAATCATATCCTACATGGAATTCCAAAAATGAATAACAAATGTTTTGTCAAATGTCCTGATATTATCCAAATAAACGTAATACATGCCAGAGAGATATATTACCATTTCTTGTAATAATTTCATATTTAGTGCTGTACTAATCATGTATGTACAATTACACAACACAATGACAATTTTGTATTTGCAGTGTACTTATGAATCAGAATTGCATAAGGTAACTATTACAATTCCATCCTATGATTACCAGAGCAATCTGAACTCTGGTGTCCAATTTACTGTTTTTTTTAGATTAACAACTTTGCATTAAGAACTTCTCATAAACTCATTTACAACCCATGCAGTCATAATAACTAACTATTGACAAATTTGTCAGTATGTTTTACTAAATAAATTAATGTCCTTTAAAATGTATGCTAATAAATTGAAATACCTTTCGACAACAGATGCATATTCCGAAGGTTTCTTGAATAAACGCTTGAAATAAGTAGTGGTTAGAAAATTAACACTAATAAATATAAAAAAAATTTATCTGAGATAATTTCATTTGTTGAAGTTATATCTAGAAATGCCTAATCTTAAACTTAATTGCCAACCTTCAAATGGGGCTGGGTCTCCTTTGATCAAGGCTTTTAAAATAGTAACAATGTGATCCAACTGTTTGCCCTTTATGCACAAAGCAATAATTAGGACAATAACATCATGGTATAGTGTCATTCCATTGACTGCAAGTTGGCTTCTTTTATAGGGGCTTGGGTTTGAGGAGGACAGACCTAACATACAGTATATTTTGTTGCATGTGCAGATGTAACTTTTTCCTTAATGAGGGAAACAACATACTGTATATTTTAAGAGGCTCCCTCATCGACATTTCTTTATACCTGTAACATGAACTGACAGTTACATGGGCACATTTCTTTACTAATTAGCACTTTCAGAGTGAACATGAACTAGCAGTTAGGCAGGAGAAGGGAATCTGACAGGCACAAATAAAGGGGCCCTACCTTCAGTGTTATTAGGTGAGACAAAGCCACTGGCTGTTCTGACCTGCGGTGGTGGTGGTGGTGAGTGAGTGCCGTGGCTGAGTGCGCCACAAGCTGTAGGAAGGCCTTAATTGTGTTCTTTGATTCACGTGCAGCCTGGTCAACAGGCTCATACCATGAACCTTATTCTGTGTATAGTCTGGCCTCCCAATCTCCAGATGTTAGATGTAATTAAACGTGATTAAACGTGATTACGTGATGGTGTTTCCTAACAGAACAGTGGTGGATTAGCAGCAGTGTTTCTGCTGCCTCATCCAAATATTAGATGCATAATATGCATAATTATGCATAATATGCATCTAATATTGGCAATCATTTCTGCCTTGTAAACATATACATTTAAATGTTATTTAAATGTAAAAGTAAAATATGTTGCATTTTGTGTTTTGCCCTTATTCATGTAGATAAGGTAAGACTCATATGGGTATACACAAATTATATTCAATCAAGTTATACACATCAAGTTATAAAGCCTTTTATATTTGTAGCCAATATCCATAATCTAAAAAACATGAATTCATCAACAGGTAAAACAAGAACTAAGACGATAGCCCTACAGGCTACATTTAGACACTGAGACATTGGGGTGAGGTGAATCCTGGCCCAGACATATTTCGCATGTTTATAGTCACTTTCCAAGGCAGGTGGTATCCCCAAAGAAACAACCGCACCATTTCCTACAGTCAGGCCCCCCACATGTCAAAAGGAAACAGTCCTTTAATTAGCTGTCAATTAGTGCAAATGTATCAACTCTTCGCCTAATTAAGCAATGTCACCAGGCAGCCAACATATATATACCATTGTGTAAGCAGCATGTGAAAACCACAGCTAGCAAACTCATTTTGGATCGAGTGCAACCTAGCGATCAGCCTGTCTGTGTTCACTGAGGTGGGGAAGCCTGTGTGTGTGCGTCTGTGCGTGTGCGTGTTTGTAGAGTGCATATTTCAAGTCAATGTGAAAATGAAAGCTTATTTCATGCTTACTGCAAATTAAACTAGTTCTGGTTTGCATTTTTGCTGTTTTGAGAACTGCAGGTACATTGAAGAGCAAAAACCACCATCACTGAAATGTCTCCAATTTCTTCATTCCTAAAATATATATGGGTTTCTTGTTCAATAAAATGTTAGCATATCCTAACTTACATACTAGGTTGTCCTTACCTTAACTAAGTCCACTTCCATTTCTGTTGAGGACAGGTCAAACCTCACACACAGGTGTTGTCACTAGTTGCTATAGTACAGTATTACATATTAGTTTTGCAGACAAACTGCTTGTTCTTAAGGTGAATAAAATATGATAAATGCTTTCCAGTTAAACTTTACAGGAAGCCAACCCTACTGACATCATTAATCAGATACTGTTGGAGAAGCAAAGTCAAAGTTTTAAAATTACACTGCATTTATTCTTAAAAGCATTTATTCTAACTCCCTTGAGATTTTTATATTAATGTAACATATTTAAATATTCATTTTGGGTTTTGACATATACAATTAATGAGTTCTTTTTTTCCCTTTGGATTAATAGCCTTTGCACATATCTTGATAATATTACCATTAAACACCATGAGTTCTCATGGAGCTATACAATATAAATGTATTAAATGTATAAATTAGTATTATTATTGTTATTATTATTATTATTATTAATAATAATATTAACAATATTTAAATTAGTTGTCATACACACAAATAATCTTTATTGTATCCTCTATAGGCTAGAGAAGCATTGGAAGGATATGAAGAATTCAACAGGTCAGTTGGGCTACTAAACCAATATGTTATACAAAGCATATAGGGCTTTTTATATCTAAATTTATTTCCTTGGAGGATTGTGTTTTCACACATCTATTTAATGGACAAATGCAAGTATATCCACATACCATATATGATACTGCACATAGGCTATGCATCTTAACGTTACAAATGCATTACTACTTCAAAATACATTTCTTGACAAAGCCGCTAAATTACTGTAAGGGTTTTTCATCCAGGATCTACAGTCTGAAAACATTCATTTCAACAAGTGAGGATGCTGTGTTTCACCACGCCTCGTTTTAAAGGCAGGTGGACATGTAGCTAGCAGTGACCCTTAGTCATTACGGAGTCTAATTGTTGTTTAATGGATTAAACATTCATTCTTCCTGGCCAATCCCCGTGAGGACTGGACGACAGCCTCACCATGTTCGCACAGCAAAACATTGCCCATATCCCCTCCCTCTCTCTCTTTCTCTCTCTCTTTCTCTGACACACACACACACACACACACACACACACACACACACCTACACAGACACACACACATGCACACGCCCACTTGACACCAGTGTTTGTCCTCAAAATTCAATTACCCACTTATTGATACCTCTCTGGGGTGCTAAGCCAGTGGGCACAGTAGAGAGGTGTGGGGGGGGATGATTTCCCATGGGGCATCAGACCCCACTTCATCTCTAGCTGATCTCTCTCGTGGCATTACTCGTCGTCACAGCTGCCCGCAGATGGAGCATAAGGAGCTGTCATAGAGCTACAAATAAACACACGCACGCACAAACACACGCGCACACGCATGCACACACACACGTGCTCGCGCAGACAAACACATGCACAAACACACACGCGCACACACACACACACACACACCTCATTTTTAGATATGTAAAACTCAAAGAATCAAGGCTGGAGTATAAATGTAACCTTTTTTCTGAAACTATACACACATATCCAAAATTTGCACCCACACAGATTAATGTAAAAAGACTCATATCAACTGTAAAATGAAACACACATTAATACTGTAATACCATCTCAAAATCAAGTATAAAAATTAAGTACTTTTTCATAATCGTATTTAGAACAAGTTACACACTGTTGTTCTAAATATGACCACAATACTTGATCAACATCAAATACAATAGTTTCTCTTGATACAGTGAAAGTGAATATGGGTGGAGGTATACCTGGACACCTGTTCTTTCGGACCAGAACAGCCTAGTGAAAACTTACATTGTCCCACATTACCACAAGTCTAGATCCAGATATTGTTATGGCTTAATCTCATAAGAGACAGCACTCTCCTTCTTTGCCCCTTTGCCTTCTTTTTCCAATGACAGTTTTTTCTATTACTTACGAACATTTTTGAAAACAGGGCTCATTTTATCAAAACACTGCACATAATTCACACAACCATACACACAAGTAGCAGAACACCACAGACCTTTTGCTAAATGAAACACTTCATTCAGCTACACACATTTCTAAAAACCCAATTTTCACCAAATGGCACACACATGGTTCATATGATCTGATTTGGTGTGAAATAGTTAGACACTGCTGTGCTCAATCTAAAACACTTTTTCTAAAACACTAACATTTCTCCTTTTCTAATGATAGTCTAGGTTTGAATGTGTGTCTTCGGTGAGAATTGTGTGTAGTGTTGTAGTGGACATTGAATGTGTTTATAGTTTTGCAGACTTGGTGTGGTTTTGCTCTTTGAGTATGAGGTTTCAGAAACAATGTGACATGTAAATATTTTGTATATGCAGTTTAATAACTTACTCGAACTATAATATATATATAAATATGTTCAAACACTAATCAGATGTGTAATGAGCAACCTGCAGTTTTAATCCATGCAAGACCTTGTTTAAATTAGAAGAAGTAAAGCCTTTATTCATTACTGCAAAAGTTATACACTATAATTGAATCACCATGATACAGAGAGTTGATGACAGTTATTAATCTTGGCTAATATGAGTGGCTGAGCCACAGACCTTGCACTGACACATCAGAATTCTGCTTTGACATTCTCTGCACAAGTTAGAAAATAGTAATATCTTCTATATCTCAGTGGCACCAGCCAAAGTTACTGTCACAGAAGAAGCCAATTTAATTCAGAAACATCCTGAAAATAAAAGCCACATCTCACAGCTAACAAGTCAGTCCTCCTATTGCCAGCCTGTATGCTGAGCTGCAGGCAATGGTCTACAGGTTAGACACGCGTCTTCAGATCCCCAGAGGTTTCTGAGGGGGAAGCATTCAATTGTAGCCAGCAGCATTAACCCCCAGTAATTACAGTATTCACCTTGTCTCTCTCTCTCTCTCTCTCTCTCTTTCTCTCTCATGAGATGTTGATGGCTGGATGACGACCCAGCATAGCTTGGGGTTGTGCGTCACAAGTCAACAGCTTGGGCAGATGGGACCGCCACACGCCAATCCCCTTAAGGGAAGCAGAGAGATCAAGTAATCATGGGTTAAGAGGTGGGGTGGGTTTACGCAGTCGTTTGTGCCCCATGCAATAGTGATTTTGATATGCCACAATCGCTGAACCAAGAATTTAGGTAATCCAATGAGTATAAATGAGAACTGCAAGTTTTCCATAAACTAACATGTATGTCAAGTGTAGGCATATAACAAATGTATGTCATTTAACAAATTATAATCAGGATTTCCAATTTGATTAATTTACATTTCATAAAGTTTTGAATGGATTTGATATAATTGGAATTGGACATAGGCTACAAAGTCTCAGTGAAAATGATAGAATAACATTGTTAACCCTTTGGACTTGCTAACTGTTGTTCACGTCAGTTGTAAAATAGTAGCCTATTATTAGCAGTGAATGCAGAAAGTAAAAAAACATGACTTGTGTGATATTGATGTAATTTGATGATGGTTTCAAACAGAGTGCAGCTTCATATCATGACCACATACCACCAAATTATGGTGTCTAACCCTGAGAAAAATGTGTGTAGCTTTTGCAGCACATCAAATTTCACAGCCATATAAATACAACCACATTGACCTGGCATAGTGTCGCTGTGCCCCTAAGGATGACTTGGGATTGATGAGCCCAATACGCTCACTTGCTAGTGGAATTGCACTGAGTGTTCATTAACGAGGAGCCAGGCTTAATGGCCTGCTCGCTCATGTTGACCGTAAATCTTCAGGCCCTATCCTCGCGTTTGCTCTACTGTCTCATCAAAGGGTTGTAAAGAATGCAGTCAATGTGATGAAAAAGAGGGTGAGATTTATGTACACCCTTCCTGTCTCCACAAGATGAATTCATAAGCACAGAAAAATGAAAAGGGAGACCTATTAAAGACACCCATAAATGTGATGTTGAGAGGTGTTTGTGAACCGCAGATAATCTCACAGGTGATAGAATGTGTCACCACCGGTGTCATTCGACTGCTGCTGTGACTTCTGAATGGACAACAGAATAACCAGGGTACACAATTACTCTTTTTTTATGCCTGTCCTGAACATTGTTTCGATGACTAAAATGCATAAATTTCAAAATTTCTGCCATTTTGAAATATACTTTAATGCTTTTTGTAAACGGTCAATTTTTTTGTATTGCTCAGTATTTCATAAAATACCTTATTTGTTGGTAGAGAATATTGCTCAGTGTCATGGTCTGGTCAGTGAGTGTGGGCAAGTGAAGGGTGAAGAGGTGTTGCTACCCCCATTCTCTCCAACCTTTTCTCTGCAGTTCCAGGTCATCAAATTTAGGTCAGAGCACAATGCACTCTGTCTGTTAGACCATAGGGTGCCAAAGCCCTTCACATGCTCCCATCTGACCCTCATCCCAGCCATGCTTATAAACGTCACATACCGTTAAACTTGGGCAGCCATGCCAACAAGTAGGCTAGCTGATAGTAGCTGAACGCTGAAACGGAGGTTTTAGTGGAGGTACGTTTTAGGGAGTCACCTTGTGGTGTGAAAACGAATTGCACTTTTCTTCTGCCTGCGTGGCCTTTACATTCCTGAAGACCCAGACAAGGAATGAATAAAGTGCTTACACTTCGGTTTCTTTTTCTTACGTTCATCCACCTAGCCTATCTTTTCTTCAACACACTTTTGTCATAACTGTTACAATTGCATTGTTTGCAAAAGCATTGCACGTGTCATAACACTGTTTTCTGGCAGTTATTTGTTTTGTTCTCTTTAGCTTAGATGTCCAATCGCTTTTATATACATTAATATTGTATTGCAATTGATTATATTTTAGACAGTTTAAGTTTTTAATTGTTGCGTATTTCAGTTGCGTCTGAAATTAGGCTACATTATCTTAAAAAGTAGCCTACATTTCCTATGAATGTATATAGGTGGCGGTGCAACCAATGTGAGTTCAAGTCAGTTAGATAATGACTCGAGTAAAAGTAGAAAAGTACGATGCTGCAGTAAGCAGTAAGAACGTGGAATAAAGTAGGTATACGAGTCCACGGTTACCCTTTACTTCGTGTTTGATGATTACCTAGCCTACAAACACATTTTTATTTAGCATAATTTTAATTTAGCCATTTCATTACTGAGATATGAGATTCAGCAAAGGCTTCTGTTATATCTCTGCAATAGTCATTTTCGATAGCACCACTAGGTGGCAATAAAAGCACATATTCAATAATATTACGTCATGCTTTTAAAAGTCAAAAGCCCGATAAGCACTGTGCTTTCTCGCCGGGTGCAGTGGCGTGCGCCTGTAATCCAAGCTACTGGGAGGCTGAGGCTGGCGGATCGCTTGAGCTCAGGAGTTCTGAGCTGCAGCGGACTATGCCGATCGGGTGTCCGCACTAAGTTCGGTATCGATATGGTGCTCCTGGGGGAGCCCGGGACCACCAGGTCGCCTAAGGAGGGGTGCACCGGCCCAGGTCGGAAACGGAGCAGGTCAAAGCCCCCGTGCCGCTCAGTAGTGGGATCGCGCCTGTGAATAGACGCTGCAGTGCAGCCTGAGCAACATAGCGGGACCCAGTCTTTTTTAAATGTTTTTTAAACTATTTATCTAAATCTATTTCTTGAGAGCATTTCTATTTTGCTGCCTATTTTGCCATATATATTATATCTATGATCTGTTTTTCCTTGCCGGGTTAGCAAGGTCAGTACCCAATCTTTTATAAATGTATACAACTACTTCTATATGATCAATTCTATTTTGACATTCTATATATATATATTATCTGTCTTTAAAGCGCATAGCCGGGTAACAGAACCTTTCGAACCCTTTTACTATGGTCAGAACCATTGGATCAGCTCACGACTGCATCCTACTGGATGTGTAGGTAAATTGCAATGGGTTTTTCTAACACCGTTCTGACAACTCCTGTTGTAGGCGCTGTATCACCGCCAGTAAAATAATATACAAACCCACATGCTTTCACAATCATCACACATTACCTTGTAAATTTAATTGTTTTGTGGATATATAGGCTACATTATTTTAAAATTACTGCAATATATATTATAGCATATTCTGAAAAGTTGGGAGATTTGTATGGGTGCCATTTGCGGGAACCATATAGTTATATGGTTGTAACTCATGCAAATTAAACTTTTAGTAGTTGAGTTTTTAGGATTTAAAGTAATAGGGTTCAGTTTTTCCACAAAGAATTAGCAAATATATGAAAAATAGACACATGGCATTCATGCTAATAGCATTGCTAATTTCATGGCAAAAGTGTAATGTTAGAGAGAGGGGACTGTAACAAATTATATTTTTTATGTTATATGCAGTTTTTATTACTGTTTTAAATATATCTTAAATTTGCAATTAGGTCAATGTGCAGGACACTGTGTTTTACAATTCATTTGCATGCATATTTATATATATATATAATGTCCTGGGGACATAAATGGCACCCATTGGGTGGAACTATTTACTTGCACATACACTTAACCATTTGTAAAGTTTAGGAAGTACAACTGCCTCACCTTTCTTCCATTATATAGGTCACATAGAAGTGCACATTTGTGCACACATTTTCTCAATCAGCAACATGTGCAGCACATTTGTTCCAAAACATGCACCCTTCTGCATTAATACCCATCACATAACGTTTTGTTGTGGTGTTTCCAATATTGTACAGGGTGAATGGCATTTACAAATCACCGATGTTTGTTTCTCTTAGGGTGGCTGCCTTTCCTGCAGCTGTCTCCTGTGTTGGGAGTGAGTTCTATATGCAGAACCAGTGGATGTGTGGTGAATGGGAGAAGCTGTCATAATCCTGGACCTGGACACTTGCTGGTCGTCTCCTGCTCGGTAAGGGAGTGTTGTCTTGGGGAAATGCTGCCATGGTCCCGACAATGTGTGGATGGCAATGGCTGCCTTTACCGCAGCCATGTCTCCTGTAAGTGTAGTGCTATACAGACCCAGTGGTTGTTGAGCGGACCTGGTCTAGGTAAATACAAGGACACATCCTCAGACATGAGACAAATCTCCTGTGGCATCTGTCAACACACCAGTTGATGGATCACTAATAATTCACTAACTTATTAAATGTATTACATTTCTACAATGCGTTAGCTTTTATTTACTGCACAATGTGATACATTTCGTTCAGTGTATAATTACTAATTATTTTTGCATCATAACCTCAAGTGTTTTATGACAAATAAATACATATAAAAATATGTATTTATTTATCAGTAATTCATTATTATTCATTACATACTACATTCTGAACGGGATATTAATCCATTCAAGGAGACATTGGCAAATCAACTAAAACAACTTTAGGCTGGTAGCACCAAACAAAACCACAGGCATTCCATGAAAATGGGGGATGCGTTTATTATCATCTTAAGTCACTGGTTACAATTCGTGGTCCTCAGGGTGATAAAGCTCACTCATCAGTCGGTAAATATATGAGGGCGCGTTTCCTCCAATATTAGAGATGAAAAGTGTGATGAGCTCAGGTGGGACATAGTCAAACACCGGACAGTGCACGTTGACCTTTGAGAGAATCTCACCTTAAAGACAAACACACCAGAGACATACTGGGGAGTGGTAGACAATTCATGATTAAAAATGTGGGATTGTTTTTTTCCCCCGTTCTATTGGCTGGGCTAAACATTCATGTACTGTTTAAGATTGTGTCAGTTACCTTCTGTGAATGGAAGCACCTCATGCGGAGAGACAAATTTATGAAATGTATCCTCTTCATTTGGGAACTGTAAACACAAAAACAGTGATAATAATACAGCGTTATGATTATATTGTATACAGCCCCCCTCCCACACCACACACCTTTTCTAAATAAATAAAACAACAATGAAATAATAAAAGAAATTTATTCAAATATCTTAATGAAGTGTGACTTTAAGACAAATGTAGACAAGGCACTACATTTGCACACTTACTGTCCCAGCTTCATACGGTGTTTCAAATAACGATGGACTATGTAGGCCAAAGCAAGTTCTGTATAGTGTTTCACTATTATACTAATAGTAAAACATCCCTAATGACGAGCACCGTTACCTGTGGCGAGAGCTTGAACATGGGCGCGCACACAATAAGCGGTGTTGAGTGATGCTTTGCTGCGAGCGCTAGAGTGTGTGTTCCATTCACAGCTCGGAGCCCTCCATTGGCTAGAATCGTCTGTGTACCAATGATAACCTGAGCAGAACACATCACACAGGCCCATGCATGAGTGGCAGTGTGGAACATCTGACATCATGTCAGAAGTTCTTATGTACTTTAAAACCTCATCTTTTGAGTAGGGTATTTATCTGTGTACTATAGTGTATGCAGTAAATGCATGATACTTGAGTAGTAGTATTGGTAGTAGAATACATGTATATAATATATATAAGTATATCAAGTTTGGCCCAATACTATAGTAGATAAATACTATGACCCAATGACAAGAATATGTCTAGAGTTTATACGCATATAAAGTAATAGGGTGAGAGAAATCAGAGAACTCTGATGCGGTTCAATGCTAGCTCTTAGAATAGCTGTAAAAGTGTTCATACATAGTTTCCAAACAAAGCTAACATACAGAAATGGGAGGAACATTTCAGATGAAAACAAGGCCACAGCATTCAGTGTGAACTATACCTTATTTACACGAGACATTACTGCAAATATGGCAGCGTCTGCAATCACAGTTGTTTCAATTTCTGCTTTGGAAAGGCTTGTTGCCATCTTGTGTCCCTGGTGATGAGGTGAAGAAATACCAAAAATATATGAAAAGATCAATTTCAAATTAGAAAAAGACCAAAACAATTAAAAGCATTACGCAATACGCCCACCTATATCAATATGACCAGCCAAGGCCGACAAACAAAAGTATATAGCTGGTAATGTGGTTCATCACTGGTCACCTTTAGAAAAGGCCCCCAGTGGAAAAGTGGCTGTTTTTATTTATGTTTAGCTTTTTACATTTGTGAGCAGTAATGATCATGCTCAATAATAACATTTTTATGAATCTATAAAGCATATCAATGGTAGATACTTTGACTGCCTTGGCTATTTTGCAAACAAGTATTACAAGTAGGTACAATGATCACATTTATGAATGCAGATATATTAATCTCGGCTACCTGACAAAAGGGGGCGCACTCTGCCACAATGACGTGAAACTTGCGTTTGCGTGCAGCATCTTTCAGGAAGGCCTCCACAGTGCGTGAACGCCCAATGGTCATGATAACTTCATTAGAGTGAATGTGCTCCAGAGCTTGCATAGCAATGTTGTCTGTTGTTCCCTCTGGGATATGATTAGATATAGATAAAACATAGCAATGTGCCAAGTTCACACATACAGTTACATCGTGTAGCAGACGCTTCCATCCAGAGCGACGTACAAACGGCACATTGGTCAACAGTAGAAGAGATCACACACCAGTTGCCGTACGCATCGGCTTTGTTGATGTGAGCAGTTTTTGCCACTTTGTTTATGTTCCTATTACGGAGCCAGGGCTGTATAGAAGTATCAGATTATTTTTAACACGCACATAGAATGGGAAAATAGCTAAATCTGTTGAGATGTTTGGTGAATGTGACTAAATGTGCATTAGCTTACAAAATAGCTTGCAATAGCTGACTATACCTTTAATGGTAAATAAAATAGCATGTCTTACCCAGTTCTGTGAGCAATTCATTGATAGCCTCTATGACATTAGCTTTAAGGGGAGGAAAATGTTGTCTGAAGTTCTCTTCACTCAGTCCTCCTGTGGTCAGCAGCTTGTGGAGGGATTCCTGTTGGTCCGTCTCTTCACTACTGCCACGAGACCTACACAAAACACAGTAGGACACATACAAATGTGAAATAGTATTTGACTATGATGATTGATTCCCAAGGTGAACTGGATGCATTACAACACAGTAGGACACATACAGATGTGAACTAGTATTTGACTATTGTGGTGAATACTCACCCACAGTCTATGTTATTATTGTTATAATTCACAGTTATGTTTATGCAGGTTTTGCCATTGTTTTGTGTAGAAATATCACATTTCCCAGGCATGCATAGCGGTATGAGTAGAAGCTTTGTGGGGGCAACAAAAAGAGTTGACACTAATATTCGTCTTCTGAATATATCGACTCCTATACTATGATTATTGATTCCCCAGGTGAACTGGATGCATCACAACAGGCAGCAGGAATAGTATGAACTACTAAATATGGAGATAAACCTACTAACCTCAAGTACAAATAACTAAATAAATAAGTAAAACTACAACGGGCTAGATAGCATTGGGTCTGAGTCTCTTAAAAAGCATTTGTCTAGCTCCCCACGGCCTCACCTCGCATATTCTTCTCTGATGATTTTCAGGACCCGTCTAACCATGTTTCCAACAGTGGTCTCTGAGGGCTGTGCGGCAGTCATCCGTCTGCCCTCTTTGCGAATTATTTCCATCAGATCTCCTAATGGAGGGAATACATTTAGCAAATAAATTACTTCTTAATAACTGTTCTAATCGTACTGTCAATGAAAAGCCAATGGCATTACACAATTAATTCAAATAAACGTTCTTTTTAGCTTTTTTATGTTTAGTCTAGGCCAGTGTTTCCAAACCCTGGTCCTTGGGGAACACTGCCCTGCATGTTTTAGATGTATCCCTGCTGCAACACAGCTGATTCAAATGAATGGCTCTTTATCAGGATTCTAACAAGCCATTCATTTGAATCAGCTGTGTTGGAGCAAGGCAACATCTAAAACATGCAGGGCAGCGTTCCCAGAGGACCAGGGTTGGGAAACACTGGTCTAGGCTACAAATATACTCTTTGCACTGACAGCTGTCAAGACCGACTGTGGCAAGTTACTCAGGAATAGTAATACGTTACTATTTACTTATTACTCCTTCAAAATGCAATAATTTTACTTTACTTATTACTGGGTATTAAAAGTAATAAGTTACGTTACTAGTAACTTTACTACATTACTTATCACAATCTACCCTGCATGGCCCCTTCTGAAAAATTACAACCTGTGTAGCCAGCTCATTTTAGAACTCTTACCTCTTTATTGGAACAACAATTAACCTTAGGAGTCAACAATCAGCCAAAGTGAAAACATTGCAGCCTCTCAAACCAGATGACTGGACAGGCTGGTTCAATTACCTTTACGTTTGCTAGGACCAGAAATATCGTTCTTGTTACACAGTAATGCAGCATTCTTTGATTAGTATTTGTAATATAAGGCACTTTCTATTATTGTTTTTGGAAAAAGTCATTAGTTACACTATTAGTTACTGGAAAAGGTTATAAAATTACAGTAACTACAAGTAACTACTATCTACTGCCCAAACTGGTGACAATGCACGTAGAACAGACATTAATGACATGAAATTCACATCATTAAGCATTCATATCCAGTGTAACCTAATAACGACTATTAATTAAACTCATTAGTAAATACAGTTGTATTAACCTGCGCTGCTCCATCTTGCCTGGCTTGTTATTTTGCGGAGCAACGCTGTCGTTTCTCGGGCAGTTTCTGCCGAGCCACGCAACGGGCCTGTACCGCTTCCTCCACGCTTCAAATCGGCTAAAAAGGCTTCGATTCTCTCAGTGAGATCCGTTTCTTTATCTGCTCCAGGCATGACGTTAAATATTGTATATTTGTAAAGGTAGAAATTTCAGATTTCAAAACATTTAGCATCAGCTGTATATTTGACACGGAAGTTTACCAAGAATTTCCGGGTTAACTTGACAAGTGCCTGACTAGTGTTATAAATACGTTCTAAAATATTTTAAAGCAATGAATGCTGTATATCATAGTAAATAATTTTTTAGACTAAGGTTTAATTTGGATTGTAACAAATGTACTTTTTGTGATACTGAAATTGAGACTGATGAACATTTATTTTGCGATTGTGAATGGTCAAAAAATCTTTGTACTGACATCTATCAATGGATACATTGGAAAAATAAAATTCATATGGACAAATTTCAATATAGTAACATAGATTTTGGCATTTTTTTTGAAAATAAAAAAGTTGATTTTTTTTGTAATAACATACTATTGGGAAAATATTGCATACATAAATGCAGATTTGCTAAAACACATCCAAATTTTGTGTCTTTTAAGAATGATATTTCTTTGTTTTTTGAATCATTGAGAAAACTGGAACATGTACAAGCAACAAAACTGTGCAAAATATTAAAACTATATTTGGAGTAACTCTGTATCCCAAGATGTTAAATTCTTTATTTATTCATTTCGATTTTTGTGTTTGCTTGTTTTTGTTTTTATGTATGTATATATATATATATTTGCTTTCAAATTAGTTTTTAGTTTTTTTCTCATGGAAGATATTTGTTTAAACAGTCTAATGTAAATTATGTATAGCAAAGTATGTACTGGTAACCTGATGCTGACTGTAATTGTTTCTCAAAAAAAAAAAAAAAGTTCTAAAATATTGACTGGTGGAAATCTTCAAGAAATGCAACATAGGCATGCATGTTTTGCAGTAGACTATACATTACATCCTAGACAGAATATTTATTTTGTTTATGGAATCAGTCACAGATTCGCGACTTCTGTTTGTTTACGGTGTTTTTCCAATGTTAATGCATTTTCACAAATCTCAAAGATAGCCTAGGCAACTTTACGTGTTTTGCTATGATCTACCAACAATTATATAATAATCAATTTAGTACATATTACATTAATTTGTGGAGTACATTTTACTAAAATTACAATTATTTAGAATAAGATAACGTGCACAATTGATAATGTAAATCCATCCAATATTTTATTGAATAAAAGCCCAACACAAACTTTTACAAAATGTATCAATCAACATAAAAATCACTGATTGCGTCCAACACGCATTTTCACTGTTAAAATGTACTGCAGCCACCCAGATTCACACGAAAACCTAAATTAAAATAGTTAAAGAAAAGAAATAGTGGATGGTTAGATTAATGTAACTGGTTATAACCTGTACGAAAATCTGTGTTGGAACAAACACCTTGCAAAAAAACAAACGGGGTGGGGGAGAGGGGGGAGAGATATTTCCTTTAAAAACCTACACAAATGTAATCTGAAAAGCTAAACTTTCAGCCTGAACTAAAAATCATTGAAAATGTATGCCATGGACTTCAGTATCAAGATGTTAAGTTAAATTGAGAAGATTACTTTGGTTTCTGGCCATTTTCAAATTACACAAATATTTGACATTTAATGTTACATTTAATATTTTTATAAAAAGAAAAAGCTGATAGAAATTTAATTGACCTAATTTATAATAGGATATTTCTCTCCCTGATAAATTACAAACCCTTCCATAACTGCAGAAGCAGTAAAGTAGCAATTACAATATGAAACAAACATTGGTGTCAAATTTTGAGATGTATGCAAATTAACATAAACAAAAAAAGAATCTGTATTTGCCAATTTTGTTTTAAAAGTAACAATCCACCTTGCTATTCACATAAGCATTCACTTAATAAAAAGGGCACCCATGATCTAGTTTGCTTGGCATGGTGAAGAGCTTTGTACAATTGAGGGGCAGAGGACATTCTCTCATGGCCCAGCCATTACAACCAAGCTCTAAAATCAAACAATGACTGAAGCAACAAGTTCTTATTCAGTAGTATTCAACATTCAAAACAGTGCAGACAGAAATGCGAGGATAAATGGAAGAGGGCATATCACAACTGAAATATCTCTGTGCCATTTCTCCCTACAGTGCTTTTTATGTTTCAAACCACAAAATAAGCAGGTGTATCGTATTTCAGGACAGCGTTGGTTCTCTCTCTCTCCCCCTCTCTCAGGCCTGAAAACTAGAGTTTGAGCCCCTCAACCCCGCCTGTTGTTCACTGAAGCTAGTTCGAGGAGGGTGGATGTTGGGATGTGTTGGCTGACTTGCAGGCAGCTTCCCTCTGAGGTGAATATCTTAGGGGCTGCTCTACTCAATCAGCTTCTTTGCCTTGAAGAAGCGCCTTAGGTAGAACACCTGCCAGGTAGCCAGGCCAATCAGACAACACATGGAGAAGATGCTGAAGTATAGGACACGTGTGTTGGTGGACTCTGAAAATACAATGCGAAAGGTTGCTGTGTAAAAATATATTTGATGTCTTTGGGTTGGGTACCGAACTCGGTACATTTAAGCGTACCAACCGAATTATGTCAGTACTACAGAGCACCGATTGAGGTTAAAAGCCAGTCAGTCATAAACTAAATTAATGTTATTACAGAAAGTAAAGTACCGGTTTGGAATTCAAGGTACCAGCCCAGCATTGATTCAAATGTGAACGGTACCCAACCAATTTACCTCTTTCACAGAGGTTTTATAGTAAGGCAAAACTTTTTTTTAAGTTAATGTCATGTAGGCAAACCAGTAACAGACCCAACATGCATATACCCTGCTATGGTAGTTTGGTACACACAAAAAAATAAATGAATAAAGAACAGCCCATTCCTTAAGTAAATACGAGCTGACACACCCTAAGAAAACACGTGTGAACACATTATAGGCAGAGCTGCTGTGCCCATTTCTTTAAGTGCAGCTCCTCAATGGGCAATTTCTCACCATTAGTATCCCTCATCTCCTCCTCTCTCTTCTTCATGTAGGCAAAGTCGTTGACGATTGACTCTGACAGGTCCTCCAGTCGTCGCAGCTCAACCTCGAGAGGCTTCAGCTTCTCCACCTTGGCAATCTGAAATTAGAGAAGGAAAAAAAAAAAAAAAACACAACACATCTTGTAAATACAGTAGTAGTAGTTGCGGTACTTCATCTTAATCAAATTTAGCATTCAGTATAACAAATATAACCTGATGTTAAAATAGCGTCACCTTCCTAAAATAATGGCTTACATCACTTTTTAAGGTTTGTCAGAAAACACAAAGTTTATATGCAATGCCAAGCGCCTATCAATTATGACTTTAATTCTTTATATTAAGCAGTCTTCCTGAGCAATTACATACTATTTTGCTCATTCTGTTAGTTTGTCTTTCACAATATGTGAAGTGGGGGATCCATGCTAAATCAAAGCCATTTTAGTGAGTCCTGATCAAACATTATGCAAAAAAGGTGTGGCTCCGTCCTGCACGTCATACTGCTATTCACTAGCTGGTGCCCATGTTCACAATCTCACGCACAGGAGCAAGTGAATGCGTAAACATCCAGCCCACCGCAGCCACCCACACAAATTGGCATGTCTATCTTGGCAGGTCTCCCTGCCCACACAGGCACAGGGATTCACTGGCCTGCTCTGTGCAGCACAGTACGTGCTGCGCATGTTCTCGTGTGTCGGAGGAAGGTGTTTCACAACTCTGTGTGCACTATTAATCTACGTACTAGTTGGTGTTTCCTCACAGCAGGTGGAAGACACATCAGCAGGTGTATTGTGACCTATAGGACCTAACCCTAATGAAACTAGACTGGTAGTGCACATTCTGAAGATGAATAGCTAAATCCTGGAATTCACTTACCTATGTGGAATACATGCGTGACATCCACTAATCAAATTTTCATTATAAAAATGTTTACAGGCATGAGGATCCCCATTTAATGAAACCGAAATGGATTGAGCATTTTTATTACAATTGTTAGACAGGGATGCTGTGTAGAGTATATTTCTATTCCATTCCAGGAATACACTAAAATAACTTAAAGAGCATTAAATTACAGACAATTAAATAATTACAAATATTCTCAATATAAAAGTCCATTATTATTATTACAAATAATTAAAATAAGTAAATAATCATGTATTTAATAAAATAATAATAAAAAGGGACAGACACATGTACCCACCTCTTCATAGTTTTTGGCCTCAACACCATGCTTCATGTCCAGATTCACCAGCTGGTCAGGAACTCTTCCAGTTCCTAACACACAACAGTACATCCTTCATATTGCCTCGTCTCATTACTAGCAACACATGTGGAACAGAAAAAACTGAGTGTGCTGCAAAATGTGCTGCAGAACACAAGATAAATCAAACACACATTGAGTAATGTTTATGGCACATCTAGGAAGAAAATGTAGAGCCCGATCACAATTGGTAACCTGGATACCGCAAGCATTAACACGAGATACCACCCATTAAGTGTTCCCCGTCTTTCTCACCTTTAACCATTGTGGTAAATGTTTTATAAAAATTTATGTATGCATGTATGTATGGACACACAAAAATGTTTTTCTGTGATCGAACAAACCTTAGGTGTTACCATGGCTTCACTGCAAACATAACTAGTAGCCTAGATTAGTAATTTTAATTACTAAAATTAAATTATGATGACGACGACCTTTACTGGCCTCTGAAAGAAGGACTTCAATCTCTGAATTTGCAAAGGCTCCCCTTTCCTTGTCATTTTTATGAATGAGGTGAACAGCCTTATATGACTGTACACATTGGTGGCATTCAACAATGTACGCAGGTCATAAAGGAGAACCTTCTTCTCAAGTTATAAGCCATTGTTGAATACGACTTTGCACACTTGTTAGAGCTCTGCTCACTAAAGTTATGAGAAGATGCTTGAATGAGGCCCATTACGAAATATCAAACATAACATTAAAGACTTCAGAGACCTCAAACACAGAAAGTGTTACTCTCTTATAAATATATGTTGCTTTGTAGACTTAAAGAAGCTTTTTTTATTAATCTGATATGCAATATCTATGCAAGTAACCCCACATGTATTTTCATAATTAGTAGCCTCTGATAATAACATACTACTTACCCATGGGCGATTTACTCTCAAAGCACACTTCAAACATGTCATAGTCCTCTGTGGTGAATGCAAACTTCCCTTTTGTTGCATCCTCCTTCGAGTATAGAGTGTGGCTAGAGGAATCTGTAATCTGAAGAAGTCAAAAGATGTCAATAGTAGACAACAGCATGTTAATAATAAAAGTAAGTGGACAAATGGGTGTATTTGACAGAAGAATTGCTTGCTTGTGTGTGTGTGTGTGTGTGTGTGTGTGTGTGTGTGTGTGTGTGTGTGTGTGTGTATGGGGGGGTGACTCAATGTCTTCTGTTTTGTAAATACATCTATACATTTTAAATTGTATTCATGACGTATACACTAGGAGTAAAATCTAAAATGGGTATTACGGTTAAGTGAAATACACTAGCATTAAGATCATGTAAGCGGCTAATGCGTTAGCTCGCTAGCTTGTGAGTGCAAGCTGCTCCAGGGATAAGACTGACGTGTACAGTAACATCCTCCCGAAGAGGACAACACAGTGCGAGATGCTGGTCAGCTCACTAATGCAATCATGTTTAATACACAGAGTTGGAATCCACGTGTCAATATTACAATTGATAGATTTGTTCAAAACAAAGAAATAGCAAACGCAAATGATTAAAAACAGGAAGAAATGACAAGGCCCACGTTTTAGCTAGCTAGAAATCTGTACCCGTATCAAAAACTGTCATGGTGGATCCAAATTATCCAAAACGATTCAATTGTGGGGAAAAATACATATTTTAGCCTGTATTTATATTTTCTTCTGACTTAAATCACACACACACACAGTTAACTCGTAACGTAGGCTGGTATTGGGACCGTAGGCCCTTCTCATTATGTAAGCTAACGCGCAGCTAGCTACTCTGCGGTACCTGACGTTAACAACTGGAAGCTCTGCTCACCTTCAGATTCGTTTTTGTGTTGGGTTGTTCACTTATTTCATACTCCCCCGTAACCAGAACATCTTTATGGATCTCTTCGCGTAAACATTTTCTTGAGTTGACCGGTAAAAAGAAAGAAATTGAAAACACCGATTCAATAAGAACCGGTAAAAGCAATACTGCAGCGAATCGGGCCATGGCTTTCCTCAACCAACCCGAATGAGCCAGCTAGACGAGTACGGAGACAGCTGCGGCACTTACTCGCCTACTTGTATGAAAGTGTTTGTCTTGCTAGCGCCACCATTGTCCTTGGAAGTAGAACAACATACTAAAGCAGGCAGTAACTCTTCTCTTGAAATAAACTGTGCGCAGATGCTCTTTCTTGTTGTTATTGTTTATGATTTGGGAAAATATTCAGCAACATATAGCCTATGTCACAATGGAATATTCCATTGCCATCACAAGGGAATCCTCCTTCCCGCACATGGACGTCACATCGCCGACTGAATATATTTATATAGTCTATAGGGCTAGGCTAAAGATCATGTCCTGAAGAGTTGTTCACATATAAATATACCTTCCAGAGGGTATGGAAAGATTATGCCTTTCAAAGTGTAAACTTGGTCACATGACACTGAAAATAAAATGAAATAGTAATAGTAATATTCTTTTCACATATTTTATGCAAAATAGTCCAAAGTCCAAAATAGTCCACTTAAAATTTTAAACACAGAAAATGAATTAACATTTGTAATATCTATAATTTCACTATCCTATAACAAATGGTAAAGCATAGGCTATGAGCTAAGATGCATTCATGGTTGAAGTTTGCATTTGCCACAGGGAAAATTGATTGTGCAAAATGTCCCATGAACAATAGTTAATCTCTAAGCATGACAATAAACAAAAGGCACACCACCAAAGCAAGTAGAGTGGCATGGAAGGTGAATGCATTTGAGTGATCCCTTTGAAAAGACTTGAAGTGGGCATGTGTGTAATGTATGGACATTAATTGATATCTAGACCTGTGTATAGACATGGGTTTGAAGTAGCCGCAGACATTTCTTAACCAACACGTGTCTTCAAATATAAAAACAAACGTGGATATGTCATGTTCAGTGAAATCCCCAAATCTTTTATTTTCTTTTTTTCAGCGGCTCAGGGATTACCCAATGAAATTATAGAACTGTCAAGTTTCCAGGGAAACGTGTTATACTGATCCCCTGAGATAAGTTTAGGACACTTTGTTGAGTGGGAGTCTGTCACCAAATGAACAGCAATTATTTGGGAGAGAGAAATACCACTAGGCCTATTTTAGCTCAATGCCTCAAATTTGTTCAAAATATAGCACCCACATGATAAGAAAGCTATTAAGTTTTAATTAACCATACAATCACACTTGAGGTAATCTCTGAATACTTAAAATAATTGTGGCATATAGCGCATTTAGCCTACATATATGCCACCTTTGATTGGAAATAACACATATATGAATACTAATAATTAATAATAAACAATCAACTGTCAATAAGCATAGTGTCCCCATGCACTTTCCACGAACAGTATTCACTCTACTGTTTGTCACTGTAGGTCAAAGTTCTACACTTACAAAGACGATAGACACGATGAAGCAATTATCTTCACACCGTGAAATGATGGGTGAGTTTATCAGATATTAATCATATAAACTATTACAGTAAGCTGCAGATCATTAAAACTGCTGACAAGATGGCCTAGCTGGTTTTTCAGAAATCAGGCTGCAATGGTAAAATGTGTATCCTGCATCACCACAGGCAGGCCGTGACGGCCCTGCCTTGTTTCAGCAGGCCTCTGGTCTTTATTGGCTGTAAAGGTCCTAATTAGGCTGATTAAGGGCACCTGGGGAGATGACCTATACAGTGTTCCAGCACAGTCGTTGTGACTCTCCTGGCACCACACATTCTGTTTGTTGGTTGGTTTTTGTTTCTTAGTTTGGTTAGCATGCAACACGCACCACATATATTCAATACGTACACCTACAGACTTTCATACCTCATTCTATGTTATTCTGTTTGTTAGTTAAGAGATTGGTTTGCTTGGTTTACGGCCTTTGAGCCAGGTCGTAACACCACCTTTACCATTACCATCACATAGGCTATACACCCATGGTTGGGAAGTAACTGCTCATGTAATCAGTTAATTACTCTGATTATGAAAAAACAGTAACTGTAATCCATTACCAGCTACAATAGTGGAATCAGATTACAGGAATAAAAAAACTAAAATTTGATTATGACTTCTAGGACAACTTTAATATATAAAAGGGGAATTTGCAATAGAGAAATGCATAAAACAATTGAATGCACTTAATTTTTCATTAACATCAATAAAAAATATAGTCGTACTTTAATCTGATCCCCTGAGCAATATAAACGGTCACAGAAATAGAAAGATTTGGCGCAGGGCAGAAAATTACTTTGAATGGCATTTCAAAAAACAATATTTACTCGTGAAGTAATCTAAAAGTAATGGAAAGTAATCAGATTATATTACTAAATTTTGGTAATCCAAAAATTACGTTATTTATTAAAATTTTAGTCGTACAGTTGTAACTGTAACTGATTACATTTTAAAAGTAACCTACTCAACCCTGGCTACACCAGGGAATGAATGTTTGTGTGATAGGTGAATGTGAGGCAATACACTTTCAGTTGCCGGGAGGTTGGGAAATCCATTCCCATTAATTGTATGCAGAGGACTTCCATTATCATTGTTGGCGTGGGCTGGGTGGTTATTTCGTCATCACAGCACTCGAGTATATGCTAAGGGTTTTCTATGGGTCACATTAAACCCTGCCTCGCGTATCGTTAGCATTTTCCATTTTCTACCTCCCCTCCCCTCACGCTTTGACCCCCCCCCCCCCTTATGGAGGAATATGCTGCCTGCTTGCTCCCATGGGTTACAGCGCCGACGCAGATTGTCGTCATAGTGTTCTAAATTTACTGCTGTTGATGCTGATGTTAAAAGAAGCAATAGGGACCTGCTATTTATGCTGCGGCCACATCTCCCATCGGCATGGGGTATTAATAGAGAATTATTAGACGCGCATGGTCGCGCGCAGAAGCTTTGTTGAGGTAAAATAGTATGTATAGTCCCAGGAAATACATGTACTCCTACACAGATCGCGAGAGACAATCCAATAATAAAATTGACAAACAGTTAGGAAGTTTGTAAGGAATACATATTTTTTTGGACATCTAAGGCAAAAAAGGGAAGACAAATATGTTCTATAGTGCAATAACACGTTGGAGTGACTCCATAATTACATTTCATCTAGACGTGTGTCAAGACGCAACAGCTTCTGCACCTAGACAGTGCAACACCCTCTATTGCATATTGCAAAATAGGGTGTGTAGGCCTGAACAAAAAAAAATTTTGAATTTGAAATGCGTAAGTTACTCTGTTCTGGCACGCCCATCACGCAATTCATTGGCAGAGCCAACTGCGTTTAATTGGGATATCATATGATGGAAAATAACACATTATTTTGAAATTACAAAGGGAACTGAAATTGATGTTCTGATTAAACAATTGAACATAATCATAAATATACTTTTTTCATGTAGTCAAAAAGCATAATTGCTTGATTTAAACGTCTCACAAACAGATCACAGCTCCAAAATTCTTCATAGAAACCCCACTATACTATATGAGATAATTAAAATAGCTTAAGCATTCAACATATTCTCAACAGGTTCTGAATATCACCATGTATCAAATGTGATGTGTTAAGATCATGAATTTATGAGCCAGAATATATGTTATAAAAACCATAAACTGTGCCACAAACCTCAGCAGTTCAATGCTATTTCGTCACACTCTCTATGTAAGTAAAGTATAAGGCATATGCTGGCTAGGTTGATAAGTAGCCAAAACTGTATGAATTATTAAAAAGGACACAATATCAAACGCTTTGTTTCTCTTTATATCCAACTCTGTAACCCAGGCCTTAATACAAATAAAAATCTAAACTTGTCTTGTCTAAGATAAGATACGACTGGTCAGCATTTTAGTTAATTTGTATCTTTTCAGTAGCGGGAGGCAACGACATGTTGCATAATCCATGTTTGGGCATGGAAGGTAACGTCATCGCGCTAGCGTTGTAGATAAAAAAACTGGAAAGAACGCACTGACGTAAGCAGTCTGACGTACAATAACTAACCTTGGCAACAGACGGAACAGTAAATAGATCCAGTGGAGGTGCGGGGAAAGGAAGACCGATAGCCTTTTGTGATTTCTAATTATAGATATTTGAAAATAGTAAGACTATAGATGTTAAGCTAAAAATTGATAATCTTATAAAGGCATATGCATGAGCAAAGGAATATTCCAACAAATATTTTAATTTAAAACAGACTAGAATTTATTTACACGTTTTTTTTTAAACAATTTCCACTGTAAAAAAAATAAATTGAATTTTCATAAATCGGAAAACAATAATGTTTTCACAGAAAACATAAAAAGACCACTCAGACCATGGTAGACTAAGACAACGTACATTCATCTTTTCTTTAAATATAACAAAGTCAAATATTCTCACATTCCATTGACCAAGCATAAAACTGAATACACAAAACTGTATTGCTTCTGAGAAAACCACTGCAACACTATAACAGTTATCTAGCACCATTAAATAAATATTTAGCTATTTGTAAACTCCAAATACATTATATGGTATGGGTTAAAAACATGCTTTCACTTGCTACATAGATCAAACAGGCAAATATAGATAAAAATAATAAATATTTTGCTTTCTGGTGGTAGTAGTATTATGGAAGTCAATTCCATAGCCATGTGATCTGCACAAATACCTTATAGGTACATGTGTTAAATAAGAAGTATTAGTATCTTGTAGGAGTCCTTAAAGCGCTAACAGGGTGGGTGAGCTGAGAGAGTCCGAGGACTGTTCGTTGCCGCTGCTCTCCCTCCTATGGGCCACGCCGCAGGTGGGGAAGGTCTCGGCTTCGGGGTAGGTGAACACGAAAGATGACGTGAAGGTGGTGCAGGCAGGGGTGCAGGTCACCACGGGCGTGCACAGGGACTCCAGGTCACCGGAGCTGGCCGAGGTGTAGAGTGGCTCCCAGTCTTGGGCGGTGTACAGGGTGCTGGAGAGGTCCACCTCTGGCACAGAGCGTGCAGTCTCCATCTCCGTTTTGGCCAGCAGGTCCAGAGACTCCTCCAGGGCGCAGTGGTCCAGCTCGGTCATCTTCATGGGGCTGCTGGAGAAGATGGAGTTGGAGGCCGTCGTGAACATGGACTGGCCAGAGGCGGCGGGGGTGGGGGGGGCTTTGTGGGTGGTGTTCCTGGGCGGAGGGGACACCTGAGACGTGGAGCCGCAGGAACGGGCGGAGATAGAGGAGATGGGGGGGAAAGCGGTGTCCAGGTCGGAGGGGATTTTGCAGATAGGCTTGTGGGCCGCAAGTATAAACTCAAGCCTCTCCTTCTCCTTCAAAAGGCTGTCTATGTCGTTTTGAAGACTGGACTTCTCATCCTCCAGCTCGTCAGTTTCCTGCCAAAGGATGACACAATGGCGTTAGTTTGGCTGTTGGTCAATGCGGCCGCTGGCACCGCCAGGAAACGTCTAGTGAATGTGCACAGTAGTTGTGAAATACTTACAGCTTGCAGCGTGTCAGTAAGCTCTCTCCTCCTGTTGCGGCATTTTGCTGCCGCCTGCTTGTTTCTCTCTCTGCGAATTCTCCTCTTCTCTTCCTCCTCAGGTGAAACCTGCACAGGAAAGAGATTGAGTCTCAGATTAATTGTCTGAGATTGTGTTGCAATTTGAGGAAAGCCATTGGTATGCTAAAAGGTATTAAACATTTTTTTTTAATGTTTTATTAATTAATCAAATGCAATGGATCAGTACCTGTTCCACTCTGCCCCTTCTGGAAGAGCTGTGAGCTTTGGAGGTGTGGTGGGACTTCATAGCTGCTCTGGGGTAGGTTGAGCTGGAGGTGGCGCTATAGGGGTGAGTTCTGTTGGAAGGGGCCACAGAAGAGACCAGTGGCTGGACCATCCACTGGAGGTCTGGGCTTGCGGAGATTGCTGTGACAGTTGGGATGAAGGAGGCACTGGATGCTGTCAAGTCAGTGAAGTCCTGTTAGAGATGAAGGGAAGTTATTAGTACACTGAATATATAGATGGAAATGGGGAGGTGCACCACTGTTAATAAAGAGAAGTAAGAGCGGTTATAAATATCGACTTGATGTCAGCTATGACGTTACATTTATCACAAGAGTTTCCAGGTAAATATAAAAACTGATCCAAAAGGATTATGGAAAAACATTACTGTATCCATTTCTGAGTAAACTAGCCTATGTTATAGAGTAGATTAACTGTTTGCATTAATAAATCCACTTAAATGTATTTAAAACAAACGGTAGTCCTAAATTATCATATTCCTGTATTTCACTGTAACATTTAAAAGAGATAGGCTATTATCTATTTTTGCAACTTTGCAACCACTCATAACAACAAATATGTGGCTATTTGATTTAATAAACTTATCCTACCTGAGACTGAGGAGATTCCATGCTCGAGTAAGATCCAGCTGGTGAATGATAGTATCCAGAATTGTCCCCGGCTGGCGAAGCAGTGCTACAGCGAGAGGAACCGTCGCAATCCGTGTTGAAACCGGTGAACATCATCGTTTCAAAAGAGCAAAAAGTCACCAAAGAAAGTATACAGAAGTGTCGGTGTAAACTTCTGCGATGGGAATCCCTAGTGGGGTTGTCTAAGAAAGTCCTATTCGCTCCGATTTGCCGTACTATAGAATATTTCTTTTCTCGGTTGTTGAAAATTTGAGTAACGACTGACACCGCTGCTTGCTCTTTTATAGTCTGTGCTGTGCCCGAAATGACGCAGGCAAACTACGCTAGGATCACACAAAAATCTAAATATAATATACTTAGCAAATAAGTTGCCAAGAAACTTATTGAGCTATGTTTTGTACGGAGTACATTAAAATAACGCAGTCACCTAAGGTTTCTAATAACTGTACGTGCAAAGTAATATTTTAAAAACGTAATTATACCCTTTTGTCAAAAAATGGAACGTTCCAGAAACGGGATCCCCAATACGTAACTTTCCATATATGGTGCATCCTGTGAAAGAGGCGGACCTTGATGGGAAATACACCAGCAGAGCACTAGCCGACAGCAACATGACGTTATGTAAGACAACAAACACAGAAGCTGTTGTGAAAACTTAGATCTGGGATAATGGTCAACAAAAGGGCATGTTATGCACCAAATTGCACCAAAAGCAAATATGCATATGCCCTTGTTCTATTAAATGTTCCTTAGTAACCCAAAATGTTAGACATCAACAAATCAAAATATGTATTGTAACAAATTAACAACAGCAGCATATGGCCTATTATGCTATTGTTGATATAGCCTAAATAATAGCCGACCAATTAAATTATGTTATATAGACTATCTGGTCAGATGGCCTATCCTAGTTAGAAAGTTGGTTTAAGTTGACTCCTGCAAATTATCTGACCCAGTTAGTCTAGAGCCTATGGTTGGCTATTTCTGATTCTGAATATTAGTTAGCATAGCTATCAGCACAGGCTAGGACTAGGTGAATGAATCATTCTATGCCAAAATGAAGCATATTTGTATTTAACTTTTCAAAATGTTTATTTGACTATTTCTGTTTATTCAGTTAGGCTTAGCCTCCGAACTTATTGTGTGAGAGATAGGCTATGTCAAGACTAAATTGTAAATATACCACGATAGACGTAGACGTACATTGTAGATATATGTCGCAGGTTCTTGTTAAAACATGATCTGTCTTGCATGTGTACTTTGCCCTAAGGCAACGTTTACACTTGGTCTAAGATCTAGGGAGGGGTTCTTGGCCTAAAGGTTTACACTGAACAGGTTGTATCAGTGAAACATACTGTTCCCTTTTTCTCCAATCTCCATATTCGCATACAGGTAGGCTGCCTACAGTAGTCACATAGGTCTTCCCTGTTATTTAGGAAAGCAGTCTGTGGGAATTCCAGGGAATCCCATTTGTCATTTGCATAAAAACAGTAGGCTACTACTGAATGTCAATAATATCAAAGGGTTAACCCTTAAAAACTAAAATATGATTATAATAATGATCATAATCATAATCATAATCATAAATAAATAATTACATACATAATTAATATTCTGTAATTCTAGTTCAAAATCTAGTTATCTTGTGTTGTGCTGTGGTAAAACAAATGAATATAAGAAAGTGCTGCTACTTTAATAAAATGCCATAATATTATTATAGACATAATAATCATGAGATTATTTTAATTAATATTGCTATATTATTGCTATCTCAGCAGTTTCACACATGAACTCATTCCCGCGTTCATGTTTTGTTATACATTCCTCGTTGCCATGGCAACACTCCTCCCCTAAGCGTCAGTGACGCTCTAGTTTTGCACAGCACGCTCTGTTTTGTGTGTTGCTGAAGCCATGCTAAGGGAAGGGAACAGGACACAATACGCTTCTGAAAGGACATCATATATTTACTTAGGAACCTGTTGAAATGGTTTCTTGAAATTATTGTTGGGAGCCATGTGTGAAGTCTACGTTCTTCTTGCAGAGTTGCAGTAGAACTATTACAAACTGTTAGTTAGCCTTGTTAGCTTACTGTCTTGTGAACAGGGTTTACAAAATTAGGCTAGGCTATCACAGCTTTATGGAAAGTAGGCTATTAAACGTGCATATGACTTAGAGAATAAATAAACCAAGTAGACGAATCAATCTATAGCCTAAATAGTTTGATATGCTAATTACTTCGTTTGCTATGTAATTTTGCCATAGGCTATATTGCCGTGATCCCTGAAGACAACAGGACAGTTCTGTTAGGCTATATTTAGCTCGCAAATTTTTATTGTCGCTCAATCATAATGCTATATATAGGCCTATATATTAGCCTTCGGTGAAAAAGATGGCTAATGGGGTAAATATATAGCTAACTCTATGCTGTGAAATATGTATAAATTGGCCTAATGGCAAATATTATGCTATTACCCGTATAGCTATCTGCTCAACTTGCATAGCCTATCACTTTAAACTTTAACGACGTCATGCAGTCTAAAATATACTCGCATGATTTCCCATGTATCTTAGGCTACACTCAACCTACGAGAATATGATTTTCTAACAAGGGGTGTCTGTAAAACCGTGAACTCATTGCTTTGAGAAGAGACTTAACACGACCACATGATGTGTGCCAGTAATGAAACCGGGTGTGACTGCCGGGAAACTGAAGAAGGCTTAATTGTCTCTCATTCAGGAGAGAGCGAGGTCCCTCTATTCACTTTCCATAAATTTCACTTGAGAGGATGTGTCTTCATTTGCGTGCTAAATATAGCCTAACAGAACTAAAGCATAACGGCTTTAGTTCACGTCTTTTTCACAGATGTGAATGCATGCCTGTATATCCTTTAATAGGCTATATCGGCTATGCACCTGCACATACATTGCACTGATATTTAACAGATTAACTAGGCTAATGGAGAACAATAAAATGCATTCATTTATAAAGTTTATAGCACACAATCGGTTTGTTTTGTGATGAGATAGGATATCCATTGGTTTATGTCATGTGACAAATTGTAGGCTACCCGAGTTAACCGGAAACACCATATATGGGCCGCACCGACCACTTGGCAATTGGTTTCGTTAGGCTATACTATACTGCAACCGTGGACGGTCCATTAAAATGCAAGTTAGTACACTTAGCTTATATAATATATTTCACAATGTAATTAGGTGTTTTTGGACTATGAGAGAACCTGAAACGCATTGATAGTTAAATTAATTAATAGGCCAGCGATAATTGGTATATACTATAGTCTATGATAACGAATATCAGTAGCCTACAGTAGCCACAACAAATGACACAGTTGAGTCCAGAATTTCAATGTAAAACAGTAGCCTACGATTCTGGGCTGTTCGCGGGGCAAGCTTTTATCGCAACAGAGGTCGAATAGATGTTACACTGGCAATAAACGAACTAGGCAGCATAGCACCATCTTTATAAATACAAGTAACACGGATAAGCATGCAGTAGACTATAAATGCATAGGATATTCGATCTTGACACAAAGGGAACGTATTCATGTAGGCTATACGCTGTAGCCTATGATGCAGATGCTGCATATATGATATGACGTTGTTCATTCATATGGTAGAAGGTACTTCCTGAAGGGGGTATGCTTAACACACGTTAGACAATTTGTAATGTGCAAATAAAGAATATTGAGTTGATGTTCATTTTTTTAATTAAACGCACGTGCTATTATTATAGGTTATGTATTCATATGTATTTGACGTTCCATGCGTTTAAAAAAATAAATCTGCTTGCTTCAATTTCACATTTTACAACCTCTCCATTTTTTTAAATGGTTTGGTCGCACCACATAGATTTCATTCATAAAATTCCAGCTCACTATAAAAGGCGGGCCTCCCCACTATCTGCACAGTTACCATGCATGTTCTCGGCTATGGGATTTACAAGTAGGCGATAAAAGTGATACAATTCTGCGTAATAGCTCTTATAGGCATTATACTTGTCTATTCTTTTATATATATATATATATATATATATATATATTGTTTTTAATGAAGACATGCATCCTGACTCTGAATATGACTTGCCGTCCAGCTGTAGCACAGCATCGCCTGGCGGGGACATTCCCGCGTGCAGTCAGCTTTCTCCTGACTTGCTTTGTAGCGCATCATCAATGGACACAAAAAAGGTAGAACCCGGAGCGTCGTTTTTAATGTTACAAATGTGCTCGTCAAACCACGAACATGTCGCTGCAGTCTGTCTCATAATTCCTGACACATTTAGCAGCTAATTACAGACGCGTATTCCCCTTTATCATAGGCTGCGCGCGACTTCAGCGAGTAAACAATCGTACAATTTATTTGGGCAATACATTAGCCTAATTAGGCTATTTAATGTCGAGTCTCATTGTAAAGAAAACATAATGTCTTGACCGTGACCTTTCAATATGATAGCCTAAAGAATGGGCGTAATGACGTTCGTTTAACATGATGATTATCGAGAGTATATAGGCTATAGTCAGCGGCATCAAAAAATGAGAAATTTCTTCACGGACAATTTTTCTTAACCATTTTATTTAGAGACGTGCTATGACACGAAAATACAAATTTGTGATTGATGTGTTTTGCAGGACACTGTAACAAGTGCACCTAAGTCCTTTGTTCCTACGGTGACTGCAATCTCAACCTCTCCGGATCTGAAGTGGATGGTGCAGCCGACGGTCATCGCGTCTATTTCTCCCTCCCCTCGCCGATCCAAGGCGAAGGCTCACATTATTAGCACAGCCTCTTCGTCTTCCAAAGAAGGTGGCCACAAGGCAACGCCAGTCAACAGAAAAGGGCAGAAAGACCAGGTATATTGATATAGTTTATTAAATCGTGACGGAAACAAAGTAATCGTCTTGCACGCATATTGAATGGTGCCAGTGGTGCAGTATTATTCTTAGGTTACAACCTAGCTTCTGAGTCTACGCTCCACATGATGGCATAGCCATACTGCAATGAGTTAATATTGTTTCCTTGGCAAGATAGTTAGCCTTTTAGAGCCAAATGCGGATGTGGAAAGAATGTCCAAGATTCACTTTTGAATTAATCTCCATTTGTGATTGATTTTAGCCGTCGAAAGAGGAGGAAGAAAGGAGGAGGATCAGAAGGGAGAGAAATAAAATCGCTGCTGCCAAGTGCCGTAACAGACGGAGGGAACTAACAGACACCTTACAAGTCGTAAGTAATTCATTCAGTGATTCTCAGAATTGTCCTCCTGAAAACAAGATGTTAGGCTACATGATGTATAGGATTTTCAGACCATATTTGTTGTTTGTAGCCTATAGAGAAAAATATTGTATGGTCCTAACACCTCACATTGTTTTCTATTCACCATTTCCCATCAACCAGGAAACTGATCAACTGGAAGAGGAAAAGGCAGCCTTGCAGAATGAAATAGCAGATCTTCTGAAAGAAAAAGAGCATCTGGAGCAGATCTTATCCTCCCACAACCCGACCTGCAAACTGCCTAGCGTCAGCGATGAGGATGACGTTGAAGGAGACCACGTCATGCAGCAGGACCCACCATCCTCCCCGCAGCTGCTTTCCCTGGTGGGCGGAGACAAATCTTCCGAGGGCATCGCAGCCCTTGTGGAGAGCCCCGTGATGCAGGACGTGGACCCCCTCCTGATCACCATCAGCACCACGGCCATTTTGGGGAACTCCAACATCCTTCTGTGCTCCAGCGCAGAAGAGGAGCCTTTGGAGGACCTAAAGGGAGACGATCTTGATGATCTGGTCCCCAGCCTGGAGATGGTGGTGAACGATGAAGTTGCCGCTGCATCGGTCCCTGACATCGACCTGGGCGGGCCCTTCTGTCTATCGGACTGGGAGACCCTGTACAAGTCTGTGGCAAATGACATTGAGTCTCTGTGCATGCCGCTCCCGTCTTCCAGCCCCTCGTGCAGCAATTACCACTCTGCGTTTTCCTTCAATTGCTCCGAGATCGATTCCTTGGCCGAGGGTTGTGAGACCCTCAAGGGGGGCCACAGCACAACTGAGTTCACGAAAGATAGTCTTAATTCTCCAACACTTCTGGCCCTGTGAATGTGAAATTGTTATGCAAGATGTCTGGACATTCATAGCTATGTGGTTTTGAACCAGCAGACAAGCTAAGGTCTCTTACCCAATAATGTTTTGTAGTGTACGTTTTCAATGTTGTGGAAATCCTAACACAAGAGACTATATATATATATATATATATATATAGCCTATATATGCCATGTTTTTGTGACTGTGACAGGGTTAACTTCTTCTTCCTCTCTATGGTGCAATGGAAGTGAGTGATTTTCCTTCTCTGGAATGAAGTTTTGTGCTGGTATCGAAATGCATGCCAAAAAGAATTATATTAATGTAAGAGGCTGCAACTTTTAGCATTTTTCATCCCCAAATGCAATGTGAACATAGACTGTGCTACTTGAATACTGTTGAATCATGTTGTGTTGTAACAAGTGACAATAACAGGTTGACTAATGTGTAGCGTGCATCTATCATCTTACTGTATGTAAAGACATGTCTTTTTTCCCCAAAGTTTTCCATGAAAACATTATGTTGTGTATTTTATCAGCATCTCTGTTTTATCAAGATGTATTTTATGACATAGTTATTTTTTTACTTGATTAATCAGATGCAAAAATATATCACCAAAAATAAAATATATATACATCCACCACAATTTACTAGTTTTTTAATCGAAATTGTTGACTAGCCTATTCAAATTTGGCATGCAGCAAAAGAGGCAGAGGCTAGAATCCGCATAATGATAGGCTAAGCAATTACATAATCGTCTTGATTAGGCGTAAAGACAGCAAGCTTATTATGTATAAATATGCTTTCGAATATTCTCACTGTCATAAGTATAAACATGGACAATCTTTAGTAACGAGAACCTGATTTCACAGCATCATTGAGCGTTGAGTGCATACGTCAGGATCGTGGCCAAGACGCGTTTGCTCTCTGTGCAATGCCGTTTCGCTTCCTTTTACCATATTTGGCAAATGCAGTTGTTTTGTTACCATGGAGACGGGGTCAGATTTCTATTCGGAAGACTTTACCGGAAAGACAAGCACTGAACTAGCTCTGTTGTGAGAAACAACGCAGCCTATGCACAAATAATCAGTGTATATTGCATTGGAAAGCAGCAGGCATACCCATGCAATCGAATGGGAAAACTTAGTGATCTTCGCGGATAGGTTATGGTTATGCAGTTACTATGGCGAATGGCAGACATTAGTTTTGCTTAAGAAGAGTAACCTAACTCAATATGATCACTAATGTAATCGGTTACGGTATGCTTTTGGTTATGTAGGCTATATCGTATCCTTCTGTTAGCACCTAAGAAGTTATCTGAGTGGGCGCACCGAATAATGTAACAAGTTGAAGTAGGATAACTATGGTATTTTCGAGTAGGCTAACAGTAGCATACTCTACTGTTAGTGGCCAATACTGCAAGGTTCGAGATCTCTCAGAGTAGCTATCCTGCGGTGCCATCGCCAGAGGGCGATAGAGTATAGATAGGCCTATGTTAAATTGCACAAACTGCCTATTGCATATGTTCTTCTTAAGAATCTTATAGAATTAATATTATAATCATTAGCTAATGTGACATCTATATTGTATTGTGCTCGTTTAAAAAAGGTAGGCCTACATACCTGCCCTGACAGCCTAATATAGATTAATGCACACGTTAATGGATGGAGTCAAAATTAATGTGTTCTTGGCCCCAAACATTAAATCATTCAACATGAAATGCTAGATGGAGAAACCAGTTACTAGATGACATCATGGATAGGCTATATGCTGCTTTAGGTATTAGGCCTTATTTGTGTAACCCAACAGCATGTTTAGTCAGGTGGAACATGGTTATGAGCTGCAAGCATACGCTTTCGGTCGAAAGGTGATTTTAATAATTATATTATTAAATTGCACCATTGTGAATTTATGTTTCAACATTTACAGAGATCCTGTCTAGGTCATGCTGCCATTTTAAATGAACATGATCTACGTCGTCAGAGATGATTTTTTTTATGAGAAAAAAAAGAAGGAGAAAGAAGGTAGTAAAAATAAATATGACTTGATGTCTAAAATGTGGGGATATATTATGAGTCACAATAACGTCTGGAGATAGTCTGGGTATTTCCCTTAGAATTGAGAACAGCAAGATTTTACCTGGCTATATAATCTGTATTAAATGAATGGGTTGGCTCCCATTAACATAGAAACACAATATATCTAGTTCTTTTTCAAATATAATATAATTGCACTTAAAGTGGCTTAGTATGACTGAAAAAAAAAACTTAAAGCAGGGTATAGGGAAATGCTAAGACTTCCCTAAAGAAAATGCTACTTCATTACTTTTACTTTGACTATAGGAATAATACTGCAAAACCACTAACTGCACTGTAGCGTACCATTCATCATTTGGGCAGCTGTTTGGAAGTGCACCCACAACTTTATGTTTAAATAAAGGAAGGTTATGTTTGAGGATAGAATACAATATTGATGTGCAGGTAAGAAATATAGGTAGAGAAACATAACGTATGGTATTCCAAACTGGGCAAAGGAGCCGGAACCTATTAGCCAGAATAAATTTTCATTGTCGGAAGCACGATCAAACCAAATCAAGCCTTACTATTCTTGTATTGATATTGACAGTGTTCAATATATTCAGACATAATCTGAAATAATAAAAATACATATGTTTATCTAGCAAAGCAAAGAAGACTGTGAAATATGGCTCACACACAAGTTTGATTTGCATTTGTGCACCAACCTAATGTGTGTATAATTTGACTGGATCAGACTGGTATGTTTTCATTACAATATAATGCTCAATGATTATTAGTCTTGGCTGAGTTTGTACCCATGAGTGGCTGACCAGGGTGCGGACCATATGTGCTCATGTACTGAGTGACAAGGCTGACAGTGTACCTACCTATTAAAACAATGTGTTAATGTTTGGGGAGTATCTACTGTAAAAAGGGAGAGCTTTTGTCTTGGATGTGCAAAACTACCTCTGAATCTTTTGGTTTTATTTCTGCCCCCCGTCCCCCACGTCCAAGTCTGCCTCTAGACGACTTGTCATCTCTGTTAAGAGAGACTGTGACGCACAGTATCCCCCCCCCCATATCCCCTCAGATGCTGGACATAAATCACAGTGAAACCAAATTAGAATCTAAAACGGGAACACAGTAAGGGGGTATTTTTGTAAGCCTCAGATAGCTCAGCTGCATGTTCCAGGTGTGGAAATAGCATTGTATTAAACTGTCATTTTGACTCACAGGGCTACCACTTATCCCAGTAAAGATGCGAGACAGGATCAAACTAAAATATATCAGAAAAAAATGAACTATTGTGTAACCGGTTTTCTTAAATCTGTCCAATAAAGGTGTAAAAATGATGATAATGCAATAGTTTAATATTCGATAGAACGTTGATAGCTATAAATAAAACCAAACAATAACAATAATTTTCATATTATGATATAGTCCTATGTGACGTACCATATTTGTATGTGTAATTTTTATGGAGAAAATCAGTCTCGGGATGTAGTTTCCACTGCACTCGTTAGAGGGAGGTAGCATTGAGATATAGTCAACGTGTTTTTCCACCCATTTTTTCTATGTAATTTTCTGGAAGCCCTGATCAATGACATTACTATGTTGTAAACACCAATAAATACCCATGTGCATATGCAATAATAATCATAAGTATAAGTATAAGTATAAGAATAATATAATATAATATATATAATATAAATACTCTAAAACAAGTAAATTTCAGATCAGCAGGCTGCTTTTTATTATTTTTATAAAACAAATAAGGAAATAAGAATATACTGTACAGCCACCAATAATACTTATTTAGACACCATGAGTGTGTGTAGGCCACACAAGTCACAACATAATATTTTGGAAGTTTTACTTTTTCGAAGTAGTAGGCTATTATCAATAACAAGATGACTGCAGTAACATTGCCACACATCAGGTAATTCTGAAGTTGAATTAGTTCAGACATAATCGAGACTCCAGTAATAGTTATATATAGTATAGCTACATGCTACATTTGTGTGAATTCACAACTCACACTCACACATAACAGTTAAATAGATAACAGGTCTTAGCGACTGGAATTTTTGCAGTCCAATAAATATTTTCACATTTGCTATCTGATTTCAAACATTGTGTAAATTCAAAAAGTATAACTTGCGTGTGTTACCGTCATAAAACTCTTACAATAAGTTGTTTATAGCCTAGCACCGGGCGCTGCTTGTTTTAGACAAGTCTCTCCGTCAGATGAAACTTTCCTCTCCTCTGTGTATGTTTTCTAGGTTGCTAGGGGTGGAGCACCATTGACACCTCCTCTTACATTATTTTCATCCATGCTTACGTCTGGAGCGACACTTCCGCATTCCTATGCCCTCCCAGATACGGATCAGTACTTAAACGGGCTGATGCAACGATTTCTAGTCCCAAAACCTACATCCGATTCATAACTCGCACGACCTCTTGTATTACCTCGGATTTTGGACGCATAACAGGTAAGGCAGTTTGGCATACACTTATGATTATGAGTAGCCTGCCTCTGCTATGCTATGCTGTTTAAGGTAGCCTAAATTATTATAACAGACTAGATATGTGGATCGATTTATGTTTCTATACTATTAAACTTCATGTATTTAAGCGTTGTTAATTTATTATAGGCTTTTCGTATCAGTGATGGGATTCGCAGTATTATCACGGGGCCGTGGGGGTGGGGGTAAAATAGGTACAATAAAGTTTTAATTTCGATTTGTTGCAACTACAACTATTACATTGTTACGACTGTTGCGGTTGGGCTGTCTGACAACTTTTGCAGCACGAAGGAGAAACTCTTGCTCTTGTTACTATCGTGCAAATGTATGGGGCGCCAAGTGTAACCCTTTTTCGTGGACAAAATGCCTTATGTGTTACGAAATGAATAAATGTATTACGAAATCATATAGCACTGTAACG